>VWYO01003687.1:294809-359061 GCA_013400275.1 Rhadina sibilatrix
TCCCCTTCAACTTCTACATTATCTCAAGCACAGGCACAGAGATGTGTAAATCAGCATTTTCTCATTCAAAATTTTCAGAAACAACAGAGAAGGCACTGTTTTTCTTAACTGCTCATCCTGGAAATGCAGATCAGCAGAACTTCTTGAGTTACAGTGGGCAAAGTAACAGAAGACGAATAGAACAAAAGTTTCAAATCCTTTCCTTCTCCACTGAGAGCAGTAGCAGAAGAAGGGTAACAGGCACTATGAAAATATTTTTTTAAATCTCCATCAGTCTTTCAGAGAAATGCAGTACTTCATTTTTTTTGTGACCATGACTTGACTTTACAAAAGGTACAGTAGTGAAATACACAGTTTTTACTCATAATTTCAGCATTTTCACTAAAAACCTTATTAGGAGAACTCCATCAATGATGGATTCAGAAATGCAGTGGACTGGGCTGATTAGTTACACTAAGTAGCAAATTGTGGTGTTTTAATCATCTTTTGCATTCCAGTGCATGCATATTTTGGTTTCTTTAGAAACGTGTGCAAACTGCTTCTGTCCTCACACACCACAGGAAATATGAGCTGTGAACACAAATCAGAAGACAGAACACTATCAACAGAGATGGACAGTTTTATCTCTGCCTCTCTTAAATTCAAGTTATTAACTGCCAATCTCTTTAGACACTAAATACACAGCTGATGCTCTGGAGACATTTTAATAGCCTAAAAGAGCAACCATTTCTCTAAACAGGAACTAAGGGGAGTCTGGCTAACCATTTATTTCCCAAGCTTCCTGGCTTCACTGTTTTCTTAAACAGACTAAGTTCAACTAATTGAAATAGCAGACCCACAACAGTATTGTCTCCCCATTACTGAGAATTTTAACTGATACTGTTTCAGTCACTGATGCTTCAAGAATGGATGAAAATTGTATTTTAAACATGTTTATTACATTTTTGGAAGTGGAAAGTAAGCCATTCACACTGGCAGTTTTATAGATAATTCAATCTCCCATCTTGGCTTGCTCTGTGTTGTTTCTGAGTTCTCCAGCAAGCTACATTACTTCCCAAGTCTTAGGTCCTGGGCTTCCAATTACAAGAGTAGGCTTTTCCTGGCTTTTGCAATTTCCTTGCTTCTTCTGGGAAGAAGTGCCCATTCCATGCTGACCCTCCTCAAACAGATTTTTCCACCAGATTTTATTAATTCTGTTCCAATTGTCTTTCAGTCTCCAATTGGTGCCTGGAGTGTCTGCTGAGGGGTTTCTGGTCTTAACAGCGTGCAGGCTTCCCATGTAGGAAAGGGTTAGGCAAACACCACATCCACATATCCCTAACACAGAGCCATAAAAACCTAAGCATAAAGATCACAACCCTGAAGCAGTCCCAAGAACATACTGGGACATGCTGCCAGCAGGATGATTTCAGCCTCCTGTGCTGTATGCAGTCCATCAGTTATCTAAGATGTCTTGGTAGTTAGAAATAGCACCCAGAGCACAAACAGCTGAACCCAGAGTCCAAATCTTCATGCTCTCTGCAGAAACCTGCTACACATCAGCCTTAAAATTGCCCGTGCTTCCAGTTTTGAGCCCAGTGTGGAGCCTCTTCAAGTCACTGCTAGGTTGTGCACTCAGCTATTTCCAACACTGCCTTAAAGTCAGCATAGGAAGAGGAAAAGGCAGTGAATAAGTGACTCTGAAGGCTATTTCTCTCTTATTAAATAAATATTTATTAAACCCTTCAATAGATACTTTTAGCTCTTTGATTATAAATCTCTTAATTAATAAGTCTGGAAGAACAAAGCTCAGCAGACTGGAAAACTTCAGCTTACATCGTGTTTTCTTCCCTCCCACACTTCATGGCAAATCCTTTATTGTTCAGGGTACCTAATGCCCTAGCTGGTGCTAAGGCTTGGTACACTAATCTTAAGGACTGCCACAGACTGCACACATCCCAGTGTGCTGGGGCCCAGTTCATGCTTCACATGCAGCCAGGTTGAAGGAAAGCATTGTGCCAGGAAGGAAGGGCTTGTTCCATGCGTGCCACTAGCAGGGAAAATACTCAGGGATCACACTATTTAATTCCAGGCTTACAACAGGCTTAGCTGGCCACTGCATAGACCACTCCTACAAGACAGTAAAAATGTTATGGCTCACAGACAGAAGAAGTGCTTCTATTTACCAGTTTACCCCTGCCTTAGTCTGGTGACACCAATCTTCAAATTTAGTAGAAATGAGCTTTTAAGTACGAATCGAGAAAGCACAGCTCCCTTCTCCAAGTGTGGGCACACAGCAGCCACCCTGCCAGAGCTGCAGGGAGAGCTCACAATTCCATACGCTGGGAGCGCCTGTCCCTCCATGTGTGACAAGTACCACAGAGCTCCAACAAGTATTTCTGTGGTTTTGATAACACACTTCTTGGCATGCACGAAATAATCTTTAAAACTGGATGCACGTTCATATACAGATCTTAATGGCTTCCAAGGATCAATTCCCAACAGTTATGAAAAGGCAGCTGCAGGACATGTGCCTTATTTTTCCTCTAAAATGAGTCTGAATTGTTCACTGAATAGAATTAATCAACATGGTATGATAAAATCCCTCAGAAATGTTAGTTCTCAAAAGCAAAAACGTATTAATAAATCAAATTATAAAATCCCATTCACATTTATTGTCTTAATAATGCAGCATAAACTGGGATTATATATACTGTAAAAAGCTTTTTACTGGTATGCTTTTATTTTATCAATAAAAAATTGATGGGCTAAGCCTTGTTTTGCTTGTGTGTCTGCAATACCAGTCATGCAAATATTCAAGATTCTGACTGTAGCACGAAACTGTTATCTGCAGGTATATCAAATATCCCATGAATGCAACTTGGCTCACAGTCAAGAGACAACAAAACTTATAAGGAATTATTAACTTTCCAGCTAGTGATGCTAGCTGAATTTCTCTTTTATTTACTTTCTGAGTCAATGTAAAACCTTCAAATGGCCTTCAAAAATACCAGCTTTGGGGAACACAAGTGTCCATCTGGCACTACATTTTGCAGATAAGAACTTTCTCTCCTAAAAATCAAAGTATCTTTTCATAAATCCAAACTCCCTTAGGAAAACCTCTGGTACTAGAGCATTACTACTTCCATTTGTCAAGAAACATTTGTATTGGAAGAGATCAAGGTAACATTTACGTGGCACTGAAGAAAAATATATTCTCCCATGCTACATCTGCAGGCGAAATTCCTGCTCAAAAAAAAAAAGTCTCCTAGGGAGAAGTAACAGGTAGACAGAGTTGAAAGGACCCAAAAATCAGGTAATAGCCTAATAACTATTATGCTATGAAAAATATATTGTAGGTGGTTTTACCAACTGCTGTCATACATTTTTGCAGGTCTAAATAACTGGGCTAATAATTATTTAGAAGGTCAAGCCATCTCCTAGAGTGCAGCAAGTGAATAACCATCCAGGTTGGATGCAGACTCCAGATTCATCAGCAGAAACAGCACTGACCCTCTGTTCATAAACTCCAGGGGCTTCCTAACAACTGGAACTCAAACCAGCACAATTTTTACTTCCTTTTCTATCCACCACTTTCTTCTTTCATTTTAGAGACTTAAAATTAATAAATGACACTCTCATGGTTCCCAAATATGTTCTAACCCTCAAGACAAAGGTGTCACACTACATCCACAACCACTAACAAGCAAGGAATGACAAGGTCCAAGCAGCATTTGGAATAGGATGACTACATAAAGTAGGAAGAGGGGAAAAAAAAAAAAAGGAGTAGCAATTTTTCTTACATTTATCTGACCAACACTATTTCACTAGAGCAAACATACATTCCTGAAGGAAAAACGTGCTTGGCTTTTGCTTCCTATCAGCCTGTGTAATCTGAAATGGGACGTGTGCTCTCAGCACAGCTGCAGAAGGGCCACTCAGCATCACAAGGCAGCAGTGCCTGACCAACACAAGTGAGCTGAGGGGAGCTGGACAGTCTTCAAAGCAGGAAAGCCAGGACAGAATAGGAACACAAGACAATCCACGAGGGCTGCACAAGTGGGTAGCTGCTTGACAGCAAGTTTCAGCAACAGCACAGAAACAATTCAAATGAGATTCATGGCAATCCCACACATTGTGGGAAGAGCTGAGTACCCCAGTCAGCAGTGATGATGGTTTGGCTGTTTGTGGGATCCCAGCAAAAGTTAAGAGCAAGAGGAAGAAGGTCCAAGACAAAGAAATGGCCCCAGGAGCAGGGGACAGCGACAGGTGGCAGCCAAAAGGCAGCAGCATGAGTTGCAGTGCTCCCAGCTCCTGCAGGATGTCAGCAAGAGCACAGCCCCCGTTTGTGGGACTGCAGAGAGCAACCATTGTACTGAACCACATTTTATTTGTTTAGCATTCAGCAACAGTCATTTAGAAGTCCGAAGGCATGGTTCCAGGATCCCTATTTCACCAACTAAGTGTTGGCTCCAACATTCATGAATTCTGAGAATAAAAGCATATACATCTGCTAGAGGTTTCTTTACCACTTTTTTTCCCAAATATTGTGCAGTCTTGTTTCCCAGGTAGTGCAGGTTAAGAAGGAAGAAGATCTTGAAACTTTCCCTTTAACTTAGACCTTATTCACCCAGACACTTCCCGAGCTGAAATAGTGTTTTCTTCAGAGTTCCTTCACTGTGCCTTCTTCACTTGGCCCCTCTAGAAAGCAGCTTCTGAAGATGACCAAGATCTGAAGAGTACTGTACAAACTCAGGCTGGTATCATAATCTACTGCCAATGCTTCTCAGAAGCTAGGCATACTCCCAGATCCCTCTGATTCCCAGAACAAACCCACTGAAAAGCATCCAGGACTTTTGAGACATCAGGTTGATGTTAAACTGCCTGCCATTCTTGGAAACACCTTTGCCTGCAGTCTCCCAGTTACTCCATCAGTAATGAAGTGAATCTAATCGCTCTGCCATGACTCGTTGAGCTGATAGGCTGCATTAGCTAGAAAGTACTGAAAGCAGCTGTTTATTTTAGTGCTATTTGAGGTCATTAAGTGGCTACACCACTAAATCATCTGGGAGGGAAAAAAAAAATAGAGTCAGCTCAGAATGGGAAGCATTAGTACATGAATGCCCCTTTTCCTTTTTCTTCTGCTTCCTGCCATTAAAGGAACACAAAGTTCATCTTTGGCTGAGCCTCATGGGGACATACTGATATGATTTCACAATATGCAGAACACTGTCAAATATGCTGGCTGGTTAGATACAGGATGGGACAAAAATATCTGTATTTCCTTATTAGCTCCCTCAAAATTCTGCAGTATCAAGGGAAAACATGTAATCACCCTCCTTGCCACCACCAAACCCCCAAAATAAAATCCAGTGCCAGAATGTTGTCAAATTCTAGGGACAAGCAAAAAAAGTAAAGAACAGCTACACACTGTCTTTGAAGTGGCATTTCTGTAACTGACAAAGGCTTTTAAAGATGATACCACACTTGGCTTGCTCATTTTAAAATGTGTTTTCCTATATAATGACAAGTATGCAAAAGTTAATCTTTTAGGGGGAAAAATCCTTTGTATAGAATAAACCTAACACTATAAATCTTGCACTGTGCACAGCACTGAATGGTTAGGTGTGTACTCATTAAAGGCAAAAAGCTTCCCAAGAGAATGCCTGCATGGAGGACAGGGGATGGAGTGGAAGAGCTGTGATTGTTGCACTGCTTGTTTGAGGTTTCTGAAAACAATCACCCCTGCAGATGGATTTTATCTATAGTAGGCATAAATTCTGACCTCAAAAAGGACAAAGTGTTTTTAAACATATCATTACATATATAAATAAACAATACCAAGTATACATCCTTCTATTTATACACACACATCCCTTCTGCTGAATATAAACATACTCCATGGAGGCTTTCATTATTAAAGCTGTGTTGCTTATCACTGAAACAGAACCCGATCTTTGCAAGCCTTGTTCTAAGTCAGTTCAAGAGAAAGTTTCTAGCCAGCAAAAGTGAAATCCTAGATAGTCTTCTTATTTAAAAGTCAACACATTTCACAGGTAACTCAACCACAGTCCTCCCCCCCCATCACCTTTTTTTTTTTTTTTATTTTCATAAATTATAGGTAAGGAACATCTTAGGGCATGGCTGTGTAGGTTTCTTCTTTCATGGAGTTCTATAATGCAATAAGCTACACAAAGAACAACAGACTAGCTTCCAATGTTATTGTTTTATTTTCCACTTAAAAATATACTCTCAGAGCTGTGGTATATCTTATTACATATAAAGTTTTTGGATGCAATCTGGAAATATGGAACAGACTTCCTGACCACATGCTGTTACTCAAGTCCTTGCAATGTTTTTACCTCCCAGAACATTCACATGGGGAAATGGGGGAGAGAGGATGTTTAAGCATAGCTGTTACAGAGAAATTAAGATGTGATACTTAGTAGTTTTCAACCTAAAATCCTCTTTCCCATTTCAGTGTATTTTCCATAATATCCTGTCATAATTGGGCTGCTTCTTGTTTATATTAAGTTGCTGGGAATTTTGCCACGGGGAGCAGGGGTCAAATGTAATGCTGCAAAATTCTAAGTGGTGGTTTTCCAGACAGAGGTCATTTCCAATCGATCCAAAAAGAGACTGTAAGATTCTTGGAGTATTTGGGCAAACCATTACTGGAATCAGTAAGCCAGCCACAAGTAGGATTGACACAAAAGCATTTTGTGTCGACAACTAAGTTTTCCCTCCATATGAATGAAACTGCACGTTTTATTTATAATATTGTCTCTTATGTAAATACTAAAATACTGGCAGCTAAACGTAAGAACAAGCAGGCCAGATACTCTCTTGCAAGATGCTAAACCACAAAACAACTTTGTGACAGGATTCTGATTTGTCACGAATTTTCCTTTCTGGGGAACATTAATAATAATAATAGTAATAATCATCATCATCATAAGCTTTGCAGTAGTGATAAAAATGTAGATTCATCTCCACTAAGAAGTCAATTGTGCCAAACATTTTCATGTGTTTGATAGATGAGGTGTAGCAGCACAGACCAACACATCTGCTGCTTCTCAGATCATAAATACTGACTTTCCAGAACAAGCCTTGATAAATCTGCCCACTTACTACAAAACTACATGAAAAGAGAAGTGGTTCAAAGACCAGAAATAGCACAGCATGGCCTTCATGTTCATTCAAGTTCCTTTTCCATCCCTCTACAACCTGAAGCAGAAGGCAACCAATTTACCAATTTCAGGTCATAAACCCACAGAATATTCTGAGTTGGAAGGGACCCACAAAAATCAAGTCCAACTCCTGGCCCTGCACAGGAGTCACACCATGTGCCTGAGAGCCTTGTCCAACTTCACCTTCAGCTCTGGCAGGCTTGAAGCTGTGACTGCTTCCCTGGGGAGCCTGTTTCAGGGCCCAACCACCCTCTGGGTGAAGAGCCTTTTCCTCATATTCAACCTAAACCTCCACAGAGGGGGGAAAAAAAAAAAAAAAATCCTATATTTACAGTTAACCTAGATTGCTCAAAACCTCAAGCCTAAATCCCATTGTCTTTGAGAGAATTTGGCATAACTTAACCAGTTTGCTGAATATTCCAGCCTTGTAAACCGAGACAGACTCCAATTGCACTTGGGATTATTATTTTAATGTGGTGTGTTTCAATGTAAAAAACTCTCAATAAGGTTTAAGAGACACCACAGAAGAAGAGGCAAGAAGAACTATTTTAGTTTGCTCTGTAAATCTGCTTTTAAAACTCAAACAGTTCTGGGCACTATAGGGCACACTTTTTTTCTTTTTAAACACGTAGCTTTATTTATATTGCAAATATGTCCTGGGCACTGCAGTACACACTTTTTTTTTAAACACATAGATTTATTTATATTGCAAATATGTCAGAGAATAAGAACTCCAGCTGAGCTGGGGCACAGGAGGCTGAAAGCTGATCCCAGCATCCCCAGAGAACTGTCATTTTCCCTCCAGCTCTACCATCTACTCTGTTTATTTTTCATTAATCTTCCATAGTATGTTTGAAGTGGATGTCAATCCCATCCACCCTGCCAAAAAGAGATCCAGGACTGTCCCTCAGCCTGTGCAGAGAAGTGGCAGCCCCAGATCCTCTGACAAGTCCATGCCTGCATCCATGGAGCTGCACACTCTCCTTGCTTCCCAGGCTGGGTATCTGGAGGGGAACTCTCCCACTCCATGTCAGCCTTTCTGCTATGGATTTTCTGTTACTTGTCTGTGCTATGGGGTCAGTCAGAGACAGGCCTGACTACAGCATTCTCCAGTTTTCCTGAGGCAGCATCAGTAGCCAGAATGTTAATGCATTTTAACAAAACCAAAATCTACAAGAAGTCTCCTGTAAAACACTTCCAAAAGATTAAATTCCTCAGTTTATGAATTATGTTTCTTTTCCTTACATCGCATGGGTTAAATACTTGTTAGCATATTATAGCACCTGAAACATTTACCCTAACCATTGAATATTTAAATGTTTAATGGCAGAATGGGAAAAGAACAAAAATCAAAACAACTTCAGGGGTGCCCAGAGGCCATTTGGTACCAGACTTCTAAGTATTCACAGAGCTCCATAGATATTAAGGTCAAGTGTCACAACAAACACTTAGCATTCAGAAGCCTTCAGTAGCTGTGAGTGAACTTCCTTTGAAAAGAAGAGTGAATCATCCTCTTCAACATCAGCTAGTTTTGAAATATAATTTTGAAATATATTAATACAAGGTAGAAAAAAATTCATTTATTGTTCAGAATTTAATACACAGATATTCAAGAAAGAATTTTCTAAAATGGCTGCACATCCTGGCTGTATTCTAGGTGAAGAATCTACAGTGGGTACAATCAGTTGCAGGAATCCTGTGATGCAGTGTGCAGCACCACTCTTGTGCACACACAATGCAAGATACTAACTCCTTCCCAGCACTAACAGAAAGAACATGGCAATATAAACCGTGTTTCAGGACTGAGAATGGTATTCCTTATCCAATCAAAAACACCATTCCAGATTTACCCTTTAGACTGCATGTGACACCACTGCATCTTGGCTTGCTAGCCTGCACCACAGCAGGACTAGCTCAAGTGAGCAGGCTACTGCCAGCTCCAGAATTAAGATGTGTTAGAGCTGGGCAGAGGCCCACAAGCCCAAAAACCTTGGCATTTGTCAGGGATCTTGCTTCTGGAGATACTTAGCAGAACTGGCTGCTCTGACGTGGCTGGGAGCTGAAGAAGCATATCCTCCAGGAGTCCCCTAAAGAGACCTAGATGTAGAAAATCCTATAAGACAGAGATGTAAAAAGTAAAGGTAAGGGGTTTTTGGCACTCTGTTTCAGCATGAGCCAATGTAGGTTCCATTCCCATTGCTGGCCATTGGCCCAAAGTCCTATGGCAATTATGGAGCAGTATTTATGTCACAGTTTGGAAGCCTCTGTGCTCTCCTGCAGACACCCTGAGAGCAGACAAGAGGAGAGAGAGCTGCCCATTGAGGCTCAGAGCAATCTCAGAAGCCAATCTGTTGAGCAGCAACACAAGGAGGACAAGCCCAAAAAGAAAACATTGCTTCTCAGGACATCTTGTGGATGGAAAAAAAAATAAATCTGAAGTGTGATGTACCTCAGGTGACCTTTTCTAACACCACATCTCTAATGCTCTTTTTCAAATCACTGAGAGCCATCAAGGACAAGGAGAGAATTGTTCCTTAGAGGGGTACAGACTATCCCATTTTATCCAAACAGGACACAAGGGATAACCAAAATCTATGAAAACATATTGCAAAGACGAAACACAATTTTCCACTTGACTACAGTGGAAAATATCTCCAGCACATAAAGATGTGCACAAATATTTAAAAAAAATTGTTTTAATTAATTTAGCAGCTTATGGCATCTATGTGCATGATTTTAAAGAATATACTTTAATACCATCTGATCCTGTAATTTTGTTCTTAGTATGCTTTTTAATTCTTGTATTTATATTCCATTGCCTACTTTCATCTGCTAAGTGGCTGAACTACCAGCATCTTCCAGAAGGTGGGCTGCTTCTGATCACCTTGATTTATTTTTTCTTGTATACAGGGATGAATTGGGCTTTCTAGCTGTTGTCTGCCAACATCTCCTGAAATTCAGCCTAGCAGCCAGACTGAGCTTTTTTTAAACCCTGGTTGTTCATCTCACCAAATGGTTGCAGCAGGTCCTGTACTGCTTCAAATATTCTCCAATTTTCAAGTAACCCTGGACAACAAGACACCTACAGTGTCATTAGCACAGTATCATTAAGTTATTATTTTTAGCTGTAAAATAGCATAGAGAACATTTAGGAGTACAAGTGCCTACCAGATATGCAATTGGAAAGCATTTTATGCAAATCAAGTGAGCAGAAAGTCAGCAGCCCAGTGAAACAAGCATACTTATTTATGAAAGCTTTTTGCTTGCATAAATCAGTAGGTTTTCGAGTTTCAAAATAATCTGTCGTTTCAATGCAAATTGAGGGAACTGTTTACATATTTATTTTCTCTTCTTGTAACACATATATTAATTAAAGACAGATATATGTCTGTTAAGAGAGAGAGGGGGAAACAGTCTATCCTCAAATATGCAATCACCTGCTGCCTTTTATAACTTGCCAGCTTTGAGATTATACTAGTGAAAAATTCTATTAAGCATTCACTGCCTTTGCCTTCTTGCTAGTTTTGCTTACAGGACCTGATCCATCATTTTAAGGAAGAACTCTCCAATTTTTTGGACTGCTTCATACTCAATGGTGACTTTAGAATGGGATGATTCACCTTGGTAATATGCTGGCACAGCTGAGACACACTACTGTGACACAGCTCATAATACAAGGAATCAATGCTTCCTGTCTTTCCAGCACACAAATTCACGATTTTATTTTAGCTACCAAAATGCATGTTTTTCTCTCTCTGTCAGCTCTACTCACAACTGAGAGTACAGAACAATAAAGTCAATACCAAAATTGTAGTCAGCATCCTGCTTTGGTTCTGCAAGCTTTGTGAGTTATCATTTCCATTTACTGAATTTAATACATCTCTGGAGCTTCCCTACTGGCTTCCCAGAAAGATTATCCTTGCTCATGTTTCATTTCTGGACATAAAATAATCACACAAGAAAGAACAATAATAATAAAGTCAAGAAACACTGAATGCTTTTCTGCTGAGAAACACGCAGTGAGGACATGATGGATGGACTAAAACTGAATTCCCCAGCCTGAAAGTCAAGGCTTGGCTCAATTCTTCCAAGTCATCACACGGACAACTGTGGGACTTTGCATAATTTATTAGGAAGTTGATTATGTGCTGGGCTAAGTTCAAATTAATCACGCCAAGGCCAAACTCTCTTCTTACTCACAATGAAGAAAATGAAGGATGACTTCACCTAGACACTGTGACTAAGACTAAACACAAAACTTTCACATTTAGAAGAGCATCTGTAGCCAAATGAGGCGCATTAAATGATCACTCCAACTATGTACACCAGCAAATATAGATGAGGTGACCAGGTGTATGTGGTGACAGAATACCACATTCTTTGCTCACATGAGACACAGAATGAATTAAATAGACTTAATTATCCAATATAGGGGAAAAAAAATAGAGCAGGGAAATGTTATTTGGCTCTTTCAAAGCTATTTCAACAGATTTAACTACTCATACTCAAGATTACTGCTGTGAAAAATACAGAGAAATCCCACTTCTTCTTCAAAACATCATCCTAGTGCACAGTCCAGACAGATGAATAAACTGCAGTAAGGACATAGCATCCATTTTCCAAAAGTGTTCAAAACTTTTCAAGTGAAGTAGTATACTCTACAAAAATATGCCATCCATGAAGCAGCAAGTCGTCTTGCCATGGGCTACCAGAACTGGTGACAGACACAAAAAGCACAACCTTTCAGAGAAGCACAGGGAGCAAGACACAGCAGTGACTGTGTGTGAGGGCACCTACTCACCACACTCACCAGATGCATGGATAATTGGGAGGAGCATCATTAACACGGGCTAAGGCTTAGAGCATGCCACAGAAACCTGACAAGTCCAGCTTTCCTAGCAGCACCAGGAAAGGCTCACTGGCTTGTACAACAGCCTGCCCTTGGAAAGCACATCAGCAGGGTGACAACAGGAGTGAGCTTAAGAAGCCCTTGCTGAGGGTGGGAAGCTTTCCAGCAGAGCTGCCCTAAAACAGCTCCCCACGACGGCTGTGGCCACAGAACAGGAGGCTGCAGAGGGCAGCACTGCCATGCACTTGGCCTGCATTACCCATCCCGGTACAGCACAGGCAATGAAAATGAAACATTAACTTTATTAACTTCATGGCTGCATGGATCATAAAATTACCTTGATTTTAAGGTCTCCCTGAAAACCAGTGGACTTCTAATGGTATCAGACTTTGTTCATGCTGACTGAACCGTAACAGGCCCTTCCCTGAGAAAAGCTGGGACAACGCTCCTTTCACTCCTGCCCATAAGCCTCATTTCAAGACTTTCACAAGCAACATTTTTTCACGAGGCTACACGAAGGCTTTGGTCACTCAGACCAGGGTAGTTTGCAAAGGACAGCCGGGGCATGGAATGACCTGCACAGCACTGGCATTGACAACTCTCAAAGAACACAGTGAGGGCAAAAACTCAGCTAGCTCTAAGGCAGGAAGGTGTAGGAGAGGGAAAGCAAAGACTGATCTCGGATGAAAAGGGGATTGCAATTCTTCCCCTCAGCAAGACAACGAGAGAACTGGAAAAAGTACAGGAACAGCCAGAGGCCTGGCAACAATACCACTGCTACCGGATACAAAATCTGAAGGGAACTGGAAGCAGCAGCAAACAAGGGCGCTCTCAGCTGATCAGCTGGCACCACACCAGGGCACGGCTCGGTCTGTTTACAAGGTCCTTACATTTGAGAGGTCTTTATGTACTACTTTGTCATCCACCTCAGGAGAAAAACAAATTTAGAGAAGCTGATCTTTGAGTACTGAGATTAATTTTAAGCAGAGAGAAACTATTCAGTAGGTCTGTTTAGTAGGAGAGGGGTTCCCTGTCACACTGCAGAACGAAACACTGCTGTGGAGCACGGAGGGGTCATGCATCACTGCCTCAGATGCAGAAAAAAATCCAGCCTGGACTTAAACCTTGTTTTGTGTAAAAGCTGGCCAAGATTAATCACTTAAGTACATAAATTAGTGATCACTTAAAGAACTGCCACACACTTGGCATTATATTGATCTCCCAATCACTTCACAGAAAGAGATTTTCACATTACGGTTACAAGTTCTGCTGATCAGTAGGGATAACTCCAAATTGTATGAACAGTCTGCTTTAGAATATAATAACAATTATATTATATACAATACTGATATTAAAACAAAGAATAATCAAAAAAAATCAAGGAATAGGTATGGTGACCAATTACAATTTTAAGGTGAAGTTCACACAACTCAGTAGCATTACACTTGTCTCAAATTCACTTGTAGAGAAAAAAAAAACACAGAACATCTTTGGGAAAATATTATGCATTACTGCCTGCATTTCCAACAGGAGGACTCAACCATGGGGCAGCATGGTTTGAGGGGGTGTCACATATGTCATGGAATTAAAAGAGAGCTGATGCATTAAGAAACAGCTGAAGATCCAACAGTACTTAATGGTACTCTGAGAACATAAACCTTAGTTATCCCAGCTCCGGTGCTGACACTCTGCCAAACCTATCTGAGCTGTGGTTTTATCACTGAAGTGTGTAGGAGTCCCACGAGATCAAAAGCTCTTTCAAGTGGGATGTGACTTTCATGTTTTTCTTCTCCCATCATCCGCACATGTGGACAAAGCTGTACTACAAATAAAACAGTATATACGTACACACCTATTGCAGCAGCTTCTTTAAGAGAGCTCACTTCTCTGCAAATCTACGTGGCTTTAAAACATCTGCCACATAAAAAGCCTTTGGGGATTCTTTAAAGAGGTTTTAAAACACTGGAGTTTAATTCGCCTTTGACAAGGCTTTTAAATGAGAATCACAAATATGCACTCTGAGTTAAGACAGCAATTACAGCATTTTCAATACAGGCAGGTTGGGTATCACAAAAGTTCACAAGGATTAATAATATGGAACCACAATGGATGAATTTGCAATCTTCTGTGGCAAAATACTACTCTTCAGTCAACAGAGACTGCCTCTAGAAATACACAGAAAGAAAAAACTTCTTTGAAGGAAATACATGCTTGTCCATGGGCCCAACTCCTGTCATAATGACAACTTTCCAAAGTAGAATGTTGGGCTCTTGCCACTTTCCAGGCAGAACTACTGGGCAGAACTACTGACTGATATAACTGGGTATTCAGTACATGGTGCATCATTTTCCATAATTGCAACAGATTTTTATTCTTAATTAAAGGAGAATTACTTAAGACATACCTCGATGCCTTTATTTAGCCACAAGGCAGCACAGATGTAAAAAAAAACCATGAGAAATGTTCACATTTCAGTATGCAGAAAATAAAGTATTTGACAGGTAATCCATTTCTTGAATTGCATTACAGTTGAACATCTACATTCTTTATTACTTTCAAGCTACATTCACGCTTTAATAATATCTCAAAAACTGTAAGGTAATTATGCATATGATTCCAGGAAAGCAAAATTACAGTTATCTGAACAGTGCCAAAACATATCCCTAACCATTCCCATTCCCCATCATTTCTGTACCACATGCAGCAGTGAAAGAAGAAGAGACAGCAAGGGGAGATTCACTTCATCTAACACCTGTAGCTCATCACCACCTGCAGTGTATCTGGCAATACATGTCAAAAAGAAAAATAGATGTCCAGTGAACAGAAGGAGGAAAAATTCTGGACGAGCTAAAAATGGCAATGACTTCACATATCCATCACTGACAAAACTATGACCCTTCTATCAGCACCATCCAAACCAGAACAGATGGAAGCTAAACGTGCTTTTATCCATCCCAGGTCCATAATGAACTACAGGCTGCCCTCCCTGCCAGAACTCTCTTGTTGTTCCAGCACTGCTCCTCTGCAATATTGCAAAAGGCACAGGCATGCACGTGTGCCTTGCAGGAACAGATCTGATACTGGGCTGTTCTTGAGCCTTTACCACAACTTGACTCTCAATAGATAAGGAAATAACAAGTGTATGGAAGAAATTATTTCATGTTCCTCTGATGCAAACACTTCCCCCCTTTATACACCTTTTTAGTAGCCCACTGCTTAGTTCTATTATTCATTCTCCTTAGCTCCAGCCATTATTGTGTCTCGTACCTTGATTTTAATGTTTGGCTTGCCTGCTGCTAAAAGTACACTCTCATACCTCAGTGCCATTTCCTTCTCAGTGCTAAGACGTTAGTTATTTTGTTCTCTGAGTCAAGATAGATTGGGTGGTTTAGGGAGTTTATTTGAAGTTTTTCCTTAAGCCCTCTGCTTTCTCCTCTGTCCCTAGAAAATAAGGTGCACACCTAGTAAATCACAACCCAAAGTGAAAGGCATGAAGCTGCAGGTGTCACGTCCTTCTGAAGGAAACCAGCCCCAAGTGTACCTCATCTAGTTTGGGGATGTTTATCCAAGTTCAGCAAGGTCTCTACAGAGCCAGCTCGTTCTCTCATCAGCTGGTGTAAGCCTCTTGTTATTACCACTCTAACATGAAGAGCCTGAATGGTGTTATGGCTCCTGACAGACACATTATCCCACCATGGCTTGGGAGCCTCGTGCTGATCCCACTCGCTGCTGCTGCAGCCAGTCCTTCCATGGCAGAATGAAAGACACGGGCAGTGCCCCAACACCCCGTCCCTCACACCACAGTGACAGGCCAGGCACAGACACGTTTGCCCTTATACCACCACGTCCCTCCCGCTCCCATCTCTCGCCGAAGGCAGCATCCCAGCAGGCACGCTGCCAGCTCCTTCCGCCAAGGTTGAGGACAATGATGGGCTCTGTGGCCCCGCAGCCGCCGTGCCAAACGGCAGCATATGGCACCTTCCCCCCAGATCCCCCGGCTGCAGCGCTGCCGCAGAAATCACCCTTCCCTGGGGCTTCTCCTCCTCCAGGCTGGCACGCAGCGGAGGGGCTGACACGGCTGTCACATTTTCCGCTGTCACCCTGAAAGGAGCCCTGGGCGGAGCGGATCTGGCGGCACAGGGACAAAGGGCAGGCTGCTCCCGACACACGCCGGAGTATTGCTCGCTTCAACAGCAAGCAAGTCCTACTCCTCCCGCAGCAGAGAATGTTCGGTCTGCAGCAGGAATCCACGTAATACCATCGAACAATGCTCCCTGACTTCATGCTTTCATTAATCATCACCTCAATTGTAGGCCTGCTCCATTAAAACCTGACAGTCAGCCATGGGCTTGCAGTTTGATGCCACCTCTTCAAGAACACACATCAATCACATGTTCCTCCTTGCTATTTCTTCCAGAAAATAAAACTTAAGTGCTCGCTGAATTTATGGATACGGCAGGGACTTGAAATACAGCACAGAACATCACGGTTTCACAAGTTATGCCCATCAGATTTTTAAGAGACAGAGTTTAATTAGCAGAGATTTCCAGTTCCAGAGGTAGCAGTATAAGCTACGACTCCATGAGGAGAGATGAGGCAATGCTGGCCTAGGAAGAGACATTCACATTCTACAGAAAGGTTTTCCTTTCCTGTCAAAGGGAAGGAATCAGCCTAACCTCACTTTTAACATGTTTTATAACAAAACATAACACCATGTACTAGTACATGATATAACTTTGAAACTGGCTGATACTCTGCCTTTTCAGCATTAAATCTGACACCCATGCTGAAGAAACAAGTCAGGTCCTTGCAGGCACCATGGATTTGAAAAATTTTTCCCACCCTTTTAATATAAGGCTGGAAAAGAAGAAAGATGATGCTTTATTTTAAATAAGGATCACTGTTCCCCAGGCACCAGTAATGGAAAACAGGGAAGATGAAAGAATCTGCAGAAGGGTGGGATGGAGAGCAAAGGATTTGGGAGCCTCATACTGCCACAGCCACAGGGTGGAGGGTTCAGTCAGGCAACACCCAAGCACTTGAGAAAACATGAATTGTCTGCCATGAGATCTGCAAACTTCTGGAAAAAAATCCAATTCCTATGCAGATTACCTAGGCAATAGAAAGTAATGTATTTTGAGGATGCTTTGCTAAACCATCATTTAATCCAAGTGGAACTTGGATCTTCCCACTACTTTCAGAGATGAGAGGCCTTCACAAGCTTGTGCCCTTTTTGTCCCACATCAAGAGCACGGCTCTGTAGTGCACCAAGGAGGCGAGATCTGCCTTCAGACTCAGCCACCAGCTTTCCAGACAGCTTCAGGCAAGTCACCTCCTCTCTGCCTTTCCTGCCATTAACAGTGGAACCCCACCAGCTATATCACAGAAGAGGTATATATGCACCTTAATTGAGTTACATTTTGCAGCTGCAGATGTTCTTGCTGCAAACCGTAATGAGCATGGGAATTTTATATTGGTTTTTATTATTATTACTATTATTACTACTACTAGTATTACAGAAGACTGGCAAATGTGTAGTAGAAAATGCCCCACCAAATAATGACATCTTGAATTTCTATGCTTTGGAGCTTGCCTCCATCACATTTCTGTCTCACTTCTTCCTACAATGCTGTTTTCATGACTTAATCAAAAACAGAGTGTCTTTAACAACTGAAATACAGAAAGTGCACCCAGACAATTGTAATGACAACATTATTGTCTTGTAAAACCTTGCATGTTGACTAAAGCTCATGGATCCTCAATTCTGTGAGCAAAATAATCATTATCACAATCCATCCAAAAAAAAAAAAATCAGTATGGCTATTTAGGAACATCTTTTCTCAACAGAAGCTTGAATTATCCCTGCCTCTGACTCTTCACTTTTTCCCAGTACTTTCTTCCCACTTCACAGAATTTGTTTGGGAATCTAAATTTCCAACTGTGATTCATAACATGTCATCAATATTCCAAAAAGCAAAAATGAAGCTGAAAATTGATGCCCTGGACAGGGTATCCCCGATACAAGAACATCTATTACTCCACTGGAATTTTTGATGTCGCCACTAGAGGGACTTACATGAAGCTAAAAAAAAACCCCGAACAACTAACCAAGCAAAAAACCCTCATTAGCTGTCACAGACGCCCTTCAGGCAGCTGGTGCATTTGGAAAAAGGCATTTTGCTTCTTTTGGGGCAAAGTCTGTACTTGCACCTCAGAGAATGCCAAAACATATAATATCTTGTACTGGCAAACCAAACAGCCACGGACACAAGGTTAATGGACACAGACCTTACTGATGACCTGCTGCAGTTTCTCAATTCATTCCAGCCATACCAATTTGTCTTCAGCCCCACAGAGTCTGCACAAAGTTCGGGGAGTTGCTCACATCTTTTAACACAACAATGCAAAAAGCCAATATTGTGCTTCTCCACACACAATAATTTGGTCCCCAAATCACAAGAAATGGTCCAAGCAACAAGCTCTCATTCCAGATACCTTTCTCACTTCCCACAGACCACCGGGCTTTGCAGGAACTCTCTCTCTGCATTTCTGGCACTACTTAAGCCATTTTCCAACATGATTAATGAACATCAAAATCCAGTGCTGGCTGCAGTGCTGAGGCAGGAAAAAAAAAAACCCTCATTGTTGCTGCAATTACAGCTAGTAGTATTTAAAATAGGGTGGGAATAAGCCATATCCTTCAATGGAACTTCCATGATGAGCTACACCCTCACTAAGAGCCAATCTGGTGTACACACACAACAGTGAGAAAAGAAGTTGATGACAAACTCAACCATTAAGTTTGCTCTTTTGCCACTTAAGTTTTTAGAGATGCCACTGCCATTATGTTCCAAATTCTTCTGTGTAGCAGGTGACCTCCAGAACAGCAGTGGGTCACAAATGATCAATATTGCTAACTTAACACACCTCAGATCACATGCACCACGGGCTAAGCAGGATCAATAAAAGCAATCCACTTCTAAATTAAAAGACACAAGTGAAAAATAGCATTTTAACTTCAGTTTCGTACACCATACTTGAGTAATGGTATATTTTTATGGAGTATGGGTGAATTTTTATAGAGTCTGTGCAGTCTTCTGCCACATGAAATTAATGTCACTGAGAACAGATGATTAAGCAGAATTAGACCAAAGAAACTGAAATATACAATTGTTCAGCAGTTTTCAGAATAGTTTCACCTCTTTCACCTATTTTCAAAATAGACTAACTAGAAAATAGCATTCAAAAAGTAGGCAATATTATTACTACTTCTACTATAAATACACACAATTTGTAATGTACAGGCTGCACTCATTCACCAAGATAGATGGAATTCAAGATAACAGGGTCCACGTACAAAAATTCGTGATGTTCCACAAAGTTACACACCCAAGCCATCGGAGCAAGGAGAAATATGTTTATTCTGCACATGCTGCATACCTCAGAGAAGATATTCAGAGATATTTTATTTTTCTTTTAAATAGCTCTTGCATCTAGCTTTAATTCCTTCACTTTGAAAGCAGATGGCCTAAATTTCTACTACCAGTTAATCTTAGGCTGGGAACAAAAAATCAATGAAGGTATGTCTCTGTTTTAGAGGAAATTTTTAAAAAATTATGTTTAAATCAGTTATTGCAGGCTCTTCTTGTTAGATACCAGTGCTTGAGTTCTACCAGAGAAGTGACCTCATTTTCTGAATGGGAAAAGGTGCCTCACCTCCCCTTGCATTTTCTGGAAGTTGTTTAGTAGCTCAAATGTGAGTGACATCAATCTCAATCTTTAATCAGACGCAGTATCATGAAGGGATCTTCCATATAAAGGAGAGGAGGCACAACTGCTCATATCACTTTGGAAACACGTGTCACAATCTCAGCCTTGCCTCTCTCCCCAAACCCCTCGTATACAGGTTATCATCACTTCAGACTGACACCATTAATATGCAAGGCTTGTACTGCAGGCATCATCTCCATTAAATATGTGTGGACATATAGGCACAGAAAGGTAAGACTTGGTCCAGTGTCACAGAAGGAGGCACTGGAACAAAAAAGGTTTCTTAAACTACCCTGGTGCCTTCACCCAGCTGTTGCTCAGTAGCCACGACAAGAAAGGCACAAAAAGATAGGTTAAAAGGGACCTTACATGCATTGACTTGTACAGAAATGAGCTTGAAATGAGCAGATTTTATGGTGGCAGCACAACAGCTCAGTGGCATGACCCACCATCTCATTTCACAGGGATGTAGGAGTGAGGATGGTTTAGGGTTTGTCTTTCTGAAAACTAAGGAGACAAAACTGTTACGGGCACACCAAGTAATTCCACATCACGAGAGCTGCTGGCTCAAGAGGGAAAAGCATTCCTTTCCCATGAGCCCTCACCATTAACCTTGTGAGAAACATGCAGCAAGGCTTCAGCCAGCTTCATTTCCCTGGCTCGCTGACTCACGCACCCCCAAGACTCCCTTTAAAAAAGAATCAGCTTTGAATCACCTTTTGAAGGAGGAGAATGAGGCAGCGCATGCCAACGTGTTCAAGTACAGAGAGGTGGCTCTCTACCAGATAGGTTTTTGAGAAATGTTATCACCCTTCATAAGGCCGGGAAGGTTTTCAGGAGATCTTCGACAAGGAATGAGCAGCGCTCGGAGCGGCTGCGGCGCAGCACGCGATTACACAGAGATATCTGTGCAGCGAGGCCGGTGCCCGTTTGATTAAACAGCCTGTCTGCTCCCTCCGCAAGATATCAGAGGTACAATTAGTTCAGTCGGCAGTATCAGCAATGCCCTTGAGGCCCCGTGCTCCTGACGACTAATGAAGAGGCACTGCTGGCTGTCAGCACGGACAGGGGGAGGCATTCATCTTCCCGGCAGCATCAATTAAATCCGCCCGCATCATACCAGGAGTCAGGGATTCAGCACCGGGAAGGAGTCAGAACAGCTGAACGGTTTAACACTTCAGGTTTGGGTTTTATACTGTGGAGAATATCAGCTATGCTGATGGCAAAGGGAATATGGAGAATCTGCTTGACAGCAAAGGCAGAGAGAGCACCCTCAGTGCTCAGGTGTGTGCACACGTGCGCTGTGCAAAGTCTTTTTTTTTCTTTTTTTTTTTTGCATTAGGGCAGGAAACCTCTTAATACACAACCGATTTTCTCCTCGAGTCAACGGAAGAGAATTTGCTTATTGCATTGTGTTGCCAGTACTCTAAGCCTTCAAGGAAAGCTATTTGCTGTAGGTGTGGGTGTATCCTCACTCAGAACATGGCAATTACTCCTGAGAAGACAAGGCAGGGAACTCTTGCCCCTTATTTCTTACAAGGCTACATCCTTACAGAAAACACACAGTTCTATTCCAAAACAACAGGCTCAAAACCTTCTAAAACATTTCTATCCCTGAGACATGATGCTGCATCATATCAGCCACAGTCAAACGTGTCAGCTAATCATCTGCCCTGCTTGGTGCCTCGCTGTAAAGTCCAATCTTTCCCATCCCACAGAAGTCTGGCTGTCAACAGGATTTACAGGACTAAAAAGTACTGGTATCAGAGGAGAAGGGTATTGAAGTAGAAGCTACAGTAAGCACCTGGTATCTGACCTGCTAAGGTACATGGGAGCATTACAAAGAAATTTGCTCTTTTAGCTGAAAAAGATGTATCTGTAATTCCTGTTTTGTCTTACTTGTGTCCCATAGGGGAAAAATGCAAGTGAGGTTACCAAATCCACATTTTCCAGGCCTTTGTGGACCCTTAATGAGAAGCACTGTGAATCAGTGGGTGACAAAAATTAGCACCTGGTGTGGCCTTCCCATTTCAGACATTTGAGAACTCATGGCAAAAGTCTCAAAGGGCTTAATCTGCTAAACAATGTACAGCAACAGGGAATCGAGAGGTTTTGGTAACTTCACAACAAACTGGCAGCCATTTATGTTCTCAAACCTCACAACACCTTTGTGGGAGCTAAAGGCCCTGTTTACTGACAGGGAAATCAGTGTGACACACACACATGCAAAACAAGCCCACCTGACTCCCAGTCACAGGGGCACAGACCTACCTATACAAATCTCAGCTGACTTAAAGGAGTGAAAACTTACTGCAGAAGAAGCAGCAAAATCGTTTATTATCCAACCTTTCACGTAAAATAAGTTTAAAAAACCCCAATTCTCAAACCCATCTCACACTCCCTAAGAGAATAGTTAACCTGAGAGAAATGTAATTTGCCATACAGCATGCAATTAAATATATGCAGAGACAAAGAAAAAGGCCTTTGGATGCCACTTTTCCTCTGACTAATGAGAAAGAAATTATAACTATTTCAAAGCTCTGGGAATTTAGTACTTCACTCCCTAACAGAGGCTTTAATTAAGAGCCTGACAAGCTGACCTTTAAGAAAAGTGGACAGTGCTGAAGGTAATTCTTGCCTTCTGCAATCTCCACCATCCATGACTCAAGATAAAAATCTCATGTTGCCTGATTGGAAGGGATGTAAGCCCAGGATCCACAGGCACAAGAAATCAGCAAACACACAAACACAGAAGAAGGCATCAGCAGAGACTCCAAGTGATTTTGCTGAAATACTACAGTTATTTCCTAAAAGTCTGAATAATCCCTAAGCACAGAACTGACTGAAGCTGCAGACACATAACTCAGGGCTGCACAGAGAATGCTTTTAGTGGGATTGAACTAACTTTGGTATCTCAGTATGACCAAACTGCAAATTCATCCACACAGATGCACATGCTGGACTATGATACTTTGTCAGCGGTAAAAAACACAACACAGATGCACAAAGTTTACAAGCAAAAGATTCCACAAAGAATATTGAAGATCAGCATTTGGAAATTTATGTTCTAGTTTAAACAGTACGAAATAAATATTAAAACTCATGCAACTGCAAAACTCATCAGAGAACTTATCAGGATATTTCTGTCTCTAAGGGAACTCCTGATTTAGATCAGAACATGCAAACAGGTCACCTGCTAGTGAACATGGTCCTGAAAGTAACCTTGTCCTCTGGGCTAATTTTTCATGAAATTGGCATTAATTACAGGGACAAAGAAAGACATGATTCAGTAACATCCAAATGGTGAGGTATCACTGGATTGATGATCTGACTTCTTACCTGAGGCCAAGCTGCAAAATGATTTATCAGACTCAGAGAAGGACATCAGCTAGCACACAAGGATCTCAAGTAACAGCAGCTGGTGGGCTAGCAGTACGAGCAGCTCAGCTTCCAGAATGAAAGTCCAGTTAATAATGAAGCCCATTCCTTCGTCCATCCAATAACCATCATCTCCTCTAGACCAATTGCCTACCTAGTCCCAGATTATTCTGAGCTGGCCGTGCTTCCCGAGAGCATCAGGAAATGAGGATTCAAGTCCTTGGAGCTCCTACAAGCATCCAGCCATCCCTGGGAAAGCCATGGGCCCCTGCTGCAAGTCTTCTCATGCTGCACTTGCTCAAAATGCCTTCAGACAGCAACACCTGGAGAGTCCAGGGAACTCTAAAAAGACACTTGAGCCTTGTGTGATAAACAGTGGATGAGTCTGAGCTTCCCACATCTCTGTGCTTGGCTCCTCCTGGCGCCAATGGTGCAGGAATCCTGTCTGCAAACCACCACACACACAAACCACAGCTGTGCCCCTGTCCTGCACCTACAGGTGACACCTAACCCACTGAGACACGGCAAGGTCACCTGCTTTAGTTCCATGCTAATGCAGACACCTTCCCCCATTACACCAGCACACCAAGAGGAAAACCTCAGGTTTGCTGTAGAACACAACCAATGCACAGAATGGAGGGTTATCTACTATATAAAGCTCAGAACAATTAGCAAATACAACGCAATCACTCAACACTAATCACACAGCTTGGCTATATGTGCACATTTCCCACTAAAAAGGTATTAATTTAAACCCTCTTCTGATTTTTGTTGACTGTGAAACATTCCTCTGAGTGCAAGGGAAGCTGTTAATAAACACAGGCACTGTTAATCACTTCGTGGTCACTGACTCCAGCACAGAAAACTCCCACACACAAGAGTGGCCTAGGCCTTGTGCTGTACAGGAGAATTTCTCTCCTGAACATTAACTTGGTCAGCACACCAAATTAAAAAAAAAAAAAAAAAAAAAAGCACAAATTTTAAATATTAAATCATCTAATGACTTAGGGAATGAACAGAATGTTTTCAAAATGCAAATTGAAGGCATCTGTATTTTAATTACAGCACCAAAACTGCAAGCTACTTGTCTCCACACACATTTTTTTCATTCATCTTCAGAGATGGCTGCATACAGAGTATTAGTTTCATAGTATAAACCTACTCCCACGTACATTCCCAAAATAATTTGCATGTATTACCAATAAACAAACACACGCACACAAGTTTTCAGGCCGCCCACAGACACGAGAGACAAAAAGAGGGCTTGTCACTTTTGCTTTTGGGATAGTAACTAAAATTGCTTCAGCTTTTAGTATGGGAAAATAATGCAAGAGCAGCATTAGCTTCGGCACCATACATTTAACACAATGCTCAGTTGACTAAATTTTTAAGAATGTGGAAACAGATTCTGTTGCTACATAACTGATTTCCCATATGAAAGCTAACAAAGGCTAAACAGAACCTTAGCTACAAGACATTTTTCTGTGTTACATTCAATGAGCTCAGTTGTGTTGCTGTCGGCCTACAAAACTGACTTTTATACTGAGTCACTGAGGGGATACAGATGACAAACAGCTCCATTACAGAAGGCTGACAAATTCTTGCCTTGAGAAGCAACAGTGACATGACAACAGCGGCAACGCTCACTTCATCTTTGCATAAAATACAGTTGGCACTTCTACTTCACTACTACACATCTGCACTGTGATGCCTCCTCCACAGTCAGAGTCTTCATTTTAATTGCACCTCCCAAAAACCAGAGCTACGGCATGAAATGTCCTGATTTTCCAAAAAAACCCCCATTTTTTTGGTCATGAATCCTTGGCATAACATGTCAAGGAAGTTGGTCAGTAGGGAATCTCTCTAGCCACATGGTTGTTAGCAAGGGTGGGGAGGGTAGTGGGGGAAATAAATATACTGGTGCTATCCCAAACCACATTCAAAACCCCATTCTCAGAACTGAAAACAAGCAAAACAAAAAAGCCTACCTGATTCTCAGGGATGCTCTAGGTAAATACTGAACTCGGCCCCAAAGTAACTGGAAATTACTTTTTACCTTGACTCCATAGAAAGGTGGCATAACAAACATTCTGGGAAATCGCAAGAGTGACTGCGCTCTGAACTTGGGCATGAAGGACAAGCATCCCCAGGGTCAGCATTATCAGACCAGATTAAGGTGTCATATAAATCAGGACATCCAGAGAATTCTCTTCATTTCCAACAGAAAGAAGATATTAGTCCACTCCAGAATTGCAATGCTAATAAATAGGCTTCTTTCAATATTTCAAACATATAAAAAAGAGACTTTGAGGAGAGACAGTGAGAAACTTTTCCAATCTGACTGATTTGAGTGTTAAATCTCAGAGATACCACACTGGCTGGCTTCGTGTAACAATCCCTTACTACCAATGGCTTTCATAACCAAGCTTTGAAGTCTACTTCACATTTCTTACACTTTTACAATATATCATAACTTGGTACATCAGTGAACACGACTACATTTGTGCCCTGATACTAAAACAGTTTAAACCCAAGAAAAACAGACATTGCCATCTATTTGCTCTTCCAAATAGCCATGACAGGAGATCATTTGAAAAGTAATACAGGGATTAACAAAACATATTGAACAAATACACTGGGCTGACTGGATGTAGAAACAGAATTGTTTCGTTTGGAAAATATGCTTAAAATCAAGTTGAATTGTTAACCCAACATTGCAACATCCATCACTGAACCATGCCCCTAAGCATCACATCTATACATCTTTGAAATAATTCCAGGTATGATTGATTGCCCTACTTTCAATTCCAAAAGCCTATCTCAATGCTTGACAAGCCTTTCAATGAAGCAATTTTCCCCAATATCTAATCTAAATCTCCTCTGGTGCAACTTGAGGCCAATTCCTCTCATCCTGTCACTTGTTACCTGCAATAAGGTCCCCACCCAGCTTCCTTTTCTCCAGGCTAAACCACCCCCAGCTCCCTCAGGTGTTCCTCAGGCCTGTGCTCCAGACCCTCCCCAGCTCCACTGCCCTTCTCTGGGCTGGCTCCAGCACTCAGTGACTTTCTTCAGTGAGGGGCCCAGAGTAGGACACAGCACTGAGCTGTGGCCTCACCAGTGCCCAGTGCAGGGGCACCATCCCTGCCCTGCTCCTGCTGGCCACACCAGTGCTGATCCAGGCCAGCATGCCACTGGCCTTCTTGGCCACCTGGGCACAGCTGGCTCACATTCAGCTGCTGGCAAGCACCCCCAGATCCTTTTCTGCTGGAAAGTTTTCCAGCCACTCTGCCGCCAACCCACAGAGCCACACAGGGCTGTTGTGATCCAAGAGCATGACCTGGCACTTCCTTGCCCTGAAGAATTCTGCTTTACATTGACAAATAAAATACACATCCTTTTCCTATGCTGCTTGGGGGTGAATGAAAAAATTATGAACCAACATATTAACAAATTAAACCGTTTTTTTTTTTTCCCCTTAAATTGAATCATTAATCACCTTCAGCTTCTGCTCTGGCAGAACAGATGTGGCCATTTGTCACTGAGGACAAACTGCAAAGGCTTTTGATATGGAGTAGAATATCCTACCTGGAACAACTTCAAAAAGGAACTTTCCTGGACTTTCTTCATTGCAGGGATGCTCAATTACCCTGTTGCCAGGCAGAAAGATGGCACCCTAAAGAAAAAAGTAAGAACAAACACGGAATTAAAACTGATACTATGCTTCTGACAGACTAATGCTTCTTTTTTAGACTGGGTTTAACACAAATTTTTCACTGTAAACACCTGAGCAGCTGATTTCCGAAGTGAGATCGAGGAGGGATTATCCCAAAAGCCAACATCATAGATTCCTTTAATTAACTGAGGCAGTTGATAACAGCTTTAGCTTTTTTTAACCTCTTGGGTATTTGATGCCATGCAGAGTTTTGTACTTATCACATATACTAAACCCACTGTTCTGCAGGGAAAAAAAACCAAGACTTAAAACCAAGGGTTAATAAAGAGCTAGGAAGCTGCATGTGTGAGGCAGGTGAACTCCCCAGCCAGACTTCTTGCCTGAAGCCAAAGGGGGTGTGGACAGAAGCGTACCCTCAGTTTGTGGGGTGCATACCCAGTTCTCACTCTGGGCCCCTTTCCCATAGCATCCCAGGGAAGATATACAGAGAAAACATCCCACTCCCACCCAGTGGCTGCAGCATGCCAGGCTGCTGGTGCTAGGCCACAGCAGGCACAGAGAGAGTCCTGTCCAAAGATGCGTTTGCTGCAGGCAGAGAGATGTCAGAAAATCTCTATGATGGCCATTGAAAGCCTTTATTACAACTTTACTACCTTGAGAAAGGCAGGTGGGGAATTTTAGCTGTGCATAGTTCTACTAGCACCTGAAGAAAAAAACAACCTCTGCAATCCTCAGATTCCTGGGGAAATGTTGGGGCTGTGTTGAAGACACAGATTGTTCCCTCCCCTTTGGTCTGCTGACATGGCATGAATAGACCACTCCTTTCCTCTGAGAGCTCTTTTGCATTTTTAGAAATTCCAGCTCCTCCTAGTCCCATTTCAACCTCAGTCAGCAGGCACTCCTCAGTGAAATTATGCTGGGATGGCTGTCCAGGGATAAATTTTCAGAGCAGCATCCTAACAATTGTATTGGGTACAAGCTCTCCACCACTGTTAATGGGAGATAAAACCTACTTAGTAATATTTTCCAGTTACGGCATCACAGGGCCCCCATCTCCAAACTTACATCAACAACTTACATAACTTATACATCTTAAAGACAGACTATCTCAAGTAAGGTCCTTATCCCCTGACAGGCCATTGAGTCCACCATCGAGAACCATTTTTCCATAGCAGTTTCAACCAAATGCCCAAATATGCCAGACCCCTCATTTAAACAGCCCTAAAGATATCCCTCTACATGAAAAACATTGATTTTTCTTTTTGTTTGTGCCTTCATTGCAATGACCTGGAACCTTCATTATGAGCAAAACCTTTTACGACTACTGGGAAGTCGAGACAAGTGGAAACACTACAGTCTCCTCACAAAGGAATCCTTACAAACTGACAGGGAAAAGTCACCTGAAAGAACAGGTAACAAATGTTTCACAAAGTGTTTGTGCCAGCTGTTGTGGAGTCTGGGCTCTATACCAACTTGTCAGTGCTGTGTGCCAGCCAGAGCTGTGTTATCACAGGAAGGCAAAGAGAAGGGTGCAAAGGGATTGCATCAGAACATACAAAAACACCCCCGTTAAACTCTATGATGCTTGTTGCTGAAAGCAGATGAAACAGCACAGTTTTCTGCTGAGGAGGTACAAGCAGCAGGTATTAGCAGTTGTGGGCAGATGTCCCCACTCACTGCATATACAAATGTATCATAAGCATTAAGTGCCTTGGTCCAATAGCTCCACTCAGAGCTATCTTCCTTCATTCCTGTCACAAGCAGCACGGTTAATAGATGTCATGCTCCAAAGCTTTCTGTGAAATACCTTTTAGGCAAGAAAAATATCATTAAAAAAAATGATTATATGAATTGGAAAACATAAATCACAGTACAGTTCAAATTCTCTTATTAACACCTACAGAAAAAAACAGGAAATGGAAGGAATACATTTTTTCTGACACTTATGGGAAATCAGAAATAAGAATCTCTAAAAGGCATTTTAACTAAATGTGTTTTTGTCACATGTCATAGACCATTAAGACTGGTATAACTTTCTTGCCCACTTTCAGATTGAGCTGGTTTTACTCAGAAGCTCCACCCAGCACACTGGACGAACATACCACTCTTCATGCTGGAGTTTTACTGTCCCAAGAGCTTGCATCACTGAGAGCATACAACATATTCAAGCCAATCATAGGTCTTGCTATTCAATCAAAAATACAAAATTAACAAGACCTAGCCTACAGCACTGTACACAAAAATCAATTCATGAGTCAGTAAATGAAAACTGCATTCAACTTTGCTGTCAGCTCATTAGCAACAGACACACTGCAGACTCATTACAGTGTGATGTTTTCTGACTCCGATGCAAAACTCCTTGTACAGGGAGCTCTCAATGACAGATTTTTCAGAACATAGAAACAAAAATGTTATATTTATAACCCTATCACTTTTGTTTCATAGATGAAACCTATTCCATCTATTAAAATGTAAAGTCTAAAGCCACACACAATAGCTAATATGAATAGAAACCAGACAGCAACACCATACAGAATACTGCCATAGTTTAAAAAGAAAATGTCCTATTGTTTAAAATGTTTAAAAAGAAAATGCTTACAGAGAACAAGAAAAGCCGTGATTTTATTTCACTATTTCC
The DNA here is from genome assembly GCA_013400275.1 of Rhadina sibilatrix. Taxonomy (NCBI): domain Eukaryota; kingdom Metazoa; phylum Chordata; class Aves; order Passeriformes; family Phylloscopidae; genus Rhadina; species Rhadina sibilatrix. The sequence goes on from VWYO01003687.1 coordinate 324,287, forward strand.
AGAACTATTATTGCAAATACCAGGGCACATGAAATACTTCAATATACACATTTGTGAGCGGTTTTTTTTAAAATAAAAAGTAGCTTTTTCTTTGTGCACCATGCACCTGGGTGCCCAACTCTAGTGGAGAAAGCAGTAAGAGAGCAACTGCAGCTCTCTCACTTCCCATTCTGTCTGCTTTCACACCCATCTGTCTGCCTTCACCACACAGCAACATTTCCCGCTTGGTAGCTCTTGTAGCTGTCTACATGACTGTACTGAGGCTGTCTGCAGTGCTCCTTTGCTGAGTTTCTCAGCAGCTGATGCTCAGGGAACACACCTGCACAGTAGCAAAGCCCTGGCTGTGGGGGTCTGATATAAATGGGGTCCCCAGATCACTGTTGGTCCCCTTGCTCAATTTCCTTTCTGGGCCCTTAAGGTGCAACATTAAGCCCGTCCTTACAGCCTGGACAGTCCCAAGAGTGTGGACTATCAGTCAGCTGCAAAGCTTCAACAAGTTCAAGAAGCTCTGCTTTCTGCCCTGAGTATCTCATTCCAGAGGGAAGTAAAAGAAAACCAACTAGATAGCCTTAGACACCTAACAAGACAGTAATTTGCATAGAAAAGAGGAAGGTGATTTCCAGAGGAAATACATGTTTTGACTTGGGTGTCAGTGCATGTGTGCATGCAAATGTGCCATCATAAGACAGCTTCACATCAATATCTACAGCTCATTCAAAATGTTTAAAAAGATCTCAACCCAAGACTGCAGATAGGACCAGATTAATATTTTGCTTTCAAAAAAGGAAAAAAAAAAGGCAAACCAGCGTGGTGCCAGCAGGAATCAAGACACAGTCTATAAAAATACAGGAAAAAGAGAAGTGGGAGAAAAATGTGGCCCTGACCCAAGTCCCTCCTGGCTCCCATTGCCATTTTGTTTGCTGATTGTGCCTCCACCAGGTCAGCAGTGTTTCACAGAGCTCCTGCTGCAGTATGCCCAAGTTGTTTTTCCATTTCTAACACTTCTATCCTTATCAGGGCAGTTCTGCTTCTCTAGCTGAACATTCAGGATGACTCATAGCATGCAAGAGAAATCTGGATTGCTCAAGGAGCATTGGCCTTTTCCCTAATTGAATATCAAAGCCCACTTTCAAAGGAGATTCTCATACACATGGATTTTTTTCTATAGCACACTGTTGCTTCAAACCAAAAATCTCCTAAAGAGCAGAGCAACATGTTTGTTAAAATCAAAAATCTGCACAAATGAAGCGTTTAACTTGAGAAAAAAATACTGCTCCATTAACTAAGTGCTTGATAAAATACTGCAGAGCAGCAACAACAACGACATCAATCTACTTTGGATTAGTCTCACAGCGTGACACAGTCTTGCTCAAATAGATGTTTTATCCCACGCTGGTCCCTCCACACATTTTCAGCACCATTCAGCAGCTGAACTTCAGGAGGAAGCACGGAAGAGGAGACAGGATGGCCACTGCACAAGTGCTTCATGAGGAGCACAGCTGACAGATGGTATTTCTGTTTTGCACGCTCCGTGGAACACATTGCAACACGGAAGCGACCCTGTGCCTCCTGCTGGCTCTGCTCCATCACTTTTCCCTAGGTACACTCCCCACTGCCTTACTTCAACTCGGTTTTCTGAAGCAGACTTACCACCTCGTCCAAGAGATATCAGGTTTTGCCCCAGAAAGCTTATCATACAAGGAATTCCAATGCTTTCAAGATGCTGATTGGCAAATGTGAAGACAAATACATGATTTTAAATATCTCCGGATGGATTTTACTCAAAAAGCACATGAGGCAATTAAGTGCTTTCTTGCCAAAATAATGTTTTCAGGTTTTATCCTAATAAACTTCCACGGGACTATTTGCTTGCTCTAATTTGTCCTGCTACCCCTTAAAAAAGGATGAGAAGTACACAGTACCAGCTGTTATATCAGATGTTCTTCTTGCCCTTCCAGCTTTCATTATTTATCAAAGATCATTGAATTCTACTTTGACTTTCAAGTTAGGTGCTCCATTTACATATCTCTTTTTGTGGCTTCAACACATCAGCTCTCAGAGAGGCAGGAAGGCCATCAGCCAGGAAAGAGGCAGCTGATGGAGGGGATGAAGAGGCAGAAGAGCTCTTTGGGTACTTGTGTCCTCCACATGACTCACAGCCACATCCAACACAGCAGCATTCTGTGGTTTCTTTTGTCACTGTTGCTGTCTCTGGAAAGTCTGGCCTGTCAAACTTTGGAACAGTGGCTTTCAGCTCAGATGGCATCTTAAACTGAAAAATACTACTTTTAGTGAATAATACTCTCAACGTCACTAGTATTTACAAGGTCCCCAGTAGAAAGGCATCTACTGTATTCCACAGAGAAGCCTGTTAATCAATATAAATTAAATATGTGATACATACACACAAGTATATTTCTATATGTATATACAGATGTGCATATGTCCTGTGAATTAATAAGTAAGTGATGCACAGCAAAGTATGAGAAAGAACATGCAAGTTGTTATCAGTTATTTAAAAATTCTTGTTCCTCACATTGCTTTTCTGCTTTTAAGCTACCACAGAAATAGATCTCAAGTCCAGGTGAGCCCTTTGCACTGTCAGGAGCCTACAGACACGAGGTCAGGAGCAAGATTTACAGCACAGACAGAAATCCACTCGTACTGAGGTCAGTAATGGATGAAACCTGCACTACGCTCACCACAAGCAGTTTGACTGCAGTGGTTTTTTTAAAAATTCAACTCTACTTCCACCATATTACAATTCATTTCCAAGATCCCAGTGAAATCTCTTGCTGCAAAAGGGCACAGCAACTCTGAAAGCCAGCCCTTTCATCTGACTGCCTACGCAGATGTCTGTATTTCAAACAGGGCCTGAGCAAGTTCTCCGGCTGGCTCCAAACCCCGGGTCACTGCAGGTTTTTCTCAATTTTTATCGTAAGAATGGATTTTTTTATACCACTTAAAGAACCAGAGAAGTACATTTCCTGCATTGGAAGGAGTACAATTAGTGCAGGAGGTGATACACTCTTTGGCTCATAGTTATTGCAGCCATTTACAGTTTTGCAGTATATACAAGGAGAAAACAATGGCTGGGGGTGACTTTTCAGATTTTAGGGAGTAACATGCCAAGAATGAAGAGAAGGAAAGAGAAATTACATTAAAAAAAAACAACCTCAACAAAAATCACCCCACCCAGGGTTGTGTGGATTAAATTAAGCCATTATATAGTACACATTTTTCTGGCATAAATACTGTTGCATTTGACACTTTCTTGTCCCACCAAGTTAACACATTTTTAGAGTGTGTTGATTCTGTTTGATTCTGTTGAAGAATGAGAACTATTTTTTAGTTCTCAGAAACTCTGCAAACAGGAGCCTAAAGAGATTTTTTTTTCTGTTACCTAAAGCAATGTTCAAACCTACCTGATAGCTTAACATTAAAAAAAAAGGTAAATTCTTTCCTGTGGTGGTGAATACCATCTATATTGTTTGCCTGATACGAAACACCAAAACATTTATTCTGACATGAGAGAGAGAGCTGAGAGTTTTATTACTATGTGACTACAGTTTCTTTAAAGATTTTTCTCCTTCACTTCTGTCAGACATTTCACTTAATGGCTGAGTGTTTCTCTGCTTGAAAGAAAGTTCTTTCCTCATGAATGAAGCAATCTTGGCTTAAGCAGCCACTAGGCAAAAAATTCCCTTATTTGTCCCATAAGAGAAAGCAAGCTCATGCAAAGTTAAGCCATTGACAGCACAAAAAATTCTGTTTGTCTAAATCCAGCAGCTAGATCCACACTGCATGCCTGTGGTTTTGACTTCTCTAGTAAGGGCAAGAGAGAAGAAACAGCTATGATAAGATTCAGCTCAGGTAAGAGAAGAGGACATGTCACAGGGTTCAGGAGCAGGAGGTGCCTTTCTGTGGAACTCACTCTGCAGTTGCCATATTCCTCACAGAAATGTCCCTTGGTGTTTTGCAAAGGCAAAGAAAAAAAATAAGATGCATAAATAAATTCAGAGAGTGCACTGAGTTTAAGAACTCATGAATACAAGCTGGGATCATTATTACATGCATGCATGGAAGTTTTGATAAAATGAGGCTTCGCAATGGTCATTAAGTTTTGATTGACACAAAAATGGAACTGGGCGCTACTGAATTTTTAGAGATCTCTACTACAGGAAAAATACTTCCAATAGCTCTGGTCAGTAAGAAATTCAACTTTTAATTAGATGAAACTATTTTCCCAGGATAAAAAGTCAATAAAGTACCAGAACACAGAGGAGCAAGTCTTGCTTTATGGATCTCTTCTGCAAAGGAAATTTATCTACTCCCAGTCCTGAGAACATCTAGGTCAAAGCAATGAAATTATTCCCCAAAAGGATAGTATTTGACAAGGGGAAAATTTCGAGTATGACCTCTCATTTATATACAAAGCTCTCCAGTGACAGACTGGACAGATATAGCAACACTGTGAGAGAGAAACTTGGCCTGTTTAGAATTCTGGTTGACATGAGTCCCCTGTGAGACATTTTTGAAGGGCAAAGGAGTCCAGGAAGGCTGGACATTTTTCAGGAGGAAATCTTAAAGATGCAGAAGGAGGCTGTCCTCATGTACCAAAAGACAAGTTGGTGAAGAAGACCACCAGCCTGGGTGAACAGAGAGCTTTGGCAGAAAGGGGAAACAAAGAGAGTTTATGATCTTTGGAAGTAGGGGCACACAACTCAGGAGGACTACAAGGATGTGGTGAGATTACACAGAGAGTAAATTAGAAGGCCTAAAACTCAACTAGAACTTAATCTGGCTGTAAAAGACAGTAAAAATGATTGTATAAATACATTAGCAACAAAGGAGGGCTAAGGAAAATCTCCACCCTTTACTGGATGTGGGGTAAAATGTAGTGACAAAAGATGAATAAAAGGCTGATGTACTCAATCCCTTCTTTGGGATCAGAAACAGGCAGCATGGATTTATGAAAGGCAGGCCAGCTAACTTGATTTTCTTCTATGACAAGGAGACTCCTTTAATGCAAGAGGAAAGGGCTGTGGATGCTTATCTAAGACACGAATAAAACCTTTGACACAGCTTCCCACAACATTCTCCTGGAGAAAACTGGCTGCTCCTGGCTTGGATGGAAGCACTCTTCACTGGGTTAAACAACTGCCTGGATGACTGGGCACAGAGAATGGTGTAAATGGAGTTAAATCCAGCTGGCAGATAGCTACAAGCAGTGTTTATCTGCTGGAGTAAGAAGACTCTGAACAGGCTGGATCCACAGGACAAGGCCAACTCTGTGTTTTTTTCCAGGAAAACTATATATGGCCAACTAGCCCACCTAGGACAATTAATTTCCATGTCAATGTGTAGCAAGGGTTGAAGTTGCTGCAGATTTCCTAAAAGTCACACATAAAGTGCAACTTTTACAGCACAAAAAAAGGTGGCAGAGAGACATGGAAATGGGATTACGATTCCATTGAAGTTGGGTTTTTTTCTGTCCAAATATTCTTGTCAGCTTTTGTCTAGCAAGAACATTTAATGGAAATCTGCCTAACTTATATAAGTTATCATCTTGCAGTTTTTTTATGGGAAGAAAAAAAAATAGTTTCACAGGGAAAAAATCCAGAGGTTAATGGCAAGGGTTATCTATTTGTTTTGCAAGATTTTTTTAATGACTACACTGCTTGCTGGTTTAACAACTACACATTGTTTATATTTAATTTATATAGAAAATGTTTTATGAGCACGGCTTTAAAAGTGCTACTACACTACAAATACAACAACCACAACACAGAATAAACAGCTAATTTAGCTTTCTGGCATCTGTGTAAGATACTCTGTTGGTCCTTGTTTAAGGGATTACATTAAGTAGCAGTGATCCTATCTCAGGGGGAGACTCAGGGTCATGTCTTTTGTGCTATCTACACAAAAAGGTGCTGCCTAAACAACGAACACAACTGGAAAACTCAGATTCCCTAATTACAAATTACTTCTCCTGAACTGCCATTTGTGCGCAGTAGATATTTCCACATCTTATCTTTAGTTCAGCATCTTCATTTGCTTCATTCATTCTGTGATACTGTTTCCAGTTTGAAACCAGAGTTCTTGGATAGTTTCATCTTTATAACTGATCTGAATTACACACTTTTATAGCTTTTTGCATGAGATTTAGCTTTTTACTACTAGTCTTATTAGTGTATTAGAAACATGTTTTTTGAGGACAACACTTAAATTACAAGCTATGTAAGAAAAGGTACCAGAAAATCCCCAACTCAAATAACTAGAAAATCAAGGCAGGGTTTTTAGCAGGAGTTAGTTTAGGTCAAGTCAAGTACCAGTGAATCAGTTCAGTTATGCAGAATACATGCACATTTCTGCAATTCTGCTTGCACAAGTTAGGCTGAGGGGTTTTTGTGTACACATGGTTTCTTCAAAATCCTCAACTGGCACAACGTGCGTTCAGAACTATTCCAAGTTCTTGACATCAGTTCAGCTCCATGAACTGATGTGGACCACAAAATCAACCTAGGGTATGGCAACAACCACTCAAGGACCAGCACAAACAATTCCTCTCAGTGCTAGTTTAATTGATCTATTCTTTCCCCTTTCCCTCTTTTGAGAGTTTGCTACTACACTATGGGAGATCACACCAAAGCCAAAGCTGAGCCATAGAGCTGCTCCCTCTGTATGCAAAAGCTTCCAGAAGGACCTGCTCCTGCACCTTATCAGGGTCTGCAGGGAGGCTGACCTTTTTAATTACAAATACCTTTTAAAAATAGCCAATATTTTTCAAGACTATGCTGTCTCAAAATAGCACTTACTTCACTGAGAAAAAATAAGACTCTCATAATCTAGATTTTTACACTGTTTTCTGAATACCACCACTGACTGTATATTACAACATTCTGTAAATGTACAGCAAGAACAACTGATTGTACTTGGGGTTATTACAGCTTTTTAAAATTTTACAGATTTAAATATCAAACCATTTATCTGCTTTTCCACAAGACAGTGTGACAAGCTTTCTGCAGACCTGTTGAGGGGGGTGTGTCTTGCAGAGTACCAGACAGTCTGGAGTAAAAATGGATTCAGGGTGACTGGAGGCCAGCATTATTAACTGCACTCCAGCAGCTGCTCTGTTCCAACCATATTAATAAAAATACCTTAGATTCCACGTTGCTATTTTAATAAGTTATCAAAATATAAATGACCATGAAGGCCTTCACGGTCTGCAGGAGAAACTGCAGTAGCCTGTACAAAAGCAAGAGGATGAAATGCAGTTTATGGAAGAGGAGAAATCAAGCAGTGTTTACACAGCAGGTGAACAGAAACAAAGCTCCAGGTTTTCTGGCAAACACAGGAATATTTTGGCCACTGAACTGCTCCCTGCCTGGAGTTATTGTTGAAAAGAGGCTTTTCTTCCAACTCTTAAGAAAAAGTAGTCCATATCAGTCATCTGCTGTCAACTGAGAGGAATCTGCTTTTTTTGAGAGACGGCTCCAGAAGCTTTAAGCATTTCTAGATGCACATCTATTTCCGTTGCACATTTGTTTTCTCCAAAGTGAAAACACAGGACAAACACGTCAAATTAGTCAGCCCACCAACCTGCAAGTAAATACTTTATTTTGGAGCTGAACCAGAAGTGGCCACATTATCTGGCATGCTCACAGCTACAGAGTACAGTGACTCCAGCTGGAGCTGGGATCATCATGGGAAACCCAGGTACCAATTAGGATGTGGCAAAAAAAAAGAAGGGTGTGTCTTAAGTTTATAGTAGTTTGTGAAAACTATCACACCATTTTGTCTCCTGGGACAAAATGTAACTCAGCCAAAAGAAAAAACAAAGCTCCTGAATTCTAATATCTGCTTGAGTCATTGGCTTGAGGATGCTTTCACAGGCTGCTTTCTGAAGCCAGAACACACAATGAAGGTAATCAATGACACTTCATTATTATTTTTAAAGGGCATAATTTTACAACGTCAGCTACCAATGGCTATTACTGATCATGCTCCTAACTCTACCCAAGTACTTCACAAATCTCTATACAGCTTTCTCCCTTGCTATTCTACCTCCTTACCCACTGCTTTTACTTTCTCTAGCTCCTTTCTGCCCTTCTACATCCCTTCTGCAACATCAGTGAGCTTCAGTCCGGTCATTGCATAGCTTAACCAAATGCTGAGTATTGTTGACTCAGCCAGAAATGTTTAAAAAAGAGTGGGAATTCACTGAAGAGCATCAGAAAAAGCATCCTGTTGGGGTTTCTCTGAGGAGAAGGTTCTTGGGACACCTCCTAGGAGCCCTGCAGTACCTACAAGAGGTACGGAGAAAGACTTGTGAATACTTTTCCCACCTGCCACAGGAAAAAACTCCACCAACCCATGTCTTAGAGGTCTCAATGCACTCAAAGGCTTTCTCTCTCTCACACATGGAAGCATAACATCCTGATATATTTTTGGTTTACTCTCAGAAACATCATCTTCCATTCAGAAAATCCAGAGCAACTAATTTCCCATTAATCTAATGACATAACATGAGGTTGGGCATCCTTTGACTGCCAACAAAACACGGTCTCCCTATGGCTTTGCACAAAAGGCCCATCCTCGTGGCTCTGCTGCACAAAATCCACATTTAAGATTTAATGGCTTCTTTGCTGGTTTGCTGAAATTCTAATTAAAACACCAGAGCAGCTCCACTCAGAAGCACTTGCTACATGATATCTCAGAGTGCCTGAGATAAGGGAAGTCTCAGCAAAGGAAAGTGACAACATTAATTAAACTTTTTTCTGTTAAATACAGAACAGTTCATTAAAAGCTTTAACAGGTGGCAGGTTTGGCAGCTCTATTGTGTGCAGGCTCTAGACAGATTTATCACGCCTTTCATTTTAAAACATTTATGTGAACGCATTTGCTGAGATAAATTATCTTGTTCACAAAAGCATCCTGATCAAGGCTGCTGTTTAAAGTGTTACATCAATCAAATCATGTTGTAAAAATGTTAGCATCAATTTTGACAAACTGCATCTCATATTTATAGCTTTGGCGCTCTCTCCATTAGTTTTCCCTGCCAATTCTGCTATTTTGTATATTTTGTACATTTTCTACAATAGCCAAGGAAGTACTGAACACAAACTGGCTGGGTCATTTAAAATGGCTGGACAGATACCCTGGGGAAAGCAGACAGCAGGCACACTGCTGCTGTCTCATAGCAACTCAAAAAAAAAGACACCTAGACTCACAGGCAGATTTGGAGAGTTTCGTGAGGGATTGAAATGAAGGGCTGCTTCCATAGAAAGGCAAGATTTCAGTCATTCCAAGGCTTTTTGGAAACACCTGTCTGAAGGGAAAGGAATTACACTGCTAAGGTTTCCGTATTTGTTCAGAAACTGTTATTTGCGTACGCATTCAGATGCACAAAAGCCAGACTCTCACATCCCAGACCCCATCCGTCCAGCTAGGAACCTTTCACAAAGACTTGGTATTTAGCCCAACAAACATTTAAATATATATACTATGAAAAGCCAGTCTAACTGAGAGTGCCACTGAGCAACAACCTAAACTTAAAAGAGAGAAGACTTTGAGATTAAGTTTCTGCCTACATCAGCAGAGGTGTCAGAAGTGAGACTTGGAGCTATGCAGAATGCAGCAAATGATCAAAATTTCTGCGGCTGTGATCCACTGTCAGAGCACCCATCAAGAAGTGGAACCCTGTGGAATACACTTAGCAAAACAAGAAAGCTCTCCAGCCTGAGAGCTCCACTGAATTGCAAGATGATAAACACACAGTCACTCAAACACAAACAGCACCAAGTTCATCTGAAGCCACAGTATCCATCTATTTTTAGCAGGTTTTATGTTCAGGAACAAAAGTCTTTTCCACAACTCTGAATTAGAAACCCATGTCTAAACCATCTCCTTTTCTGTTTCCTAAGAAGAGTTTGTATCAATGATCACTCCAGGTCTCTTTTCTTTTCTTTTTCCCCTCTAAAGCAGAGATCAACTGATGTGATGATATTCCACTCTAGGGGACTGAGTAGGTTTTCATTTTGACACACGAATTTGTACCACAATTTAATGACCTCCCTCTTGAGTATAAGATAAAGGCTTGCGTTCCCATTTATACAGAAATTTCAAGTTTTGAATGCTAAGAAGAACTGAGGATCAAGAAAATTATTTTCAAACACAAATGGCTTTATGGTCCAAGAAAACCAGAGCAAGTACCAAAGGCTGTAAACACTCCTATCCAACATTCAGTCCACAGTCCTTGTCACTGAGTTTCAGGGCCTTTTAACTGATACACACTTCTTTTGTACCACCAATTCAAGACTTCAGGCATTTCTGACCAAGATGCCTTTTAAATATGAGTGCCAGCCAAACAAATGACAGTCACCATCAGCCTGGCAGGATTCTCATCCTCTTTTATTGAACTGAGACAGCTACAGCATCTGTCCAAAGGCTGGGTAAGGACACAGATGTTAGACACTGTCAGGATTTTGGGGCCTCTGTCCCTCTTCATTATTAATATCACGCAAATATCAAGGGAATTGCAGTCTGTCCTAGTCCCCCAGATCCCCTGTCCTGTGCAATGTCTGCTACAAACAGACATTTGAAAGTAAGAGCAGATGTCAGAACAATAACCACCAAGCCCTTTTTGGCACTTAAACTTTTAAAAACTGTTTCTCCCGTTCACTATAAACTCCTTAATTTCTTAAGCTGAACTATCCTCATTCCCAATGCAGAAAAAGGACTCATTTGATAAAACCCAAGCTGTATAAAGGCATTACTGCTGACCTGCTGTATTTAAGTTTCTTGTACTAACCAGTACAGCACCATCTCAGTTTCTTCTCTATTGCACTGTGTTCTGTACAATTGTCAGAAACTTCAGCTATTAAAAGAGTAAAATTATTTTTTTATGTCTTGTTGCTGATAGACAATTAAATATCTTGCTTAAAGGCAGTCTGGCAAGATTCCTCTCAACACATTTTTACCTTGTTTGGTCTATTTAAAGAACCTTGGAATGGTTCTTGATGGAGGTTCATATCAGTGACTCCACAGAAACCAGGGTTCAACCCATTAAAAACAAGTGAGTGTTGCCATTACAGAATTGGACTTAGCAGGCAGAAGGAGCTTCTTTTCCCACATCACTGACTGTCCGAGCTGGAAAGGGAATGAGAGCCACTCCAGAAAGCCAGAGTCACTTATGGAAATATTTTCAGCCTGCCAACTGAAGAGTAAAGAGGATTTCAGGAATGCAGTTTGAGGTCATTCAGTTTTTCTCTACTACACAAGCCTGGCAAAGAACTAAGAAAGCCTCTTTCCCTAGCAACAAGTCATGTTGTACATGCTGCTTATTCAGCTGCAAATACGGCCTTTATCCCAGAGGTAATGGACTTAGGGAAGGCTATTCTTAAGCACTAATAAGCTAAAAGAACTCAATTATTTTAATTTCAAGACTAATGAGGCTCTCCTATGAGCTATTCATTTTGCTACTTCAGGAGCCATGTGCACTTGTACCACATCCAAGCAAATAAAAGGAAGGAAGAAAAAAGTCATCATGACTCGGCCCTTTTAATGGACACAGACCTCCTACAGTGCCAAAATTCCCTTTAAACAGGAAAACAGGAAGATCATCAAAAGCCCATCACCCACACAAAGGTCAAGCTGTAGAAAAGACTAATTATCACACAACTGCTTATCGTCCCTAATTGTTTGGAAATTTTTACAGCATTTAGGCTGAGTGTGGGATGGAAGACACTTGAATTCTGGTTTTCTCAGGCCACTCAATACTGATTAGTGTAATGCACAAGTGCTCCTACCTGACAAAATCAAGAGATTATGTGAGATTACAAGGAACAGCATCACAGTTACTCCTATGTGGCCTTCACTCTGGGGAATGAGTCCTTGTGAGGACACACCCACTCTATCTTCCTCTCAGGCCACCCAAGACTCACTGACACAACCCTCTCATCACAGCTTTAAAAACTTAAACACACAAGGGGCTTGCTAATCCCTGGAGGACAGAAAGTTATTTCTGGTGTTTGAAAGCAAGGTGGAAGATGGCCTTTATTTTGTGTGGGGAAGAAAAGTCTTTTATTTTCTCAGTATCTGTGCACTTTGAATATCCCATTACTCAATCTACCAAATTTAAGTCTTGGCTAAGTCAGGTAGTGATGATACGGCCTGTGCTGCTGCTGAAACTTCTTAATGTTTTACTGAAAACATGAAAGGAAAGGAAAAGGAAAAAAGAAAAAAGAAGATAAAATTAAGACACCATGATTCAGTGCTCCACTTCATGCTACAGATATCAAAATAAAACTTCCATTACCCATAAGTCATTCTGACTTGATCTGTGCCCCTCTAGCTCTGTCTGGCTGCTCCTCATGCAATGCTAGCCCAGCACACAATACACAATGTGCTTCCACATCCCTCCTCTCTCTTCTGCCATGACAGAATGGCTCTCTGAGCCTGATTTGATTTCCTGCTAGCTCAGTCATGACACTTGAAATCTTTCAGCCACTTTTTCTTTCCTTCAAGGCTGTTTGCAACACACAGGTGGCAGCCTGTGAAGGATGCCTGCCCAGACTGGAGAACAGTGTGACGGCCAGTGGCAGAAATGCCACCACCACTCCATCTCACCTCAACTGCTTCACACAGCCTGGAAACCTTTTTCTACCAATTTTGCTTCATTTCATTCCCACTCCCACCAATTTTCCTAGCAAAATAAACTATAATAAAATTCTTTGCAAAGGCCTCAGACTCTAAAGCTACTATTACACAGTCACCATTTTCAAAAATGTCCATCTTATCAAGAAAGAGTAAAAAGGAAATTCAAAGGTCTGAAAGACTCCATTTCTTGTCCAAGGCATTGCTGAAGCTCTAGCTCTTCTCTGCTAGCCAGCATGGCAGGCAGCTCAGCAGACACTGAGCTTTTACTAGTTCCATTTTATACAGAATAATTCCCACATGGTCACATGCTTTCTTCAAACCAAGATTTTTTTTTCATCATTAATGACTTACTGAGGTATTTTAATTATCTGCTGCAGCATCAGGGCTGAGATGATAAAGCAGTGAACTGTAGTTTTAGGTTTTCAGCTGAGAAAGCAAGCTCATTTTTTCATATAGTCTGTTTTTCACATGAACACTGAAAACTCATCAACCATGTCTTCACAAGTTTTTCCCAAATTTCATTTGCACATTCAGATAAGTAATTTTAAGTACGCAAAAAGCAATCTGGCTCCCAATCTAAATGCACAGGCTACTGAGGTAGTCTCTCACAAGTCAGTATAAACATAGTAAGAAATGAGTATTAGTCTGTGAGAATGCATCAGCCTCTGGTATGCAGTAGAAATGGAAGCAAAATCAAAAATGCCTTACAAAAGATAGCAGTTAGCTACTAAAACCTATCTGGCAAAACCAGCAGTCACCCCACAGTGTGCAAACTGTGAGTATTGTCTCAAACCTACCAGTGTCACCTCAGGTTACCCAACCAGAAGTGATCCGACCTGGCCAAGTGCCTGCGCTGCCTCTGTGCAGGGCAGGGGGTCACGTGGAAGAATGCTCCCCTTGTTTTTAACACTTTCTTCCCATCACTTCCCTGTTATCTTAGGAATCCTGCCATGAGCCTCATCACCACGATCAAGGGCATCCCTTCCACTCCACTGAGCTTCATTTCATACTGAGGATGATAAATGGTGACAAGTCATCTCTAATTTATTGGGGCTGTTATTCTCTGAATCCAAAACTGTTTGGAGCTGTCACCTGCTCACTGATTTTCTATGTGTTAGTAATATGGGACAAGGGAGAGACTTCTGAAAAGCTCATGCAGGTGCTAGTAGAAATCCTGTGGTTAATGGCTGGATGAAATGATTCCATTGAATTCAACAGGGGATGATATATTCCTCACAGTAATGTTTGGAGGCCATGAAACATTTGAGTATATTTCAGAGAAACTTCCAGTATAAAACAACAGTGAAATTTCTGTTCCATCCTTTTAAGTGATGGACAACAATTCCATAAAGCTTATGAAGAAGTTTAAGGTTGGAATAAACAGCTAAGAAATTTCAATGTTAGTCTTGGTTCCTCTCTTTAAGCAGAAACCAGGCCTCAGTTTCACAATCTGATAAAATAGCACAGCAGCAGTATTTGCCTACACAAAAACAGAGAAAAATCCTGTGATGAGAAGTGCTAATACAAGTCTCAGGAAAAGTAGAAGTGGGCAGGTTCCTGCACCATACATACTAACATCTCAAAGCCATGTCCCTTTTACTTCAGCACTACATAAAAAGCATTTTGGCACCATACCCATTACTCTCTGTACGTGCCAAGATGGGAAAATCTACAGGAACTGAACACCCACCAGCCTCCAATACCAGAGCTCTTGTATCTACCAAACCATGCATATGAGAAGAGGCTCGTTTTAATTTATGGCATAGGGTAAGACTAGAAGAGCACATCTTCCCACAAATGAGTGGATACATTTGGCAAAGGAAGGGATCTGGCACTGCTCCATTACATTCATGTGATTTTTCCCAGCCCATTCACCTCGTATGATACTGGCAGAGTCAGTCACTCAGCCACCAATAAAGTTAGGAGGCAAAACCAGAGCAGATGGGCCTCACCTGATGCTAAGTGACTGCATTCATCCCAGGGTCATTATGCAATTCCTACAGATGTCATCTCTTAGAAAAAACACTTCACATAATTGCCCATATGCAAACACTTGATACACATATTATTTCACTGTGTCACCAGCTCCCTCCACGAGACAGCGTGTGAGGTCCAATGTAATTTACCATTACACTCAGAGGAAAAAAATCATTTTTAATCTCATAGAAAGTGATAAGAAGTCCTTCATTTTTACTGCCCCACAGCTGACAGTACAGAGCCCTTACTGATTTATTTCCAGACAGGGTAGTTAATGTTTCCTTCAAGAAATTAGAAATTACACCTTTACAGTAAGTTTTCTTTTCCCACACAAAGTTAACCCCACACAAAGCTTAAGGTTCCCTCCTGCAGGTAAGTGAAGTCAGCAATGGAGACCAAAGAAACAACCAACAGACAGGAAAGTGCTCTAGTGAAGAGCTACAAAATTTCAAATGCAAATTCACAGATTCCTGCCAGCTGTGCTTATATCCAATTTACTGCTAATTTAGAGAGAATACAGAAAGCATCTAACTCATCCCTGAAATGGTTACAGCTCTCCTCACAGGTGGCTGGCACAGAACTGTCACCACCACCCTGTGGAAGAGGGCATTATCCCAAAGCACTAGCTCACCTCATTTGGTTTCCCCACCTCTGGCAAACTCACTAAACCATTAAGAACACACTGAAGTCAACAAAACACATGCAAGCTCTTAACATTAAGAGCTGTGTGCTCTTAAGCAAGTTTAGAAAGGCCATTTCTACCATGGTGATGTTCTGGACAGTAAGACCCAGGCTGCAATGAGTAATCACCATTCTCAGGGAGTCTTTATGTGACACACTGCCCCCATCCTTTAAGCCACAGGGAGCTCAACCCTCTTTGTCCCTTACAAAATATACTCCTTCTGTTTAAAATTACACTTTTCCTCTAGGAAGCCAACTGTAGCATCCCCAGGTTCTTTCATGTGAATAAAAAGATCTTCATTGCTCTGCTCATTTTCACAGGGCTGGTTAGGTTGCTTATGCATGCACATTCTGAATGCATTAAACATCTCATTCCTTCTTCTGAAGGAATGTTTCCTCTATTTTCCACTAAAAGGCAGGCCGTGAGCAGACAACAACAACAACAAAAATGTAATTCCCAGAACTCACTATAAAATACTGCTAAGAAAAAAATATCCAGGCATATTTATTTGTCTATCACACTGAAGACAGCCTAGCATTTGCAATTTCTCCTGAAATGACAGTTCCAACCTAGGTTAAAACTTGGTGTCTCAGCTTTTATAACATCAGTGACTTAAGTGACCTATTTTTTTTTTTTTATTTATGCATCTGACAGCTTTGAAGAGCTCTTACCTTATTTAAGTTTCAGCATGCCCCTGACAGAGTCTGAGGCTTTGTCTTAAACAAAAATCATTGCAACACACAGTACATGAATGCGTGCATCCTACTGTGCAGGTAATCTACAAATGAAACTAAATTAGTGATCATCAATTCCACTTAATTCTTTTTCTAATATTCTACAAGCCCCTCACAAATGTCTGTGTATTTCCAAAATATTAAATGCAATTGAATCTTCCTTTTGAATTGCATTTAAAATGTTATCTCTACCTGCTTTTAGTCATTTTGTAGTGTTTTTAAGCTAAGAAGTGTTTATTATATTATCCGTACACTAAAACTAACTGTGGATAATTGAAAATGCCTGAAAACCACAAGCCTAAGAGCTTTTTCCTTTTGGGGATACAGAATTCCTCCCCAGAGAAGACTGCACAAGTCCTCATATATTGCAAGTCAGCACATAGGTAAAACTTTCTGAAACTATAGCTCAGAAACTCTCCTGTTCATTCAGATACCTGCCAGGTAAGGTAGGGCAGAAGGTCATTTAAGGATGAACATTTGTCCAGATCGATACCTTTAGGCTTCCTGTCCTTCTCTCGCTCATGACACTTTTGTTCTTTATGAACATTCCCAATACCCTCCAAACCCCAGCTCTTTTTTTTTGGCACTTCGTCCTTCCACTCCACTTAAACAACACAAGGGCAGGAAGAATATGAAAGGACAGTGTTAGCTGGAATAATTATATGGCAAAGTACAATTGTATCCTGACCATGCTTTGCATCACTTCTGCATCACAAAATGGGACTTGACACCAGAGCTACATGACAAAGGCATTCTAGGTTTTGCCACTCAGGACAAATACAGCCATGAAAAGAGGACCACTCTCCTCACACTCAGCTGAAGCACACCTTTTTCCAGTGGTTATTCCTCTAGTCCTTTTGCTAATATGCAGGAAAAGCTGTAGTGATCTATTTTGACATTCACCCCCCATTCTTACTTGTGTCTCTTAGTTTTTCTCTTTGCTTTTATGCACGCACACAAGGCCAAAACCCAAAGCTTGCTTCTTACCGACCTGGTTCCTAGAGCCTCTGTTCTAAAATTATTTCTAGTCTTCTTACCAGGCTCTACATATAAAATGGCTTGTCCCAAAAATTTGTGTTTTCTTAGAAAGACCTCCCACAAAAACAATGGATTCATTTTGAAAGTAACACAAACTTGCATCTTCAAAGCATCATGCACGGGATCACTTTCACTTCAGATAGAAGTCAAAAGACACATCTACAACAACCTTCCATTAAATCACTATCTTCAACATTTTATTTTTAGACAGTCCTTAACATGTGAGCTATTCTCTTGAAGAAGCACAGCTGCTTTCCTGCCCCCCCAGCTCAACTTCCCCACTGCCCAAAACCCAGCCAGACTCACAGGCAGAGTCTGAGCTCAGCAACCCTTTCTAGAAAACTTCCTTCCCCCTCTCCTCCATATACTGCCCTGAAGAAGGTAGGCAATAACAGCATTGTCTACAACACTGGTACTATTTGAGAGAAATGCAGCCATTTATGTCAACTTTCCAAAATTTCAGACAGATAAATGTCTGATAAATGTCTGTCTAATTGTCTTGGGTAATGTCCTCCTGAAATGATTCAGGTACAGTGACCCCTCCCTTCCTGCAACATCACCTTTTGGGTCAAGTCAGAGGTTGTCTCACAGCACTTACTTTTGCAGACATCTCTTTTTCTTCTCTCCAAACCCTGACCATTTTATCTCCCAAAGCAGATCATCACAGTTTTCCTCTCCGGAGGGACCTTCTACCACCTAGCTCCTGCTGTTCACACAGTGGCTGGATTATTAACTGTGTAAGCAGTTAATAGAGAAATCTATCATTGAACCTTCCTGCTGACTGCACAGGCATTAGCAAACTCCACAATGTGCAGCAATTGTTTTCTGGATGGTATCCATTTTTCATAGTCGCCCTACATAAAAAGCCTTTATGCTCTTCCTGAATGTTTGCAACGCGTTGGGGACCTGCTGGACGCAGCCCATGGCATAACTGGCTGCAGGGTTGCCTTTAGCTGGCTTCATTCTTCCTTCTTATGAACCACTGCTGGCAATGCCACCAACTTGAGAGAAGCATGGGTATTATTCTAAAAACTCATTTTACTGTCTGCTTTAACACTTAGTTTTCTACTCTTAAATGTTGATTTAGAAGTGTTTACACATCAAGATTTAGAGATGATTATGCAAAAAGGCCTTTTTCTCCCTGTATCTTTCACAGAGCATACGTTAATGAGCTCTACTGTGAGCTGCTGGTTTTAAAAATAACAGATCTGAAGTCTTTTATGGGAAAACACTACAAGCCAAATGCTGAGCTTAAATGCTATTTGCAGATGCACACAATGCTCACAAGGTACGCCAAGCAGAATAACGCAAGCAAATAATTATCCTCTGAAGAAAACAGAGAATGTGAAGAATAGTGGTTAACAAATTAATGGAAGTCCTGCCAACATTTTAGGTCTGGAAGTTCAGCTCTTCCTCCCCACACCTGCTGTGAAGCCCTGGTGCAGTTCTCCAGCCTCTCATTTAACACGCTCTTCCCCTGATCTCTGGTTACATTCCTTGAGCCTACACAGCACAGCTGAATTTTCTCACACAGCCCCCTCTGACCACTTCACCCTCTCTCCCAAGGTCAAATGCTACACTGGTGTCCAAGCTCCCACACCACTACATTCAAGCCCCTGATCTGAAAGAGACTGCACAACTTTACATGCATGTAATTAACCTCTCTCTGAAATTATTCCTGCTTGCACTCCCTCAACCTTGCCAGCTCAGGGTTTTTAAGCTACAACCACCAACTTGACTAGTTCACATTTGAGCTACTATATCCCCAAAGCACTTTTATTGCTGTAATCACAGTACTGGGCAGCATCTCCTGTGTGTTTGCATCAGGACTCCATTCCCAGCACCAAAGAGATGGCAGGACAGGGTGGTGGAAACCCATCATCCATGCCCTGCAGGTGGTCTCAGTCCTGACATACAGACGCTGCCCCAGGAAGCCAAGTGTGAACAATACTTAAGGGCCCTTCACCCTTGCCTGGCTCCTTTTTTCCCCACTCTTGCTCCTCTCCCAAACCATGGTGCAGTGGGAGAGGAACAACAACATGCTGTAGATGTTTAAAGTGAAAAAAAAAAATCAGTACAAGTTAAAACAAAACTACAGAATGGACGCTGTTTAGAAGACTACGTATCAGTCAAGTGTAGTACTACACTCCAGCAGTAGTACATTCCTTTGGTAATCTGAAAGCTTTAGAAGGAATCATATGAGTTCACCTGTTTACCTGTGGTGAACTCAAGAATTTCAAAGAAAGAGAAGAGGGTCTGAGAAAGCATCACGCATTTCAGAGCCCTGTAGCATACTAGAGACACACAGCTGCTGATCCCTGCGCTGAATGCAAGTCACAGTGCTGCCATTACAGAGAACATCACACATCTGCAGCCATGCACCACTTCTGAGAGCTGCACTAAATGCCTCAGAGTTGAGCACATCATGAAGGAAGGTCTTTGAGAAATTGAATCACTCAATTAATGAAACCCTTTTAATCTTCTGAAACAAGGTGTCTTCAAACAGCAGTACTGGTACTGCTGGTTTTATAACTCAGTTATATCCAGGACCCCCAGCAAGGGAGAGGACACTGAGTACAGACTCCATACACAACACTGCTTCAAGCCAAACAACAACCACTCACATACACAGCTATTCTGGATATTTCCAGCAGGACATAACCATAAGAAGTCTCAACGCTGTCATCTTTTAGGAGACCAAAAAAAGCACAACTTAACCTAGCAGACCTTCCTTCTGTTTAATTGAACATTTTATTAGAAAAATGATGCACTTATTTATGAGTCATTTTTAAGAAGTCCAAGTATACAGCTGTGTTGTGAATGCAAGCCAAGAATAGGGATCTTGGTTTTGTGTTTTCCTCACGTCAGTTTAACAGCTTAATTAGCTCTACTCACAATGTTAAATACTCTCAGAATGAGAACTAAGCCAGCCTTTTGTAACATTCAGAGCAGTGGATGAGGTTTTTTCACTCAGTTAATTGGATACTTCTTTCCAGTGTAGCAAAAGGACACCAAAATAATCACTGTGTTTACTAAATGAACTGTTACACTAAAGAGGTTAGAACAAATGCCATCAGGCACACTTGTTTGTTTTTAGAATTGGTTGTAGTCTGTTTCTTACAATCACAAATAGGCCTAGTGAGAAAAAACAAGGGTCATAATGCACTGGTCCTAAAATCATGATTTCACACTTGAGTAAAACCCATGTTTTCACAGTCCAAACTCACAAGTGCCTTGGGAAATATAAACCTCCAGCTTGCAGAGAAATGAGAAGGACTGAGCCTTGTCTTCCCAGTGAAAATTGCTCCACAGCCACCAGTGATAGCACTAACTTCTGCTAGACTTGGGCTTTTTATTGGAACAAGTGCTTAATAGAAATAGAAGACTGTTTTAAAGAAAAAACCTCCCCATTTCCTCTCTAGCATGTCTCCAGCATAAAGTACATGAATCCTTGTCTCCAACTGGCTCAGAACAGTTTGATTACTCATAAAATGCTTTACCTTCAACCTTGGTATGAACCAGAGGGCAGAAAATTACCTTATGCATCTCTTCTTATTGTCACATTATAAATGCCAAAGATTTACTTTCCTCTGGACCCACCACCATCAGGTTAGGTTAACCTATTAAAACAGGAGGCAATTGGCCAGAAAATTAAGTCAAAAGCTTCAGCACATCAAAAAAACCTGACACACAGGATCTGTGTGTTCTATTTTTCAGTTATGACTTGTACTACTTCTTCCCAGATAGTTGGTTTTATAAATGACATTATATAAACACTGAAGGAAAATGAAGAAACACACCTGGAATAACAATCAAACCCACGAAGCAAAAGGAAAAAGATCGTCTGTTGATCCAAAAGTAGTTAAATTGCAACGTGTTTTACAGCCTAGGCTGTGAATGAAATCTAACACTAGGCTTCTTCCAGACTAACCCATGAACTCTCATGCCAACAACATCCCTTCAGGAGCCCACCATCACAGAGACCTTTCTAAGCCTCATCCCCACGTACAGCTTTTCACTCCAGGAAAGATGCTTGGTGACAGGAGAGCTGTGATACCTCATGGAATTTAATACGTCATTAAAGGAAATTAAGCCAGTTTGGTGCTCCTGAGACTGATCTGGCATTCCTGAGAGGCATGAAGAAGGTCACAGCACAGCAAACTTCACACTGTTGCATTTCTCCTCTCCCAACACCACTGTGTATCTCATCCAAGCTCTTCCCATAGCCAAGCTCTCTGCTCTTTAACATTTTCCTAAGGAGTTGTGAAAACAAATTGATCTCAGTCTGCCTTTTTTCTTTATCCTTTTCAGAGATGTGCTAACAAGACCTGTACCAAACACCCATCATGCTAGCATTTCTCAAGGGGTGTTTTCTCAGAAAGTCCCTCTAGGCAATGTTTTCCCTGCTGAAAGGGATTACTTCTGTAACACGTAAAAGTTATTTTATGTAGCACATCATCTCTCTCACCCACATAAAACTGGATCATTACAGGGGGTTTAAGAATATACAGATGAAGAGGTAATACTGCAGTCAACAAAAAGATATCAAGAAAAGCAGGGAAGCTCACTCCAGAAATAAAAGGTTTTATAACGAAGCGTACTGAGCAAAAACTTCATTTGCAGAAAAAATATCAGGAGAAACACAATATATATATTATTTGCTAAATACATTTTTAGTTTGCAAAAGCTCAACAGTTTCAGTAATGTCTGGTAGACAGTAGGATAAGTATCACTTCCAAGTTCAGGGAGAATTGGGAAATCTGGCATCTAAACACTAGGCAGTTCATGGCAAATAGTAACTTTAATATGAATGACAGGCTAAAGTTTTTAATAATATCCTTTTTCCATACAAATACTAAACCACTTCTTCAGATGTGGAATATTGTTTATTGCTCTTTAAGTGAGGAAAAGGAAAGGAAGGAAGTGGGAAAAAACCTGCAAGTATCTCTCATTCTGACTGGGCTCCAAAACATGTAAATAACTATCTATTTCTTTCAAGAAGTTTCTTCTGAGATCCCCACTGTACTCCAGCAAAAACACATATAGTGGCTTACTCAAGTATCAGCTCATGTATTTAAAAATACAGCCTTGTGTCTGTTTTCTATCACCCGCATGACCAGATCATTACAGTAATGCTCAGTTCATGTCAACCAGCTTCCAAAACACATACCTGTGTCTATGAAAGTCCTTAGTACTCCTCAATTTCTTGTGGTTATTATTCAAGAGTAAAAGAGTGGAAATACTGCAATTATTCACCCAAAGCAGAAGCACTTTGTGGGTAGCTGTATAGATTTTTAATGGATTTCATTCTGCAGTCCAAGCAGTAAAAGAGTAAAGTTCTTGTTAGCTCAACTTCTGTGCTGCAAGCCTGCTGGAAAGGATGTCCCTCCAGCATTAGAAGTTAATTTAGCTGCTTCTGTTACTATTCAACCCCTGGACTCCCTTGTGAGGCTGCCAACACAAATACCACCTGTGAAGGCCATTCTCATAAACTTGTTCCATGCAAAGGGATTTGAAATGTCTGGCTCAGCTCAACAGGGAACACGTGGCAACCCAACACACAGAGGAAGGTTTTTCTTGCTCACAGTGTCCATGTTAAATAGCACATCTTCACCACACTTTGCTGTGTTAAAATTTCTACAGGATTCGTGTCATTTTCCATGTAAGAGCATTTATGCAGTCCAGCTGAATCAAGCTGAAATCAGTGGAATTGTATGAATGCTGCTAAAAATTACTCCTAGAGTAAGTTCCCAGTTACTGCAGGGACAACATTAAGTAAATCCATTAGCAATATACAAGGAAATAAGCAAAAACACCTAGAATTTCTTTATTTTGGGACATTAACTGTGGTCTATGCAAGGTAACAGAACCAACTGAACTTTTTTATGCCTCGATTTTCCTTCAACAGCATATGCTGAACTAAAAGCTGTACACAGCAACTTCGGGTTATGAGTTGATCAAATGTTACTGAATTCCCACTGCCAGGCTCCAAGACAAAATAGCCTCATCTGTTCATTACCCCACGTTTGCCCTTAAATAAGAGAGACTTACCACGTAGCCTCTGCTGGCCAAATTAATGGGAGCATGAAAAAAGATCAAATTTTACAATGGTTAAGATTCCACATATGCTTGAAAGAAAAAGCATTAAGTTTACTAAAAGATGAATCTGGAGGCTGATTTTCAGGGAATTTCATCCTATGGCCTCATATGTGCTGTGTAGCAAGCAGTATTCACATTAGTTGCTCTATTGCTTCTAGTAAGCAAGGAAGTCTAAAGAGAAACATCAAGAGCAGACCACTGCTGTCTCACTGAATATGACACAAGGCATTGCACACTGCACTGGAGTTCACAAAAGCACTGACAGGATTAGGAATTTAGATCAGAAGGTAGTAGTAAGAAGACAATCAGTAACAACCCTCCAAACATAACGTTGGGGTTTTTTTTAAACCAGCCTGACACCATGCTTACTCTTCACATTAACTTGGAAGCCAACAGAGAAAAGAAAAAGCCAGTATCTCCCCTGTCCCAAACCCTGGAACGAGTCAGAAACAGAGAGGAAAGGAGGGAGGGAGAGATGGTGTAAGCATAAAGGGAAACACAGAGCTCAAGAGGGCTACAGACTGGGTAGCCCTACTACAATGGAAAAGCAGCTCTGTACCATGTAGCAGCTTCTTACATTTGGAAGTCCTGCCCATCCACGAAATGCAAGGGAGCACACTCAGGGCTGAACTTCAGCATTAGCAAGTTTTTACAAACAAGCGGCAGTTCTGGTCCCAGGAAGAGAAAGGGGGGGCAGCCCTCTGAACATTTGGACTGGGCAGATGCATCGGCAGCCAAGACCTGAAATGAAGCTGTTGGCCAGTTTACATCTTATTAGAGTGCCTCTCTTCTCCAATCTAACAGCAGGTGCTGGCTGAGTCTAATTACACACACAGTTTATACAACACATGGTAGCATACTCGGGAGCTTCAGCTCTGAATGCACACGCATGGGTCCATGGTGCTGGCACTTTCAGTCAGTGCCACAAGGCATTCTTGCTTTGTTCTATTATAAAAACACTTACTGGAGCTAATTTCCCAGTTCAGATTGATTAAAAACACAGGAAGGCTGTGCCAAAATCAGGCAGTTCTTCCTCCATGAAGGACAAAGACTGCACCTGAGAACTGTTTTGAACAATTAGTCAAGTTCAGGGAACATGTATTTATTGTTCCCAAATAGCTCTGAAAGAGGACCTGGGGCAGTACTGACTGCCACACAAACAGCACACTCACGTGGGATCATCTTTCCTTTACCATCCTGCATTCTGAGTTTGGTTATAGCAACAAAAAGCTACTGTGGAATGCACAAGTTGAAAACACCATAGAAGGTTCACGTTTCCCACTTACAAAGCTGTCTCATTTCAGTGAAATTTGAAATACAGTCACTGGACCTGTTTTCCAAGGCCTAAAATGAGACAGACATGTTCTCAGCTTGGCATAGCTGGACATGGCAGCTAAGCCCACTGTTGGGGGAAGGGGTATCAAAATGCATTAAAAAGGCTGATTAAGGAAAAAACTAATTTTAGTTTAAACTGAAGCTCTACTCAAGCAGCAAGTCTGCTAGGGGCATGGGGAACAGGAAGGCAACCATTTAATCTGTCATTTTCCAAGCTGGCAAATGGGATGGACACACTGAACCATGTTAGGGAGAAACGACCATATAAGCTGGCCCTTTCTGAATGTTACAGGGAGAGGAGGTGGACACAATCATTTCACCAGCCAGTGTATTCAGAGGAAAGGAAGACCCAGGGCAAGTGGGAGCCAGAGCTGGGTCTGAAGAAGGACAACAGCAGCAATGCAAGAAGGACAAAGACTGCATCTGAGAACTGTTTTGAAAGATCAGTAAAGTCCAGGGAACATGAAAGGCTCTAAGGCCTTGGGAATGAAGCATGCACAGATTTAAACAAATTGGTGTAACAGCAGGATATTATACCAATAATCTAGCAGCTTGCAGAGGTTGCCAGTACAGTCACACCAATAACACAATTCCTACAAGCAAATCTGACTAAAAGAGACACTGAACGCCCCTTGCATTGCACTCAAACCTAAAAACCATCTTCACAGGGGAACTGAATTTTGAACTGCATAAGATGGGGCAAAGCATGGAGGAAGAACTGCCTGATTTTGGCACAGACTCCATAATCTTGCACAGCATTTAGTAACACTCCTGTAATTAATGTGGTAGTTAATGCTTGAGGAAAACCTTTTTTATTCCTGTGAAAATCTGTAAGACTTCTACTGGACCAAGCCCAAAAATTCAAAGTTTTTAAAGGGACAAAACAAAGAACAACTACTGAAAATTCAAGTTCACATTTTTGATCTGAAAGAAGAAGAAAAGGGGATTAGAGTTGGAATTTGATCACCTCTAAGTTGAGTACCTCAGTGATGGATCATGTTGCTATTTGTCTCAGGCTAGGAACAGAAATTCAGTCCTGTGAATTTGAGAAACCCTTCCCCAGCAACAGAATAATGGCACCAGATGTATTCTGGTTTCAAATAAACTCAGTCTTATCTTAATCTCTCAAGTACAAAATTCCCATGGCTATCTACTGACCAAAGTGTATTACCTTCAAAAGCACTAACATAAGTCACTGAAGTAAAAAAATGCATCTCTATGAGCAAGTTGCTGAAACCTGCAGCAGGAAATTACTTTAACACTTATAAAGGTATTAGAAATATTAGAACACTATTAGAAATAGTAGAACTTTGTACTGTAAGTAAAAGCTAAAACCTATCCTTTGATAACCCTCCCTGTATTCCAGAGATTTCACTGCTTTAGCTGCAGAAACCTGTTTATAGTCATATAATTAAGGAGCCATTCACAGAACACCCACTACAAGGGCCCAAAGCAGTTTTGGGTTTTCCCCTTACCTTCCATTTCACCACATCCACATGAGCCATTTAAAGTGTACTTTCTGATGGGATTTTTCATGGAGGCTTCTTGTTTAAGTTCCACATTCACCACTATGCAACAGCAGAAAGTCTTCCTAGAAAATATCTGGCAAACATCACTGCTAATGTCAAGAAAATCCTGTTTGACTTCATCCAGTATGTTAAGTTTCTAGGGACATTCCTAGAAACAGCTCTCTATCAACCCCCCCACCCATTTCTTCTGACACCTGCATAATTTCACTTGATTAAATTCTCCCTTTAAAGTTTACAATAGGTTTGAACAGGCAAGAGTTCACCCTGTAGCACATGTCCATCCCAAAACTGTTTTTACTTTCCTAGATTAGTAGCAAGTGCTTTGCCTAGAAATGGAAAAATTAAAAAATCATTATCAGTGGCTTGGACATTCCTTGTTGTTATCACATCAAGCCCCTAAATTGGCTTTGTTGATTTTCAAGCAAGGCCCATGAAGCCAAGCATGGACTTGGTGTCCCAAGTGATTCCCTCAGCAAGACTGAGGGGGCTGCTCTGAAAAATTAAAGCAAAATCTACTGAGAAGCTGTTTCACTTTCAGTGCTGCTCGTCAGTAATTACACAAAAGCTGGTCCTTGCTGACTGTCAGAGTGTGCATACTCTGATCTCCCTGGACTGAAAACGCTCTAGGCAGCAAGGAAAAACCACAGTTCTTGTGATGCATTTCTCAAGTGCATGTACAATTAGATTCTTGCCCTCCACACAGAAATGTTTTCCACTCCCTTTTAACTTATAAAAAACCACGAGGCTCAATCTTTAATCATATTCAATACTAATACTGAAGGATTTTCCCTGGCAGACTCAGATACAAATTATGTAATTATCATAGTAATTTCTATTTACATTCATTAGAAGCTTGATCTTAATTTAAAACATGCAACTGTAGTTTATCAAGTTTCCTATTAATGCTATTAAACGGATTTATCGGTCGATGAAATTTTGACACGAACTGCATTAAATGGGAAGCACTGAACCTGGCGAGACACACAAAGAATAACAAAGAGGGGCTTCTACAAGAATGCTAACCAAACAGGGAAGGTCAAAGAAGGTGTACCCACCCCAATAAACAACACTGTTAACAACAGATGAGAAAAGACTGAGGCACTCAGCTTCTTGGCCTTGGTCTTCAGAGGCAACCTCTTTTCCCACACCTCTCCAGGGGAGGGTGGGGACTGGGGCAGCAAAGTTCCTTCCCCTGTAAGCAGAGCTCAGGTTCATGGCCACCAAGGAACCTGAACACACATGCCTATGGGACCTGATGAGAGGCATCCCAGAGTGCTGAGGGGAATTGACTGCTGCAGTTGCCAAGCCACTCTTCCACCTTATTTTAAAAGCCATGGCAGTCAGGCAAAGTCCCAAGTGACTGGAAAAAGGGAAACTTTGTACCCAGCTTCAAACAGGGCAGAAAGCAAGACCCTGGGAACTACCAGCCGGTCAGCCTCACCTCTGTGCCTGGGAATATCATGGAACAGATCCCCCTAGAAGCTGTGCTAAGGCACATGGAGGATGGGGAGGTGATCTGAGACACCCAGCACAGCTTCACCAAGGGCAAGTCCTGCTTGACCAACCCCATGGCCTCCTGTGATGGAGTGACTCCATCAGTGAACAGGGGAGGGTGACAGATGTCATTTATTTGGGCTTCTGTAAAGCCTTTAACACAGTTCCCCACAACATCCTTCTCTCCAAACTGGAGAGAAATGGATTTGATGGTTAGACTGTTAGGTGGGTAAAGAATTTGCTGGATTGTCAAATCCAGAAGGTCAAGGACTCAGAGTCCAAATGGACATCAGTGACAAGAGGTCAAAACTGGATGATCTTTAAGGTCCCTTCCAACCCAGGTCATTCTATGATTTTTCCAGAAAGCAGTATTTCAAAATATATTATTCTGTTTGTACATCAGAGAACATCTTTCCCTTACAGACAAAACAGTGATCTATACTTAAGACTGCAGTTGCTGTTAACTCACTTTCAGTCAACAACCAATTCAAATGTCACGTTAAAGACAGACACTTTTCCACTTTAATCTCTTGTCCCATACCAGGGCCTAAGATACTGTGAGCCACTGAATACCTTCCAGAATTACTTGAGCTGAACAGGTAAGAGCTTATAGAGATCTTGAGGATAAAAACTACATGGCAAACTGTTCAGGATGGGATATAAACTAAAACAGCAGATCCTTGTCAGCTTTCAGACATACACCAGAAGTGTTTCCTGAAGGCTAATTCATTGCTTTTCAAGATCTCTCTGCTGTATACACCTCAAATTCAAGTCCATAAATCAAGCTGAGTCTCAGCAACATTAAAGAGGTGCCTGACACTCAACTGCTATTTAGACTGGATGAGCTTGTCCCTTCCTGTTCATTTACAACCTAATACCAGTGATGTTCCATCAGTGCAAGTTATCAAGCCTTGCTCCCACTTCCTCAGTAACACCGGGAGAGTGAGACAGCAAAGCTGCAAAAAGGAGACAATGCTTCGAATCTCTCTTCTGCTGCTCACAAAACCACAGAAAAAGAGCAATGTCTCATGAGCCAGCACTGACTTCCCCCTCCCAGCTTCAGTCAAGACCATGTCAACCCTGACACAGCTGGAGAGGTTAACCATAGGAGAGAAGAAAGGAAGAAATTAATTTTCATGGGCTGCGTTTAAACAACAGCTGTACTGTGGAACAGGGAACACTAAATTCTGATTTCTTTCAGCTGCCCACATTTCAAGCTTGGAGAGCTGACCTTCAGATCTAGCATAATAATGGCTTTCTAAAGCACAAAATAGTAAAAAGAATTAAGAAAGCAAAATCCATTATCACTTCCAAGCAGTAGAGATAACACAGATTTAACAGAAATCAGATTTTATTCCTTCGAATGGCTTGCTCACTTATTTGTTAGATTTTTTTGTCCTGTGGAATTGACCAGATTATTGCTATCCAAACACACATCTTCAATAAACAGAAATGCCATCTTTGCCAGATCCTAAGAGATGTTTCAGGGATATCAGAGCAAAAGATAGATGCTAATTAATTGACAAAACATTACAAAGGAAAGATTCATGTGTTTGATGATAATAAAGAATCAATGACAATTCACTGACCTTGACTGCAACAGCTGTGCATTGCTTTTTCTCCTGTTGTTCCTCACCAGCTCTGTGTGCCTGTAGGCACAGGTTGGCAGAGGCAATTCCCCACACTCACATTGATAGTTAATTTCTTTTAAATTTAATAGGCTTGACGCCAAGGAGATACACACACACACTGACTAGAGCATATGCAGTACCTATCTCTGCTTCTGGCAGGAAATGAATCTGCTTCAGGAATTCCAAGGCATTTACTGATGGTTTAGACACAACATGTTCCTGCTTCTCTTTACTCCCATTATACACAGTCACTTGGAGAATGAAGTCTGACAGATCAAAATATTTTTCTAAAATTTGTTTCCATTCACATCTCCCTCACTTTCAAAAACACAAGCATCATGGCATAATATCTGTTACAGCCTGAACAGAAGCCAAGCCCAAACATTGGGCAGACTGGTGCTCAGGACACCTGCTGAATTTGCACCAGAAACCAGATTCTGCTTCTCTCTAATTCACATTAACATGAATATAAGCTTTGAACATAAGCCCACTGGATTGTCTTGTCCTCTCCACAAATAGTTCTTCCACCTTGTATGAATATATATAGACATACACAAGGTGCAATTAGAATACTCCTCAGTACAAGTAATCACTGCTCTCTGCCTCCTTCCAAACAAAACCAACCAGCAAGCAAAATAAAAACTACAATCTGATTTGGAACAAAACCTCATTAACTTTCTTCCATTATATTATTGTCTAAAAGAATTACTGTACATCCATAAACTGCACAGACTGTACAATCCAGTAGTAAACAAAGAGGTATTTATCCTAAATACAGATCAAATATAACAAAATATGCTTGCAGTTTCCCTAATATCCCTATGCATTGAAAATTCATGTTATCAGTGGAGTTCTTTGCTTTTGCTCTCCATGGCAAAAACAACAGGGTTCCTAGAAGGTCATAGTGATTTTCTTGTCACAGTTAATGCAGCAAACCCTTCAATGTAATGGGAAAAAAATAGTTCTGTATATGGCATTGAACCTGGGACATATTTCAGGCACTGACACTTGTGCAGTTTGCTTCGGAAACATTTCAAAAGCTACACCAAGGTGAGCTATTGACTGATCCTAATTTGGACAGGCCCATTAATTTTCCAAACCCATTGGCATATTTTAAGTTACACTTCTCTCAGCACTTTTCCCACCCTGCCTTATATTTCTTTATGAACTTGCTCGAGACAAAAGTGGAAAACTCAAATAAGCTTTTAGTTATTTCACAAGGTGCTACCTAACCTATCACAAGTATCAGACCAGAATGACCACCTCCATTTGATAAAAGGGAAGCAGCAATGTCAACAGGATATTCTGAAGCCATCCCACAGGTCAGGAGCAGATGGACAAAGATGATAATTTGGACTCTGGGCTGTAGAAAGCTGCATGAAACACACAGCATTGTGCCACCACTTAAAAAGCCATGAAGTCTTTGCATGCAAACATCCTGGCAGATATTAAGTGCTAGGAAGCAGAGTTACACTCTGGAAACCTAGGATCTGGCTCACAAACATTTTATTTCAATGGCTGCTTTTACACTCTGGATTTAAAACAAAAATATATACAGTGTAAGATATGCTGCATTTCCCAGAAACTGCTATTTCATATTCAAAGCAGTCAGCATATCATATAATTTGAGTAAATATACAGTGTATTATTTGATTAACCTGTACTATCTGAAATAATTTTATGGCAAAACAGCTACCAAAGCTGTGAAACAGATACTTAAAAATTATCTCACACTTTGGAAACCATTTCCTCAAGACTAAATGCTTTTCTTAACATGTGCACTATAATGCAAGCTGTAAAGCTGGGCCAAGTGTCATGACCTGTTCCATACAGGAAGCTGGAGTAGATGGGGTTTACATCTTTAAGAACTCCCTGTGAAATTCCATACAAAAGGTATATACCATGAGAAATTTAGCAGCCATAAAAAATACGGGGGTGATGATCATATTTTAGTACCTGCACAGAAGTAACTTGCAGATGTCAAAGCTTTTTTCTAAAGTCACAAACATCTGGAAAATCATTAATACATGAGATTATCATACCCCTGTAGGTGCTAGCAGGAAACCCTTACTATCAAAGAGGCTCAGGCTTGCCCTGGCCCAAGAGACAGCACTATTGAACTCTACTCCTATGGCACCCTGGGGATAGGCAGCCCTGAAGCATGCTGGTGAAAAAGCTAAATAAACAGGAAAAGAGATGAGGGTTAAGGAGCAGTAAATCACCACCACAGAACCAGGCAGGCAGACACCAGTCCGTTCCATATTACAGGTGGCAATGTATTCAGGCTAGGGTCTTATTTGTGAAGACACAAAACAGGGATACTCTGCATAGTAAGCAGAAAAAAAAAACAAACCCAAAACCAAACAAGCAGTATCCTTTCAAATACAGCTTCTTCAGGTGCCTCAGTCAAGTCCATCTGACTGATGATTTTTGCTACTTGAACTTCCTGTAAGCTTCTCTCCTTTTAAAATGCAGAAATGAGAAAACCTGACCTGGGAAAGGAAGTTTTAGAAATGAGTCTGACGGGGAAACCACATTAACTGCCAGGGCCTGACTCAGTGCAATCAGAATCCCAAATCCAACACTGAGTCAGTGACAGAGATAGAGAAGATCGGCGCTTTACACTCCAGACAATTCTGCTTGCATTAACTTACTCTTCTCCCTGACCTCCCACCCTATCTCCTCCTTTCACTTACCAAGGGCTTGGTTTCATCTTCATCTTTGAAATAGTAGAGCTGGTCCCCCTTGAGGACAAACCAGCGCGTGTGCCAGGTCTTGACGAAGCCCCCCTGCTTCCGCAGCCACCCACACTTGATGGCAACGTGCCGCCCTTGGCTCAGGGCAGGAGTCTCTGAAGAGCCATTGTGTTCTTCCATACTGGGAATGGGCAACTCTCCTGTTGGGCAAACAAGAGGAAAAGGTAAATGAATGAGATTATTATCCAGGCAGTGACTCGCTCTTTTCAACACAGCTGGAAAAGAAACACGCCTCAGCTAGGAAAGTGTGTTAGAAAAGCATTTGTCATCTGCTTGCTTGTTCTCATACCAGCAAACCATCAGCTGAGAGAACTTACTACTCACCTATACTAAAAAAATGGTGAACTGCTACAAAGCAGGCAAGAGGCAAAAGTTTTGTTCAACTGCTGTGCAAGACATTTTGACCAGCACCAAAGAACACATCAGCTGCCTCTTGAGGCCAGTTCTGCTGGGTTACACGCAGTAACGAGGAATGAACTTAAGAGTACTTCCTCAGACTAAGGAAAGCAGCTGACTACTGGAAGGCCCCATTTAAGATTCCCTGGCAAGCTTGGGGCTTTCAGGAAATGTTTAAAAAGCCTCTGCTTCACCAAAGTTTAATTTCATCCCACCAGACAAGCAAGGGTCTGTTTTTTGTTATTGTTGCTCATTTTACTGACACCCATTTAAACAAATGGGAACAGTAAATGCAAGAATAGTTGCACATCACCTCATACAAGCAACCCCTGACTGAAGCAAGTGTGTGCCCAGACACTTGTTACAGACATGTGGCAAATCATGAAGAATTTTGGCCCATCTTAAGGCACAAGAACTGTGTCAAAACTAGAGCTGAATTGTAGAACTACACTTGACCAAGTTTCATGCAGCATTTTAGCCTTATTAAAACTATACCTTTTAACCATTTCTGGACAGTCATGAGTCCTCCTGATGGATTTTGTACATATGATCATGCAGCAACATGCTTAACCTTCATGGTCAAAAGGCTTTTCCTGATCCCCCCCTTAGATCTAGAGCACAAAATACAGGACTTTGAGTTGCCAAATTCTGGTATTTCCAGTTCAAATACAAATCAAACCGAAACTGACATGTGCCAAAGAGTTTATACCTAAACAGAATAAAATGTGGCTACAAACACAGCAGGCTGCAAAATCAATGGTGAAATTTCACCGTCTGTAAGTGTTTGAAGAACAACATGTTTCTCATCTTTCCAAACTACCACTGGCAATCTCTCACCTAGTCAGGAGCTTGCACAGCTGTTAGGGCCAAGAAAAGCGGGCTCATTAGGCAGTTTTTTGTTTCCAAACATCAGGTTGGGACTGCAGGCAGCAGACATCTCTGACTAAATATCTAGACTGAAGCTTCATGTTCTCACTTTGCCAAAGTGGGTTAGTGAGCCCAAGCCTGGCACTCCTGCTCTGGGGGTCCCCTCCACAGCAACAATACCTTCACTGAACATAATGAATGGGCATCAGAATTGCAAAGGGATGTACTCAGCTGCTAGGGCAGACTAGAAATGTAGGTAACATGCTCATTTGACAGAAGAGGCCATCCCTCCGACAATTAATAGATCGTGTTACATCACCATAAAACAAATCACAATACAAGAAGGAATCAATCGATTCCAATCAGAAGTGGTTTTCAGCCCTTTTTTCCTTTGGCTCCTTTCTTCCTAGTGCTCACACATCCCCTTTGGAACAACTTCTCCAGCTGCCACCTCTGTTGTGTGTTTACAGCTTTTTCTTTTAATACCCACACACGGCCTGTTTTCACATCCCTGCTCTGGGCTGCATCCTGGAATCTGCTTGCTGTGATTACAGCTCCTCACTGCCCTGTGCCACTGAGGTTAACAGGCCTCAACACAAGCACAGAGCTTTCAGCAAAGTACAAATTGCAGGATCAAAACTTAAATCACTTAGTATTCTTCTCAGAGAAATCTTTCTCCTGTCTCTTTAGGGTTCACCTAGAGTCACCCAGAACACTTGTACTGTGAGATTTACTTGAGCCAAGTGTCACCACAAAACATACAAACACATCTGGCTCTCTGCAGAGCAGATAAAGATTTTTTTGTGTTTGTGTCTGTGGTTACAATTGCGAGAACAAGAATGAACCAGCTGACAAGTCCTCAGACCATGCTGCCCTCTCTCCAAAAGGAAATGCACTCAACTCCTATCTGGCATTTTCTGAATACAAGCAGGAATCTCTTGGATGTTGCTGGGTTTTGGCTGGACCAAAGTAGATGCCAAGAAGCAGCCCTCCAACTCACACCTTTAGAAAGTGAATTAGCAAATATTTTATGGAAAGCATTGTAAACAGTAGGCAAATTGCTGCAACTGAAAAAAGGAACACAATCATTACCCACAGACCACCCTGTGCTCCTTGGTGCACAACTGCTAAGCCAATCAGCTCATCTCTGCTGCCTGGGCAAGCCTCAAGGCAGGGACAAAGGAGGATTTTAAATACAGTATTTATGTGTATCACTGCAGTGCTGAAGACATTAGGTCCCTATTATACTTGGACCATAAACAAGAATCTAAATACCAAAGTCAAAAACAATTAGCTGCTTAAATGAAAGACTATTTATTTTCTTTAACGAAGTCACACGTCAGTGGTGTTGACACCAGTGTACAAAATAAGTATATGGATTTTTATCTAGCCAAGGAAAACATTAATATGTCTCCATCTCTTCGTCTCGTAAAATTTCTATCTATTTCTGCAATACTAAAACAAATGAGGTGTAGGAGAGGCAACAGGTCTACTGTTCCCAAGTCCTCACAGGACCGTGTAAGATCTCCTTTTCTCCTTTAGAGCAGGAGTATATACGTAGATATGCTCTGTACAAA
>VWYO01003687.1:359105-375980 GCA_013400275.1 Rhadina sibilatrix
AAAAAAAAAAAAGGCAGCTGTATTATTTCATTCATTACTGATTTAATTCTCTTCAGCAGTTAAAAATTCAGCCATCTAACTTGTTTGCATTTAGTCCTGAGATTAAGTTTATTTGCTGTTTTTCATATATCCTTCCCTTTCAATGTCTGCCTACTACAAACCAGACTTGGAATCAGAAATTCCAGCAGCTGGCTCACTTTCACTACTTGTTTTTACAGCTGTTTCAACACTAAGATCATAAAAATAAATTGCAGAAATATCAGGGTGCTGGCACTCATGCAGAGAACAGCGAGGTGCAAACAGTATGTAAACAACACATGACAAAGTGTGGAATTACATCAACATACTCCAACTCCTCTTGGTCTCATAAGAAGAGGCAGAAAGCCATGCAATATTCAGCACTAAATGAGAATATTCCTCAAACTCATCTTCTCAACAGGAAACACAACTTGCACTTGCTGCCAGAGTCAACTCTACTGACTTGGACAGCCTCCAGTTTAGGTAATGACCAGAACTGAATAAATTCTATACAATATATTCATTTGGGGCTGGCTGTGGGCTCGCTCTCCTGGGCTTGTCTGGACATCAGGAGTGCAAAGCAAACAAAATGAGAAATGTTCCCTGACACATTGGCTCTGCATCAACGTCTCCTGGTCCGTGGAGACCATCACCATCTACCACTGCTGGCCTCAATCCAGTGTTTTTCTGCTCCCCTAAAGCCACTTGCCTCTCTCACTGGTCTGTCTAGAAGGCAACTAACTGCACTTATGTTCTCCTTGCCAATGTGGAAGGTCTGTGCTGGCAGCAGGCACAGAAAGCAGGGAAGTGTTTCTTCTCAGCTACCACTCACTCAATACCTGAATTATGGAATTGGGCATCTCCCCCAGATCCCAGCATTTTGCCAGGAAATAGTCAGAGAAACTCATTAAAGCATACCAAATCCAGTTACAAGAAGAGTCAGAGGACTGCACGAAGATGATCTGTTTGGCAAGAAACCTCAGTGGTTTGCAGTCAATATTCTTCTTCTCACTGAAATTTCTCATGGCCAAGACAGCACATTTCAAGCATGCAAAACATCAGCAGAGTTCACTTCCAGTAACTCTTCATGCTTGCCCCTGCCAAATGCTGTTCTTTGCAACTCAATGTCAGCCCAGCACAAAATGGATAAATGTGGGTAAAAACTTCCATAGTGCCTACTCTTTCACCCTGTCTCATTTAATTCCCTTGCTCTCACAAAAGAGCAGGCACACACAACACTGCACAGACATGACTTCTCTACACCAGACATGTGGACAGACAGCCAGTAAGAGGCTGCAATTTGGCAGCAACAATTGGCTTGGTTATTAATGAACATATCTGCCAAACATACACACAAGTAAATTCATAAAAGTCTTCGTGACACAATGATGCAATGTAAAATCAGATTAATACTTCAACACTTACACCTCTTTCCAAGTGATGTCCAGTTTTGGGTTCCCTTCTAACTTACAACAAGCTATAGAGAGCGTAAGTGCCTGAGTTTATTGGTATCTTTCATCTGACCAGTGAGTTTTCTTTCAATTTACTTTTGATTTCGTCTTGCTGAGTAGCAACTCCTTAAAATTATTTAGTATGTGAAAACACTGTCAGTGTTCATCTTGCTCATAAGACATCCCAAGACACCTGAATCTCTGCTAGAACAGAGGCATGAGCTTGTAAGCAACTGCTGCAGGAAGCAGAAGACTGGCCCATTTCCCACCAATCAGATGCTACTCATCTTTTGTGTCAATGGGATATTGCACATGGAAGGAAAAACATGTCAAAGAGGGAAAACATACTTAATAGGAGAGCTAACTTTCTGTTTGTGCTTAGCATTTTTACATTGCATAGAGCATGTCTCAGTTTCTGTCACTGCAAGGAGAGGTTTTACTGCATTCCTGCCCTGCTCGTTTCCAAAACCCGCAGCAGTGCATTTGTCAGTAGCCTCCCTCCACAACCTTTTAGAACAGACATTATACATTTATGCAAGAGGTTTTCTGAGACAGAATCTGAGAAACCTCTTGTACCACTGGCAGTAACATTCCTAGGCACAGATCATCTGGCTGTTCTGTGTTCCTCACTCTCACTTTTGTCCTAACAGGGACAGCCTGAATATATTTTGCTTGAAAGAATTTTATTTCCAAAGCCCAAATAATTACTCCTTAGGCAAGAAAAAACTGTGAGAGGTCTTAACAGCAGTCAAACTGCAGCAGGTGCCTGTTGAAGCTGAGGGAAAAACATCATTACTTTTCAATACATTTTGGGATCACAGTTCAAAAACCAAAACCCAATAATTTTGCCAGAAAAAATTGAGGCCTTGTTCAAATACAACTCTTTAGTACCTGATTTGCATTTTCATGTCAGAACCTTCTAACACATTCTTAGACTAGCCACACCTTTGCAAGTCTACTGTTTTCTTACAGGAATTCTAACACAGCTATAAACAGTCCAAATAAAACGGGACTTGAGGATGTATAAAGAATATAAGAAGACATTCAACTTTTTTTGAATTACAACAGGAATTAGTTAACAAATTCAGGCAGGCACTTTCGAAAACATCCACTTCTGCATGTGTATATTTATTTGCTGTGCTAATGACTAGTGTTAGTAAACGTGCATAGCTTTGTAAAAGCAAAGCAATTGCAGTCTTTCTGGTACTGCAGCGTCACACTGTCAGATCGGCATCTGGAGTAATTTTCACAGCTTTAACTTCTGCTGCCCTTGCCATTCAGTCCTATTCTGTGTAAATCCACACAGCAGCCCTATCCTTTCTTGTCCTCCCACCACTGCTGTGGCAGCAGGAGCCATAACAAAATCGCAAAGCTAAGAGCACTTTGATCACAGATTCTCTTCTGACACCTAGAAAGGACACTTGGCTCTCACCATCACTTCCTAATCCCACTAGCTTTTTTGGGCAGAGATGGATTCTACCCTTGTAGAAGACCGGTGTAAACTGGCACACAATTTGCACACAATCTGTCTGGGGATGATTTCCCAAGTACAGATATACCATACCTGATTTAGGAGTGGCTGCAAAATGCCACAGCACATGAAAGGGTTTTGAAGAACTTCAGAAACAACTTCCAAGGACAACACTATCTCTGTTATGCTTTTGCAAGTTACTCATCACATATATATCCCCTCAGCTTTTTCCTCACATGGTAGCACGCAGTTGTAAGATGAGGTTGCTGATACCAAAGCGATTGGAAAAGTGAAGGTGTCCCTGTTCATTGCAGAAGGGTTGGACTAGGGTGACCTTTAAAAGGTCAACATCCCTCCCAACTCAAAACTGTTCTGTGATTAGAATGGAGTGGTCCTTAACCATCTAGGTTTTTACCCAGACTCCCATTTCAATTATCTCATTCTGCACAATTGGCAGTGCTAGAGGTAAACTGCATACAGCAGATCAGCTGGAACTATCTGGAGAAGCTTAAAAAACTACAGACAAGGCAAGAAAGAGCCTCTGATAGCTGAAAGGGTCAAGTGATGCAAGATGGGCAAAAAAAATGCAGAAGAGCTGACAGGTCTCAGGAGCTGAAATACTGAGCAGTGAAAAGGTCAGGGAGCAAGTCAAAAGCAGCATCTGGAACAGCTGAAAGACATTTCAAGTCCCAGATGTTTCTTCCAACCAAAGGGTAATGCTGCCTCTAAATATCTGACACTGGAAATACATAAACCCTGTTTACAGCTTCATACTTTACACGGAGAAAGCAGTCATAAGGACAGCTTAAAAGTAACTTAATTCCTACCCATGTGAGTGCTGAATACTTCAGCACATA
The DNA here is from genome assembly GCA_013400275.1 of Rhadina sibilatrix. Lineage (NCBI taxonomy): Eukaryota > Metazoa > Chordata > Aves > Passeriformes > Phylloscopidae > Rhadina > Rhadina sibilatrix. The sequence goes on from VWYO01003687.1 coordinate 362,903, forward strand.
CTGGCTTCACTTACAAAAGAATTGATTAAGAACTGTTGTCCAAGCATGATCTCAACAGATGATCTCTCAAAGTATAAAAATAATCTCTATCACTAATCTTTGTTCTCAAGGACTGGTGGCAAAAGACATCTGCGTACAGATGTCAGCAGCCCTCTGACAGTGAATCACTGAGAATGAAACAAGGCTGAAGGTTTTTTTAGGAAATCCAACACAACAGGACCTTCCATGTTGTCCAATTCACAGAATTTCAGGCCTTGCATATTCCTTGTAAAACTGACCAAGAGAATTAAGATGCTACAAGTGACATTCACTAAATATGCTGCCAAGCAGCAAAAACACATTCCAGTTTGTCTATGGCAGCAAAAGCCTCCTCCCAGATCTGCTGCAGGACTTGCAAATCGAAGGAGCTCACAGGTTCTGCAGAAAGAGTTTGTAGTTGCAGGAGAGTGAGAGGAAGAAAGACAAGTATTTGCTGCCTGTGCCCACCTCAAACTCCTCTCTTGGTCAGAGCAAACATAGTCCCAGCAAAGTCCCAACTGCGGCAAAAAGATTAACACAGCAAGTACAGGCTGGCAACATCTCTGGATACTCAGAGCAGGAGGAACCTTATCTCCAGTGCCTCCACAGAAGCCTCAGGGGAAACAAAGGAAGGTTCCATCCACCTCAACTTAGCCCACAATGACCTTTTAAGTCTGACATTAGTTCACATTTGACAAACAGAAATCCATGGACTGATTTTGAACGTATCTGCTGTGAACATTTCATGCAAAATCACTTCCTCTTCTTTGTTATGCACAGTGTAATGTTTACCTCTTTCCGTACAAAGAAGTTCAAGTAACAGCAGCACTTGGTGATCTGCTGAGACATCCCTCTGAAGCCAATCTCTCCCACTTGCATGTGTTCCCCAGAAGGATCACGGCATCACAGATGTGCATGTGAGAGTATCTTGCCCCAGTGTATCAGAGGAACTGACAGAGTTCCAGCCCGTGCCAGCACTGAAATCCAGCATTCCCATGCCCATTCCCCAGCTGTCCTGAATGCATCCAGAGGAGCACATGGATATTAAGCAGGTAGGCACATATTGTGCACAGGTAGTGAGCACCCACCCAGCCTCACAGAGTACCTTGGCACTGTCCCAATTCAAATAAGCACGGGCGAGTCAGAACCAAAGGCTCAGACTTGGCAACCTCAGAGGTGCATCTGCTTCCATTCCTACTAAACTTAGCACCAGAGCCAAGATTTGTGTCCTCTCTGCGTGCCAACCCCAGCAGGACCTAAACTTTAAATAGACCTACTTTTAAACAGGAATCAGTATAGTTTTAATGCCGTTCAGAAATGTTTTATGTAAATGGTAATTGCCTCTGTCACTTAAAAACATTAACCATACTGACATAAATTTCCATGCTAGAATACTGGAGACAATATAGTCAAATTTTTTAAAAGCAGATGTGTGTCTTTCCACTGGAAAAGCCAACTCTAAATAAGCACCATTACTTTGTAGTTGACATTTCCATCTTCTGCCCAGGAAAAGCATTAATTCATACTTAAAGAACTAACATTTTACTTGTTAAAAAACAAGTTTGCATCAGAAAAACAGAGTCAACAGTGCTTCCTGTGTATTTCAGAAAGCAGCACTCTGTGTGTCATGCCACCTAAACTGTTTTATTAAATGAAAAATTATCATATATTAGTAAATGAAAAGTAACACCATTGTGGCATTGCCCTTTCCAGTAAAGCTCTAAGTGAAGTGAATACTATCCCTGAATTCCTCAATCAGCACCAACACCATCCTTTGACTCTAAAATGAATTCATGTGGGGGAGTGGAATAAATTCATGGAGTCCTTATCCTTTAGAAGGTCAATCTGTGCATGGATGCTAACACCTACTTCTCCAGTTTGTACTGAAGGAACCATAAAAAGCAAAACCAGCTGTGCTACGTTGCATCCACAGCCTTCACACCCCACAGTTAAAGGGTGACCACGCCTTCCCCTAAAAGCATTTTATGTTCATGTGTCGCTTCCTGGTCACTACTGTGCCATCTGAGCTGAAGGAGAAGCAGAGCTAAAGTCAAGAACACCTCAGCAAGTAACTGGTTACCTTCAGTGACCTGAAAGCCAGCTAAAAACACGTAAGCTGACATTTACTGACATTGCTGCACCCAAAATGAAAAAAGTGAAAAACAAGTTATTCACCCAAAAGGATTCAAAATCAGCAAACACGTACATGTCACTTGCCTGCATAAATCTTAGGGAAAACATTGTTTGGTTTCTTTTTTTTTTAAAAGCACCAACTAGTAAAAAACAACATGGGGCACTCCCCAGGTTTTAGGCAGGCTGCAAAAAAAGAGATAGAGACATTAACTAGGACTACCACTTTAGAAAAACAGATGCAAAAGTAGAAGAAAAATAATCCAAATATGGCAGATCCTGGAACTGTAGCCACTTTGAGACTGTGCTGAGCATGTTTGTGTTGACAGAGTTCAATTTATCTAATTTAAGAGAGGTAAGGTATCCTAGGAATATAAATTTCTCCTGCTACGAATGACAGAGGTCATTAACAGCATAAAGCAGCATCAAGAACAAACCAGCAAAATCTACTTTTTCTTATTAACTCCCTCCACAGTAACTCTGGCACATTAAGGAGAGTCTGACAAAAAAAGAAGTCACTATCTGCAGAGGAGAACAGCAATGTGCCCAAGGGAAAGGAGGTTATCACCTCCAGTCAGACAGGCCTTACTATTTCACATTACTGTAGTCAAAACAGCAAAGAAGCCTTGCCACCCATATCCCAAAAATGCCCCATCTCTCTCCATATGATCATCCAGGGCTCTGCACTGTTGCTTTCTAGCTTTTTTGTTCTTTATTTTCACAAAAAAAGAAAAGGACACCTTTTTTTTGCCTTGCCTGTAACCTTCAGGTTATCTATGACCTGCACCAACACCATCCTGCATTTCAAAGCAACACGTTTCATCAGTGCAGGAAACCAAATGAAGTTTAAATCAGTGTCTCACAAACTCAAGCAGCTCCTTATTTGCCAAAGCACAAACTGCTTGAGGATTTCTTTTTGCACAATAAGGTGCATTCAGCAAAGTATGAATGACATGAGTTGACTGCTAAAAGAATCAGCACCACAATTTATTCCATTTGCAAAGCCAGTTCAGTAGAGCTGGGGGAAAGCTACAACTGTGACTTGTATTATTTTGTAACTACCAGTTATGGACAGTTTTCCCCAAGGAATCACACTCACAACCAAACTCTAGAACAGACACTGCAGAACATCCAGCACAAGGCATCTGAATCAATCCAGCCACCTAGTAAATGCATACTTCCTTTTTCTCTGTATCTGCAATCCTAACTACACCCTTACTTTTTCATTTGCTCTTGGTCAGATAATGATTTGAAAGTTAACTCTGCTCTTCTAAGTTACCTTCTAATAAGGTAAAAAAATCTCTAGGTATCAACCCCATAGAAAGCAATTTCTACATAGAGTTGTCTGGTTTATCAGCTTGAGCCATTGTTGACCCAAATTTAGGAACCAAGTTTAATTAGAACAGATGCAGCTAGAGTAGGATGTTTCAGATTGTCTTCCAACAGACACAGTGGTTCTCAAGACAATATTTCAACCTTTACAAATGGAAAAAGATAATTAACCTTTTAACAAAACAGATTAGCCAATGCAAATAGACAACATTGTAGCAACAGTTGGGTTTTCTAGAAAACACAAAGAACTTCACGCTTTGGGAGTTTGCAGAACAGATGCCCTGATTATTGTCTTGTGACCTGACTTCTCTTCCTATATTAGCTCTGGCAACGCTTTTCTAATTCTTCACTTTTTGTTTCCAATTACTCCTAAGGCCTTTGTCTTTTTGAAGACATAATATTGCTGGTGCCGCTTCAGAGCTGTTAAGTGTAAACAGCAAGGCTCATCAAAAACATTTATTTGACCTTGCATTTCCTAACAAAACAGTCAAATGCCCTGGAAGTTTCAAATAAATAAAAAAAAATCCCTTTATACATACAATTTTCAAGTTGACACAGAGAAAAACAATCCAGCACAGATAACAGATGTCAGACATTGTGGAAGGCATTCGGCTTCACAGCAATACAGGCTGGTAAAGGAATCTGGGCAAAACACATACAAAATACACCAATGCCTACAAGCACCAACACACTTTGCCTCTTAGGATGATGAAACTGCCTGCTTGTTTCAGCAAAAATAACAGGAAAATTGCTAATCCAGTTGCTCTTTGTTCCTAGGCACTGTAATAGAGCATCACCACCTACCTTGTGGTCAGGTCTACCTACCAAGGCCTGCTGGAGAGTCTAAGTGCCAGCTACTGAGATAGCAAACATCACCAAGTGTCAGGATCTGGGAGGAAGCTCCAGGAGCAGCCGGCTCATTCAGAAGGTGAGATCCCCACAGGGATACCTGCAGCAGGAGCAGAGCAGCAGCAGCGGGGCTCCTCTGCCCCACTCCAAGAGCTAAGTGGAACCACAGCTGACCCAATGGCTTTGTCAGGGGCTCACTGCAGCCCTCCAGGCTCAGCCCACACCAAAGAGGTACGGACCAAAACCTACAAATAAATAAAAGCAGCTAAAACTTGGACATCCCCACTTTGCACAGGCAGAGGAGCAACTCCAGAGTGATGCTTTCGCTCGCGCAGGGCTTGCAGTTGTATTTCATCAGGAACAAAAACACGTTTCCGGCATTCCAGCTCTCTGCTAAATTGGATGCAGATGATGAAGGGTTTTTTCCAAACATATGGAAGACAATGCAGCTGAAATCTCAGCTAGGCCTTGAGAGATCCTGTACATAAGGCATTAAGCTTTCTACAACACACAAGGAATCTAGACGGCAACTATTATGATTTCATTTCAGAGTGTGACTTAAGATGATATTACGAGACAGAAATGTTAAAAGAAACTAATAAAAGCCTTTCATGTACTCTCAAATAAAGTCAGATGTTTATATGCCATGTATCTGGACAACCTCTGCTTCCAATGGAAGCCTGATCTCCACTTCAAAGGGAGGAAATTAGACAAAAGGGGAAAAGAATGTACACCTCTCAGTACTGGAAGCCCCAGGAAACCCAAGACCAAAGGACTAAATCCATCACTTTCCCAACACCCCCAAGACAGACAAGCTTACAAGATGTTTAAGCAAGAGAGAAACCGAAAGCACAAGCATGTGCAGTCCTCCATCTCAGCCACCACTACATAAACTTCACTCGTTTTATTTTTTGAATAGTTACGGCAGAGCAAAAAGCATTTTTATACCTCCACTGTTGATGTAACTTCTGCTTATTGCTGTGAAAAGAAGCCATTCCCTCCACCAACTGCAGGTGGCTTTCTTGTTTTAATTGTGTCGCAGGCAGGATGTATGTTTAGTTTTCTCAATGTTTAGTCTGTCCTCAAATATTAATGTAACAGTGACCAAATCCAAAACATTAAAAGCAGAGTTAAGTCCCAGCTTCCCAGGGTTGGTTTTCCCCCAAATCTGAAAGTATTTCTACACATTAGAAGTTATTTAATGGTGAACAAACTTTTCATCTGGAGCTCCACCCTTTGGTACACAGCTTGACAGGAACTAGTTTTACCTGTAAGCTCTGCAGGAAGTAGTTTTGACACTTGGAAGCAGAAGTAAATTTTTCATGAGATACCCTGCTGTATACTTGCTAATTACTCAGAATTGTGTTTATCCATGCTCTGAGTTGATGCTTTAGTCCTTACACAGGATATGTTTGAAACTTCTCCAAAGGAGCAGTTATTTCTGCCTTCAGTGGCACAAAAATCTTTGAATGAATAGCCTGAAAGTTCAGCTATTACCACTGCATTTTCAAGAACACATTCACTCTGATGTTTGAAGAGTGCCAAATATTTATCAGACATATGTACACTTCACTGGGACAATTCACATGACCAAAACACATTAATATGGCCAGTATTACTAATTCAGCCATACAGATAATCCTGTTCACATTGAGACAGATTTCAGACAGCTAATGAAGAAGTTGCATAAGTTTATTTCTAAAATCCTTAAAAACTTACCTGTGCATTTCTACCTCTTCCTCCTTCTTAATTCCAATAACAAAACACATATGACTAAATTCATCTGGAACCTTCACCAAAACTCACTGAACAATACAGTCAGTTTAAAAGCTAAGTGCAAGATGGAGAACTAAATCACCAGAACTTGTACTTAAATTCCATCACTATTATCAGATCTCTGTAGAGACTGCACCAAAGTTATCCCTAGGCTTGACGTTAATCAATGTTTTCTTCTGCTAGCCTGGGAAAGGATCCAGTAAACAGTTTTAATTTTAAAAAATGTCCTTTACTCACTAAGCAAATCATTGAAAAATTACACTTGCAATAATTCACATTGTTATTTAATGCTTGTTGAACAACCTATAAAGTTTGAATAGCTTCTTTTTTAAAACTGTTTTTAATAGTTTTGTAGAGTGTTTTGGTAGGTTTGTTTTGGGAGGATTTTTTTTAGTTATTCCAAAAGCATTTTGAAAAACCAGTACAAATGGAAATGAAGCCTAGGTTCATTTTGTGGATCCAAGCAACTGCAGATGGAAGAGGAGTGAGTGTGTGTGACTGATTTCAAAGCATCTCCTCGTGCCCTACCCCCTTCTCCAAACTGTTCTTTTGTAATTTCACCTCAGTTTATTTTCTTCTGCTCGGAACTGGCAAATGAACATTCCCTTTGTAAATATTTTTGTACAAGGGAAATACATTCCCAGGAATTTACTAGGCAATGATTTGGTTACTGCTCTTTTATCCAGCTCAGTCACACGGCTTTTCCTGCACAAACACCCACGCAGGGGATCCAAGCATAACAGTGGCACAGCTGTGCTCAGCCCTTCACAGCTCCACACCTGGTTCAACAGTGCAGAAATGTAAGGGAGGTAGGGCTAAAACTCCACCTGCCCCTCTCACACAGTGGCAGGGAAACTAAAACCAGCCCCCACTTCCTAACAGACCTCTACACTAGAAAGAACTGTGAAAAAAAATCCTCCTGTCCACGCTAAGTGGTTCATTTCTCCAGGAAGGGTAATGAGCTAAGAATGCACATTTCTGTAACAAAAAAAAAAACAAAAAAAAACCCAAAAACCAACCCTGCCTGCTGTCCCAAGAAGGCGTTTTCATTTGCTGGTCCCATAAATAAGAGTGACAATATCTATCACAGTAATTTGTATATTTTTTTGTAGAAAATGGCACACAGAAATTGAATAACAATATACAAAAAAGGAGTAGATCTACTGGTCGTTGGCAATCACCTACTAGTAAGTTTCTTTATGTGAATTACTGCCAAATCCAGGTTTAAACTCATGTACACATAAGAGCTCCTGAGAAGATGAGAAGCATCATTTTAAGACTGTTAAAAGTGCAATTATGACTGCATTCCTACTGAGCCTTAGCCATTATCAAGAATCCCCCTCACCTTTCTCAGGCTTTTCTCATCTCAAACTTGAATCTGAGGTCTACTTCTCATTCAAACTCATCATTTCAGATACATTCCATTGTCCTCAAAGTGAACACACACTGTATGATTTATTACATTACTTTACAATATGCTCTCAAAATCAAGCAATGATTGCACAAATAGGAACCCATCAGCATGACAAAGTGACACACTTAACAACAGCTCCTGTGAGCAGGGAGAAATCAACTTCAACTCCGAGCAGAGGCTGAGAGGAACCTGACCATGTCCCTGTGTCACAGTTCATATGGAGGACTAAGCCACAACTTATCCTTTGAGTTACTCAACTGTGTAGAACACAAAGTGAAAGGAAAAGAAGAAAACAGATGTTGTCACCACTGCTGATAGATAAAGGAAGGTCCAGACACATCTGGGTATCATGAAATCTAAATATTTTTAGCATGACTTCCTGTTCTTCTCTCTGGCAAATATGCATTAGATGTCCTAAACTCTAATCCCAAGTTATTTGAATTAGTTTAGAAATACACACCAAAAAAACCACAACTACCCGGGGAAAAAAAGGAGGGGGAGGGGAAAAAATTACTGCTAGAAAAAATCCCATGATAAACAGCACATCACACAATGGAATAAAAGGAAAAAAAAATTCAAAAACAGTTCTATGATGTTACCAGAACAATGCTGGTTTTATCATCTTTATTATGGTTCACTGGAGAATTTTACTTTATTTTTCTTGTAAGGAAGGAAAGACATAAGTAGCTCCCACAGGACCATGATATTTCCTGAGAGACTGCCAAGGCATCTGGGGTTTCCCAAAAGATATCTCAAGTCTGAGGCCCTGGGAGCATCCTGGCATAATTAACCTCATGGTGCAGATTTCCAGAAGAACCTCCCATTTAAGCAGCCCATTCAAGCTTAAATCTGCAAAGCAAAACCATAACAAGCTGTACTAGTGTTCTTAAAGAAAAAAAAAGGCTGGGATAGTGGTAATTTGGAAGCGATGGAACAATTTTCAAAATTCATATTTTGTCAAAATGAATATGACTTTTCCCTTCCTATCCCAAGGCAGTGAGGTGATTGCTCTTGGATAGACAACTTGCCTTTACGATTTACAAGACAATCTGATCTTCATGAGAACTGCAAAAATCACATTGGAAGGACAGAATGAAACAGAGAAGACACTGCAACTCTGACCTATTTCTTGCAAGATTCGCATTTGAAAAATACTATTTGCCTTCTCTGATAAAAGGAGCCTGGAAGGAATGCAGAATAAATGTATCTCTTTTTTCTGCACTAAGTTCCCTAACAGTGGTAATATATAACAAGCTATTTGCAAATTTGCTTTCCAATTCAATATGGAAAACAATACACCGTGTCAATACATCAACATCTTGTTTACCAAGTTCCATTTTTCTCCACTGGAAACAACAAAGACAGCTTGGCAGGCATTCAGGGCAGGGGAACAGAGATGAGCATTTGGTTGGACTGACACCCTGACAGCCAAGAACACAAAACATTCCACAAATGTTGGAACGGTGCAAACAGCAAGGAGCAAAAACAACTTTAAAGGGGGGTGACACACACTGGCTCACTAAGGCATGCAAATCAGTGGCTCAAGAAATACATCAGCAACATAAACCAAAGTTATCTTCCTACAACAAGCCTGAGTGAGCCAATAGCCCCTTGTTCAGAGAACAAAAACAAGCACCACCTTTCTGCTGTGCAGCAAAAGCCTCCAAGAGTTCAGTGAGGACTACTCCTGCATCAAGTAATTTCTTCAGAGGCAGAAATTCATGTACACCATTCAATACAAATTCAGCTTGTCCGTGCTCTACACCTGCATCCAAATTTGTACTATAAAAAGGTGCCCTAAATAGTATTCAAACATCTTCATTATCCAGATGACTATTCCATAAACCCAAAGCTGATAGCAATAATTCTACAAACCATCTCACTAATTAATTCCACTCCATGGAAAGAAATCATCCCATTTTTATACTGTTTTGTATTATGGCATCATCTACCCTGTACAGGTCAAACCAAAAGATTTAAGCAGATGAACAAACTGCTGAACAAAACAGCAGTAATCATTTTTACCTGTAAACAATTAAAATAATTGTTATTCCATGAACTGTGTTACTTCATTTGCAGGAAGATTTCCTCTTTCAGTCTGCAGATTGTCACAAACAAATAGAATTACCATAAGACTGTGCTGCACATTTTTCAACTCACTACTGACTCAATACTCTACTTAAGATTATTTTACTCTACTCACCTGATTCTTCTTTTATTGGTATGTGTTGCCTTTTTTTCTCAGCAATACTTTCTCTGTCATTTTTATTTGGTTTCAGTAGACATCAAACACAATATAAATGGAAGCTTTCTTCAGGGAAAAATTACCTCAGCTATTAAAAGCCCACAGCAGATGGATCTTCTGGTCATGAACCAGATGCCCCATGCGAACAGAAAGCCAAGACAGTGTCAGCAACATTTTAGATAACAATATCAATACTAAGTCCAATGGTGACACCTTTTTTTGAAAGAAAGATGTGTCAAGAGATATTGGTGAAATAGTATGGATCGTGGAGCTGCTGCCACCAGCCTCTACAGCAGGTCAACATGCTGAACATGTAAGTCCAAAAAAAGTGCTGGAGGCATGTAAGTATCCACACCTAACTGTTCCCAGTTTTCTGCACAGCAGCTGCTGGGCTTGCAAAGGTCTCTGGCAATTTTTAAGAGCCCTTCTGAAAGCACATGTGGCAAACTGCAAAACGTCCTGCTGCAGAGAGAGGACGGGGGGTGCTCAGTGGAAATGGCCCATGATTGCACCACACATGAAAAAGTATCCTGAACCTGTTAATGAAATTCTCAGAGCTCTCTCCTGTGTTAAACCTGTGCCCAGTACATCACCTAACTGAACACACACAGTAATGAAATATTATTTCTTCTGGTCCATCACACATGGAGTCTGCAATTACCAGCTCTCAGGTAGTTACAAACACAAAGGCTCTTGGAAGCTTGTCCTCTGTCATCTGCAGAAGACTTTGCTCATTTGCCAGCCCTTGACAGCCACAAGCAGGCCAGTCAAGAATGATAAAAATCTGCTCTTCTAATAGTATATTGTATTCAGCCACCACATCAGCTTACGAAAGTTTTTTGTATTTTGACAGCAACTAAAACTTTCCTGATACAAAGTTGGTCCATTTTAGCTGCAAAAAACTCGCCACAAAATCAGCACAACTCTGCAAAAAGTCTAAATTATCCTGAAGACCTTAGTTATAAATTAATAATTGAGAAGTGACTGAACCATTCATAATTTATAATTCTTTTTTTTATGCTTAAGCCTATTTATGTGGCTTTTAAAACTTTGCACCATATCCTAATTGATAACAGGAAACTACGGTTAATTGAAATAATGGGGGATCCATTTTCATCATTGCTCAAGAAAAAGCAGCAGTTTCAAGTTCACCATAACATTTAAGAAAATTCTCAAGGCACTAAAACACTTAAGATCATTTGTAATCACTTTATTTAACTTTCCATTCCCCCATCCCACATGCTCAAATTAATAAAGCATTTCTGTAAAACACCACCCTGAACCAAGCAGCGTTTTCCCAAGTTCCACAGCAAGACAAAGTGCAGTATTTTGCCTGGTTGTGCTTGGTGTTTGTGATCAGTAACACTACATTTATAGTGTCTGCTAACTGCAGAGAATTTATTTTCTTTCAAGGGAACACTTGCAAACTTGTTCACATTTAATACTTCCTTTTCACAAATGCCTCAAGAAGTTTAACAGCAGCGTGGAGTCACACATTCATGCTACTAAATGACAATTAAGAAGAAGCAAATGCATTAAGTGCTAGCTTGAATAAGGTGAAGTGAAGTGGTACAAAAGCTGCTAAAGATGTGGAATTACTTATTTTTCTACCAACGAGATTCCTGACCACCTTCAGCTCTGCAAATGACATAATTCATAATTCAATTTAAATTTTTCATCTGTATGGACAACCAGAATAACAATTTTTAAAACAGTTCAGCAATGACATTTTTTGAGGAAGCAACTCAAAGTGTATTATTTTTCCTGTAATATGTTTTCAAGGCTCCACAATTCATTTTCGGCAGAGAGTTTTGTAGAACTCTATTCTTACACATCTTGCAGACAGCCACATTCACTTATCTCTCTGCAAATCAAGGTAATTTTACAAGATTTTCCCAGAGTAAAGTAGCATTGCCTATGGAAGACCAATGGGTGACAAAAGACAAATTGGTAGAAAAACATTACAACAAGAAAATTAAGCACTTTTAGACTGGGCATAAGCAAATACATAATGCTAAAAAATATAATGATACGGCCACAAGAATCAATCGCAAACATCTGGAAGTCATTTGTTAGCTGATGAAATAGTGCCAAGTCAAACAAAAAAGCTATAATTTACTCACAAAGCCAAACTGAAGCCTAGATACAACTAGCAGAAACTGGCAACAACCGATCTAGGACTGTGTTTGGACAAAGTACTCTGATGCATCTACAAATACACAAAACATGCAACAAAAATCCCTGTCAACCTTGCCCGTGGACTTCTCATCGAAATAAGAACACTTTAGCACGGTTATTCAATCCTGTCCTGTGTAAATGTTTAAAAGCAAGACCTTCTCCCCCATTCCCCACCGCAAAGGAAAGTACTTCAGTATTATTCCCCCCTCTCTAGAACACCTACAGTGAGAATTTTGTCCATCCCTTATTTACTGATTCACAAAATTCATGTTTATTATGAAAAAATAAACAACCATTCTAATCTTACAAAGGAGTCCAAAGGCCTTAATGAGAGATGCTCCTTAACAGTAAAGCTTGTTTATAATCATTCCAAAGGTAATTTAAACCAATTAAAGTGATAATTTTATTAATATCTATCTATGCTATGTCATATAGTATATTCAACAGTGCCAGTAAAAAATAATACTCAGACCACTCCAAACCATCAGCCATTTTACCCTGTGCTCTTTTGTCCCAGGATGGCAAATGAGTATCCTCTATCTTAGAATTCTGTAACCTTTCCATGACAACTTGGTCAATACTAACATATTTTCACACAAGCTTCCAGCTAAACACCCATTTGTTCTGTAGAAGTGTTTCAGTACTACTACCACCAAAAATATGACAAGTTAAAGCTTAAAAACATTCTCCAAAGAGCTCTGTTAAATTTTAATGGCTCATTAAAGGGGAAAAATTACAGGAGCGTGTCCCAATTTCCACACTACTTTCCTTTTTCCTACCTTATTAGCCCAAAAAAAAAAAAAAAAAAAAAAAAGACAAACCCTGCAAACGACAGTCTGGCCAAAAAAAATTTTCTTTTTGTTCCACTTTCAGTGAGTCTCAGAACAAACGACTTGCTCCTATCAGTTTCCAAGCAATCTGTCTAGGCATCCAAGTTTATCAACAAGAACCATTCAAGCCTCCTTGCTTTTAAACATATGCAAACTGAAAAGCTTGTTTAACTGGCCTGTTAGGCTCTGTGATTGATTTCTTGACATTTCCAATAAATCATCTTTCTGTTTTTGTGATAAGGCTTCAACCCTTCATTGCTTACAATCTATACAGCAGATGGGGAAAAAAAAAAAAAAAAAAAAAAA
>VWYO01003687.1:384492-410842 GCA_013400275.1 Rhadina sibilatrix
AACAAAAAAAACCCCAAGATTTTGAATCAAGCAGCAAGACACGCTTGTGTGCTACAGCTGCACATGGAGGTCACAGAGGGTTTTGATTCCAGCTGTTTCTGAAGACATGACCTTATCAGGACTTCAAACTATCACCTGCTCCATTTCTTAAAGGGATCCTAATTTCTGTCTTTCTAAACTCCATCTTCAGAAAGATGAAACTAGTTATAGAGTCCCTAGTAGAAGTGCTATTCATGAACCAGTCTGCAAACAGAGGAGAGGCACATGTCAAAGGAACAACCCACAGCCTCCCTCTTGCCTGACCCCAGCAGCACATCACCTAGCAGAGCAAAGAAGTCATTCCTTCCACACAGAATCATGTTTTCAGTTGAATTTTCTTCATGGCTTTATATTTTTACTTAATTACCACGTTGTTTTCTGGGGGGGAAGGGGGGAGGGGGGGTTGTTTGATTTGGTATTTTTGGGATAGGCACCCCATTTATTCCAAACTAAACCTAGTTCGTTTTATTAAAGACTGAAAGTCAGGTAAAGAACAGAAGAAAAATGTAGCTGAGAGAATACAACAAAGAAGAGGCAGTCCAATAACTTTTTAGATACCACACACAAAGAAAGAAGCTCTAAGCACATTTATTTTTAACATGAAGTCCCTCTATCATGTACTGGAAGATGCCTTTGCAATAACAAAACCTGCCATGACATGAAAATTTCATAGGATTGGAAACAGGCACTTGACTCTCAATCCCTCCCTCTACCTACCTCTACCTGTAACTCTACATATCTTCTGTGACTATGAGATTCCACTAAAATGATTTTTAGCTAGGACAAGATACTTTGCTCCTTATACTGCTCAGTCCCATTCCCTTAATTCTTACCTCAGGAGGAACCCTGAATGACAAAAGTTACTGTCATCTCCTAGGTACACAACTACTAACAGCATCTTAATACCTGCTGATCTGAGAGTTGTTATCATCATCCTCTCCCAGCAACCATGCTACTTAACAGACAAACAGAACTCAGATTAATATTAGATAAACTCTGTGTCATGAAGTCACTATGCTATGCAGGAAATTTGTTTTCTTATTTCTACCTATCCAGGATAAAGGCACCTATCAAAAAAAAAAAACAAAACCAACAAAACCTGCTGTTTACTTCCAGTCATCTGTTACAAAATTTTTTTTAATATCATCAGACATGAGTTATTTAATACTCTCCACCCTGCTGGAAGAAGAAAACTCCCAAACTGACAACATACATGCATATTACTGCAAAGGAAGATAGAGACAAATACTACCTTCAATTTCCTTCCCAGTGAAGGAAAAAGACAAGACGACAACTCCCTTATGTTAAAAAGAAATACACTCAGTGGCTCTAAAAATCCATTGAAGACTGTAATCACAAAAGAGTTAGGGAAAATCCTCATTTCAAAATCTGTCCCAACGTAGACTTTCTCTCTCAAATCCGGCTACAGAAACTTAAGTAGGAGGCAGATTTTAAGACAACCATCCCCAAGACTGCAGAAAGCACAAAGGGCTTTGACTTATATTCAAGTCAACAAGTAGTCAGATGACCCACACTCAGCCTGCGCCCCTGAGCCCAACACAAACGGATCCTGTGGGGAAGTATTCCGCCCCGGTAAGAAATAACAACACAGAACCCTGAGAGATGCCTACACGCACACCCAGAGCAGACACGAGCCGCTGTCTCTCTCCCTCACACACACACAGACCCCGAGGAGGCAGAAGCGGCACGGGCGGTACTCACCCGGCGCTGGCTGCGGCGCTGCCCCGCACCGCGCTCCGGCCGCCCTCCCTCACGCAGGGCCGCTCCCCCTCAGGCAGGGCCGCCCCGCTGCCCCATAACACGCGGCAGCGGCTCGGGCCACGCTCGGCACCGGCGGCGGCTGATTTCAGCCCGGCTGCACTCACAAGTTTCTTCTCCTGCCCCCTCCCCTCAGCCGCCGCTCAGGCGACCTGTGCGCAGGCGGGGCTGCCACCATCCCACGGGGGCTGCCGCGGTGCCCCGGGAGCCGCGCCGGGGGCAGCCCGCGGCGGCGGGCGGGGCGGCGGCGTGTGAGGGTGATGGATAACGTGCGATGTGTTGTGTGCGCGGCCGAGGGGCCGGGGCGGCCTCGCAGGGACAGCCCCCGGGTTTCGGGTTTCACGGGCAGCTGGCAGCCCCGGGGCGCGCCGCCGGCTGCGCTGCTGGAGGAACGCGCCCGCCTTCCCAGACGCTCTGGGAATGCCAGCGCCGGGACACCCCGGGCTCCCTGCTGTCCGGAGCCCTGCCACGCTCCAAGGGGACACACGGACAACCCGAGATCCTACACAGAGTTCTGCCGCCCCCTCTCCTTTCTCCTGTGTGCCTGTGATGCAGCTTTAGCCGGCTGAACGCTCCGAGCAGCCCCGACTCATCCGCTTCCAACAGCACCTCTGCAGCCTAGCACGGCTTAGCACTCCTTAAGAAGGAGTCGGGATTTTACCCATCCATGGGCCCGCACAACGAGAGTCCGAAGGCCCCAGCTCTGACCCAAGAGCACAGCAGAAATCAGGGAATTAGGATGGAAACTGCGGCCGCGATTGGGTTTCGGGGGCTGCTGTCCGCTCCCCGGATGGCAGGAGCGATGCCTCCTGCTGCCGGGTGACTCAGGACTCATGAGGCTGCACTCTGCTTTTCTCCATACTCAGAGAGGGCAGTGAATGACGTGTCACCTCCCTCCTCCCTTCCACCACACCACAGTGTTGGGGTTTGGTGGAAACAGCCTCTCTCGGAAAATCCTAGATGCTGTGGTTTCCCGGTCTCTTCTTTCAGATCCCCATCACAAGACAAAAAGCAGTTTCTAATACGATACCACAAGGAGATCATAAGAAAAAAGAATACTAATAGTGATAGTTGAGGATGGCAAAACATCTCATTTTGAAGCTCAAGCAGGGTTCAGACTAGTGTACACACTAACAGCAAAATCTTGCACATTTTCAGCTGCAGGTACCAGGCACGTGGTGTTCCTCTAATGACTGGAGCTGGAAGATCTGTAGAAACTAGAAAAATGTTTTGCATGGGAATCTCTGCATCTGATGAGTGCAGCTTGGACAGATGTAGACACACTCCCACCAACTTCCCTCCTATGACCCATTTCTCACAGTTCTGTGTTTGCTGGTTCCAGCTCCACCCAATGTGAAAGCATTAAAAAAATCATCAGTACCACAAGAATAGATAGAACTTTTTGAAAGCAATCAGTTTTCTGATTTATTCTTCAGATTTGTCAGGTTTTTCCATAGATGAGGTCTGAAGAATATTTACGTAGTGTAGCAGGTGACATGTCATAGCTTGCAGCAGTGGTAAGTGGGATACCAGTGCACTGCAGAAGCTGCTACTTTTAACAGAAACAAAATAATTCAGGTACCTGGTTATCCATACTGAATCAAACCTCTGAGCTCTGCCTCTGACTAATGATGCACGAAGGGTTTGGGCTTGCAGCTGTCAGCCCATATATCTGTACATTTATGAAGGGGAATACCCAAGGCACTTTCCTCAGCTTCCCAGCTTTTTGTGAGATAACCAGCCAGAAAAGAGAACTAAGCAAGCCATTAAGCATGAGGGCTGGTCCTTGCTCCTGCCTCTGGAAAAAAAATCCACAGAGATAAAGCAAGGAGGCGGCAGAGGAAACTCATTCCTGTGATCTCCTTGCCAAATGGAGAGATTTGGCCAACAGAGGTCCTCAGCATCTGGAACAGCACGCTGCACACCCCACCAAAATTCAGCTTCTTCCAGGAGCCATACCAGTTTGAAGAAATAACTGGGTCTTGCTGACTCTCTGCCAATGTAATTTTTTAAGAATAAACAGGGTGTATTGTACATGGCTGCTCAGGAAGAGAAAATGAACGTGCACAAACTTTAGATGGTGAGGAGGACAGAATTAAACACATGCACAGCAGGATACCTATGCTGGCCCTTCAGTTTGCTGGCTGCCAAATTCAGGCTCAGAGGGAGAGCAGCCAGAATGACACACTAGAAAAAACATTTTTAAGTAGGCTGGAAAGCTGTCCCCCATCAAAGACCATGCCTGCTCTGATGAGGGGCCTGTATGTATGGCAGCCTCACTCTATGTGTCACATTTATCGATGTTATACAAAAATGTAACCCAGGCACTTCTCTAAGTTTTATCTCTGCAGTTCTGCCTTTATCTGAACAACAGCCATAAAAAGACACAGGACCTCTTGTTTAAATTATAGGAAATTACTGTTCTGTTACTGTGCTGTTCTCTTAAGAGAGAAGTAACCCCAGGGAAATTTCCAGCTACCGCAGAGAAAGGAGAGTGGCACAATGTACTTCCCAAGCGCAGGGACACACAGGAAGCAAGCTGCAGGGCAAACTGGAACTGCTGGCTGCAGCACTGGGTAAACACAGACCCCTTGGTCCTGTGCCAGACCTGCTCCTGCTCAACAGGCAGCTCTCAGCCTTGTGCCCACAATGCAGGTGCTTTCAAAAGCTGAGCTGCAAAGCCACTTACATCCTTGAGCAACTGCACACATGAAGTCTGGCTATCAATACAAAATTACAGACAATAACAATGAAAAGAAACTCTGTACTCAGCTTTTGTTCCTTACTTGGCTTACTGGTGGGTCACTTGCTCCTGTTCTTTCTGTTTATGGTTTGCTAGCTGATACCCTTCTAAAGTTGAGGTTTAGAGCATAAACCAGTTCATAGTTGCAGTTTTATGAGCATTGAAATCCTTCATCCTGAGCTGGTTTTTTTACATGTGCATCATCAACGTCCAGCCATTCGTTAGCTACGTTTCCATTTCGTTAAGGAAAAACCAGTAGGAGCAGGCCTATAACTGGAAACAGCTTATCCAACCCCTTGCAGTTAAGGCAAAGAAAAGCCTGTTTTGGTGCCAGCTCATGTCAGAACTGCTTCTATATAACTCCTTAGATACCAAACCTAAGACTGAAACACTTCAAAGGCTTGACCTCTGCATGGCAGGGAGCTATTTTGAATCTTTGCCTCTGGAAGAAGAACAAGTTTTTTCCAGAACATTTAATGACAAAAATTAGAAACACTTTACCAAACAATCAAGCAGGAAGGAGGAAATCTGCATTTGCCACAGACAGTTTGGCCCTGCTCAGGCATGCAGTACCCTTGGCCAAGTGCAAGCAGTTCCAAAGGTAATCCCCCTGCTCTGGGCAAACATGTTCCTAAGGCAAATATCCATATAAACATACAGATACACAGTCTTTGGAACACAACTTCTCTGCAAACATCTGTGCCTGCTGAGCAAAGTGGGCAAAAGCCTAAGCAAGCAGGAAAAAATGCCACTCTTTTTTTTCAATATAACTAAACCCAGAAGGCATCTGCTGCCCCTGCAGATTCTGTTGTCTAACACCAACAGAGAAGACTGTACAAAATTCACTTTACATTTCAGGAACATTTCTCATCCTATTCTCACAGGTTATGTTCAATAGAACAAGCTGGACAGTCACTTCCTCTCCTCATTTTCATGGAAATCAATTCACTTTATCATTAACTCACTCAGAGGAAAACTCTCTCATATCCCCCCAGTGCCTGTATTATTTTGGAAGAGGCAGTATTTTATTTTTTTTTAACACTAGTATTTTAACTTTTGTTGGATATTTTTGAGTACTGGCTTACCGCTACTTCCTCTGTTTATCCAATAGTACAGCTGACAATAAGGAAAGAACTGGAATTTCAAATACCAAGTGTCATCAAAATTTAAGGCCACAAGATAGAAAACACAACTACAGTTCACTGAATAAATATACTCCTGTATCTTTGGTCTTCAGCAAGAAAAGGACAAACCACACTCAGAATTAAGAGACAGCACCCAGAACAATGGCTTAAATCTTTACTGTTTCCCTAGGGACAAATTTGGCAAGATATTTCACAAATTAGTAAAGCTGCTTACACTAACAGTCATATAAAGCACAGACATGGAAGTGCTCAGAGACAGGGCCAAAACCTGACATGTTGAAAATAGTCTGAAAAGTGTTAAGCTCTTCCTTAAGAAACTTCTTAACGGAAAATTCTCAAAGTCATCAGCAATGTTGGAATAATTTCTGGGTCTTCAAATCTATCCAAAATCTAGCTGACTGGCTGGGAATCATTTTATCTCAAAAAACCCATGGCCAACCCGCCATTTACGTATCCACTACACCCAATTGCAGCAAAATATTCCTTACCAGTTTGCTGGGCTTTCTGCTTTCTCTGCCTTATAACTTGCTTGATCCCTGTGCTTAGCAACTGAACCTCACATGCAACAATAGTCGCTCTCAATATCATCATTCCTAGCTACATGTTCTATTTTCCAGTCTGGATAACTGGGACTAATGCAGGACTTTCAAGATGTGTGTCATACATCAAATCCCAAGAAACTGTGATAATACTCCATTTCTTTAAAGAAAAGCTTTTCATCACTTCTCTCTTTCTTTCTGTGCAAGTGCTCAGAGTAACCCTCATGTTTAGGTTGGATGTCAGTATTCAGCAGAGAATTTCTTCTCCTCTTATAAGAGTCCAAACAATTTTATCTGCTCTACTTCCTTCAAGTTCAGATTGTTGAGTCTAGAGTTGTACTAAAATTATAATGAAAAACAAAACAAGGTTATTCTGGACACACAGAAGGAAGCTGATTCCACCGTGTCCTGACTGAGGAAAAGACAGTCACCCATGTAATATGTGCTTCAAATGATACAAATTCACTAGAACTGAGAAAGCATCCGAAGGCACAGAATAGAGAGGCAGCAGATAAAGCGATGATAAAGTGTGGCAAATGGATGCAGAAAGGTAGAAACAAGACAACCAAGATCAGGAACGTCAACACAAGGCTTTAAAACTAATGTTTTTGTTAAAGCACTCACTCAGTACAAGACTTGACTCTTTCACAAGGCTGTTGCCAGGATCTCAGATTAGATTACACCACTTGGCTTTGATTTCCTAAACATCTTCCAATTTTTCTCCAAGATTACTTTGGACTTAGCCCTTACTAGTATAAACATACTATTCTTTCCCAGCTACAAAACAAATTTCATTTGGACTCACAGGACAGGCAGAAGGTAACTGACCTTGTGTCTTTGGTCAGAAGCACAGAACACAAGCAAATGTATCCTTACCTGCTGCCATCCCTTGTAGGAAGAAATAAAAATAAAAAAGCACTTCCTAATGTAGTCACTCCATCAGTGAATCTTGATTTACTATTATAGGACACAGTTCAAAAGAGCAAATTCTGGATCCTCTTGCACAGGACAGTTTAGAACTGAAAGTTTTACTTCTGTTCCTTTCTATACAGAGAGTAGAACCCTCAAATATACAAATATAACGAGTTTTCTTCAAATTTTTACAATGGGCATTCTGCAGAGTACTTGATGCCATGCAAAAATAATGTTGGGGGTTTTTTAAGTAAGTTTAAAAAACCTGAATAATGGGATCTTCCTAAAAGCTGAAATTCACATGGAAATAAAGAACGTTTTGCCTGTACCTCTTGGGAACACTGACATTGCAAAACAAGATTTCTTCCCCTTAAAAATTAACATCTACAGTTACATTCTGTGATACATTGCAGAAAACTCCTCGGTTGTCTATTTAGCAGCTGGAGCAGCCAAGATGAAATCAGCAAACCCAAAAACGCTGGCTGTCAGGGTTAATTTTTGGTGATACACTTAAAATGTGTATCACACAAGAATGCAAGCAGAAGTTAATTTAGAGTTAAGTTCCCTCCATCTGATGTTTAAATACACAGTCTCACCTTCTAGTCAAAGATGCAGACTGGGCAACTTCACTCTCATAAACAAAACAGCAGCAGCTGCAGTAGAAAACTAGTAGGAAAGAGGCAGTAGAAAGTAAGCAGTAGGGGAAAGGAAAACAAGCTCTAAGAGCTCAAAGGAGTTCACCATTGGCCAGGCAATGTTCTGAAGTCGCTCAGAAGTGAATGTTCCCCATCAACAGTAAACAGGAGCTCCAGTTCATGTGGCCTCTCAATAGGCTGGATGGAAAAACAGAAACAGCCGCCCCGTAAAGCAGCAGTGAGTGTACAAGGGAAAAACAGCAGTCCATGGTGAACCTGGAATAATATGCAGGGATAACTGCATCAAATGTGATGGATTAAACAGTTCAGGCAGCAGCTAAAGAACTCTGAAAACCCGAAACAATGAAATTATGTGCCAATGTGTCTGTGTTTTGCAACTCCCATGATTTCTAACAAGCTGTCTGCATGCCCTGTGCAGAGGACACTCATTCACCTGTCAAGTCTGATCTCTGAGGAGAAATATGAAAACACCACAGAGCACACACTCCTCAGGCAACCATGTTCTCCTTCCCATGCTTTCTTGTAACAAAAAGCCTTTATAAAAACGTAGAGGTACAGTTATTACACAAGGCACAATTTCTGTCTGTTTAAAAATACTCAAGTCCGTATCTATCACAGCAATTACTTCTGCTGACATCTGCAGCCAGACATCACCCTCTGAGTCAGTCACTGCTACATTAGATCAGTAAAGAACAAGCACAGAAAGGTAGGAAGTCAGTGTCACAAACAATTTGCACTAGGAAATGCCTGTATTTTTTTCAGTTGAGAAAACCAATACAACCACTGCATTATATTTTACCCTGGTAGCATGCGAGGAGGAGGGATCTAACAAAACCCGTATTTAACCCCAGCACAGATTCTCAGAGGTGAGTCCCAACCTCTTGGACTTCAGCTCTGAAGTGGCAAGTCCCACTGCATGAACTACATCATTTAAGGCGCAAAGAGCAACAAAGGTAAGATGAAAGTGACAAGAACAAAAAAAAAAAACAAGAGAGCAAGAACTAAAGACAGTTGTTACCCAATCCCCCCACAAAACACTCTCCTGCACAAGACAACAGGCTTAGTCACCAGGGAGAAATTAGAAATTTTGCTCTTGAACACTTGTATAAGGCAGTAAAAAACCCTCACAAATAGCTTTTTTTGGGTCAGCTTTCATTAGTGAGCAAAAGCAAGAGTGATGGAAGCAAATTCTGTTCCATATTACCAGAAGATTATTTTGAAGGTTGAGTCAAAAAGGAGCACTAAAATATCTAGAATTCCTCCAGTAAAGCTACTGTGTCAAGGCTGCTAGTATCAGGACTTGCACAATGCCTTATAAATGGAGCATACCATTTCCTACATCATGGAAATCTCACCTTTTTCTCAGACATTCTTCCAGGTGCAAGTATCCTTCCCAGCATTACTGCATCATCATGATACCATTTGTCACGGACTGGGTGTCTTGAATATGGGATAATTGCACAACATCTGGACCTCCTATCACCAACACATTGTATTGTCAGGGAAACCTCAGTCCTTTGGTAAATCCACAGATTGTTTTCTTGCAGGACATTGCCCGCAATATCTATGTTCTGCAGTAATTTAAGTGTGATCCTGGAATATCCATCAGCACTTCCTTCAAGGACAGATGCAAGTAGGCTGCATCAGTGGCTGAATAACATCCAGCATCTTACTACTGCCACAAATGTTTCCAGATAAGTTATCATTTCCTACCCCTTTGAATAGGAACACTTACCCTGTCAGTGTGCCATAGACTAATATATCATGATGTATTAACAATACTGATTGGCATCTGCAGTGCACAATAAATTTTTCATCTAAATCCTTCCAGGAGACTCACCATCTTTCTGTCAGTGTTATGATGCATTCTTATTGCCTTAGCACTGAAAATGCTTTTATTAAGGCTGCTGTTTGCTTTCTTTCATTTTGCTTTTTAAAGTTTTATTTTATTGGTGATACCAGTAAATGTCTGGATTTCTTTCAACCATGTATAAAGGCATGTCTCTACAGTTAGTCTAGTTAGGCATCCAGGGAAAAAATGTTAAAGAATTGGTCAGTGCCTCACCAAAATATGGATTTTTTGGGCTTGGTTATCTACTGCTTCCATTCCACTGTGGTCCTGATTAGAAGAAACCAAAATTGAAGTTCCAGTAGTTACAGCTCAGATGGCTTTTGCAAGTAGGCTGTTTGCTTTCTATGTCTCACTAGCAGTTCTTGCTGCACTTCATCTTTAGTGTGTGATGCTTTGTTTTGCAGCACTGTAAATCTGGTCTTACTAAGACCAGAGACTTAGAGAGTAAAGCCAAAAGATGAAATCTATCTCATGAGAAAAGATAGGATACAATCCCATTCATATCTGTGGACTGCTGATCCCAATTAGTTTCATCACATTTTCATGGTAAGCTTGGTTACCCCTGGAGTACTGGGAAGCTGAGCACTCAAAGCTGGAGCAGTGTTTGCCATTCCTCATAATCCATTTCCCAGGAACTACAGGTAAGGGAAGCCTGTGGACCCTCCAATTAAAGCCTTCAAATCCCAACAGGTGATTCAAGCGACAGAGAGTTCCAGCAGCAGATGAAGCATTAACAGAAAACACAGCAGTCCAAAGTAATTTCTCTCCCTTTCTTTTGGATGCATCCTGAGGCATGACTGACAGATAGACTTCCATCTCAAACAGTGGCATTTACTTCAAAATACTAGAGAGAGTTCTTGAGCCATCTGATTTTAATAGCAAAAGTAAGGCTTTTACCCTTAGAGGCAAAAAGCCCCATTTGCCACTCAGCACACTCCCTTTGGATCAAGCATAAATAGGAACCTCTTTCAGCTATCCTATACATAAAAGCCATTCTAGTAACTGTCCATTCTTCTCCCACATACAAGCTGTTTTCAGGGCCAGTCAATTGACTCCAAGTACTTCTGGGATGTATTTTATGTCTTCCAGGTGCTTAATAAAAACCTTTCAGCAGGAAAAAAAACCCACAACTAGCTCTTGAGTTTCTCTTGCAATACCATTGTCATCTGTTCTTTTTCCCTTTAGAGCTCCCTATGGATACTCCACTCTTCATCAAGACCTTTTACCCAAGAATAACCCTGCCAACAAGAACAGGATCTTTACATTTCAATGTTCTAAAGCACCTATATTCTGCTTGCCACAGAGGTCTACCTAAAGCCCCTGTTGCAATTTCCTCAACATGACACAAAATAGATGCTGTGAGTGGAGGTGATGCCATGAGCAGGGGCTACATGAAATCAGAGAGTCAAATGAAGCAACAAAACTGGATAACTAATCATGGCAATAAAAGCTGCTGCACTCATCTCCACATGCCTCATTTAGTTTTATGAGTATTTTCCAGAACCTAATGTATGCCTGATGACCTGTGTTCTCAAAGTTTTTAATTCCAGAGATTTTATCAAAGTGTCATGGCAAACGACCTCCTCCTCTAGGCAAGCAGCCACAGAAACGAAACGGGTCACTTCTTGTAACAATGAGGTAATTAAGGCTATTTCTTCTAGAAGAAAAAAATGCTTCCCTTCCTTAACTACTCAGAATAATGCTTTGAAGTCACAAAAACAGTGGGGACTACTCTTTCATGCAGTATAATCCAGAACAGATGACAAACAGACCCCTCATTTTTTGGCCCCACTGTTTCATCGTGCACTTTAACCAGAGCTGGTGAATTTTGTATTAAATACATATATAAAGGACCTGGCATATAAGTTGTATTGGCCTGTTGGTTTTTTTTCTTTTTAATCTCATTTTTGCTGTGCATACTGCAAGCACAGAGGTCATTGTTTGCCCCTCACAAACAAGCTACAACAGTCAACACTTGCTGCTCCCCACCTTCTTCAGTACTGTGGAAGAAGGCTCCTGTGGCAGACTTCCAGATGCAAAGATGGCAAAATTAACATCACACCTGGTATCTCCAAAATTAAGAAACTCACAGCTGCTCCCAGGCGGCCTTGGTCATGTAGTTTTTCTCATTGAGAGGGAAGCTGATGCCTTTCACTCTTTGAAGACAGGAACATTTCTAAGCCAGTACTCACTTCCAGCATTTAGCAAATGCTGAAAACAAGGGAGTGATCTGGCAGAGGCTCCCAGTGATTCACACCTGTCTCACACTGTGCATCAGGTATGGGAGAACAGAGACTAATGGATAAGAACACATACTAAATCCCAACAGCTAGGAAGTGAGACTAAGCAACCAGATAAGTAATACTAAGCAGAAATTACAGTACTTCAGAAAGTACCTTCAGGTTTCCTTTCCTCATGTGTCTGACCACCTCTGCAACCTCACGCATCTCTTCCAATCCTCTATCTTTGCTACTAGAGATGTGTTCATCTCCATTTAGGGAGAAGCTGTTCTGAAAGACTTTTAAGCAGCAGCAAACAGAAATTATCCACTTACAAGGAGACCTGCAAGGAGCATTTTCCATGCAAACAATGGCTGAGAGAGGAACAGCATCATATGCCTCATCCACACCAAGCCTTTCACAGGAAATTCCAAGCACTAACAAGTTAAAAGCTTCTTCTCTTTTAAACTCTTTTTCCTGGTTGGTCTCTTCCCCCCAGCCCCAGGCTAGGATGTTACAACAAATGTTCATGAGGCTGTGTTTTGTGAATCTCTGACTCTGAGGTAAAACTTTTTCCCCCAGCCAAAAATAAATGACAGACTGGTCCCTGTAAGTGACAGAGGAGCTGTGTGATGCTAAAACTTACTGAACCCTATTACACCCAAGCTCCCCTTGCCCACCCAAGGCCCCATCAGCCAATTGTGATTAAACAATACAGACTGTGGAGCAGGAAGAAAATGTAATTGGTTACACAAGGAAAGAAACTTTCTGTGGAACCGGATCACGCTGCAACTACCATTAAGCCCACAGTGGGATTCAAATCCCTTTCAGAGAGGCTGCCAAAACCCTTGCCAGCTCTCAGCCAGAACCAAGCTGTCAAACACAGACCAGGGCTTTGTAGCAACCCGAGCCTTCCTGCTTGCCAGACCTTGGGGACCAGAAGCAACAGAAAATGCAATTCTCTTGTGACTGGCTTCCCCGCCACTCCCAGTAAGTTGCTACACTGCTGACATGATAACAGCTGGAAAAATTCAGAGTAGGAAAACGCATCCCAGGCTGTAAAACCATTCCTACCTGATGCTTGTATACTAGCTTTGCATAGTAAATCCTGTAACTGGAATATTTCAACAAAATTGGATGCTAAAAAAAAAAAAAACCCCAAACAAAAAACCACTGTTACTTCTCCTCCTTCAAAAAAAAAGATTTGTAATTGTGGTTTTGGGAACTTAGGGATATTGCAGTGGTAATGTCCCGTTAATTTCTTTTCTTCAACCTACCTGGCAAGTCTCAAAAATGAGACAGATGTCATGAAGGGTATAAACAGAGAGCAGGATCCAGCCCAAAAAAAGCAATGAGCTAGGGGCCTTGAGATTTGAGTTCTAGTCCAAGTTTCTGCCAGCCATGCAAATCTGGGAAACCCATGCTGCTATTCTGTGTCTTTCTTCTTCCTCCCCCACTTCTAACACATCTGTTTCAACTTAAGCTCTCCAGGACAATGACTCTCTGTTGCTACAATGCCCATCATGTTGCTTGTCCATTAGGAAGCAACAAAAACCTTATATGCATAACACGGCTGTAGGATACCCAGGCTTAGTTCTCAAAGATTCTGGCACAGGATGTTATTTTCTCTATTTTCTGCTGCAGGGAAACAGGATGAAGTCACCCACTCGTTGCATTGGAAGCAAAGTAAAGAGGAATTTGGACTGTGAATCCCATCTCACCAGATCAGGAAACACATCTTCAAGTAACTGTATGGAGCACAAGTAAATTATGCCTTGCCAACTTTTACCCAGACCGTAAAAAATCAGAGACAACTCATTTTTTTTCCATATTTGGTGGTATGTAGATGGCCTGGAAAGGGGAATTAAAAAGTAATGCAGTATTGGTCCCACTTTGTAGTGTAAAGTCTCAAAAGAGCAAATGAGAAGTGGACTCAGTAACTAAACCAAAGCCTGTAAACCAGCTATATGTTGTAGGAGTGCAATAAAAACCTACTAAAATATGCCAGTGCTTCACTGACCTGTCTGTGAGCATCCACCTGCAGCAACACATTGACTATTAAAATGATACTGGTAAAAGGGACGTAAGGAAGGGGCTCCCAAAGAGGAAATGGATATTCACAACACAGATCAGGGTTTGGAGGAAAAGGCAGAATCATTGTACTACTACTCAGTCAGATATGTACTGCTAGATGGGTCTGGTATCTCCTGCCAAAATGTACTGCACTGTTGCTGCTTCAATACTGCTTTACAAGTATTTTAAATCACTTTATCCATCACCGTGTCTCATTTGAACTCAAAGGTTAAATGCTCTTGCACACCACCTGCAGACCTTTCTCTGTACCAGGAAACATTTCTATTAATTACACTGAACATGTGTCATCATCAGGATTAAAAAAATACAGGACTGGTAAAGAGAATAACTGAGAGGATGAATTATAAGCTTTGGCTTCATATGATGAAGTACCAAAGCAGAAATCTAATATGAGTGAATCACAGTTGATTTTTGTAAAATGTAATTACATTAATCAGTTGGACATTTCCTGGGGAAGAAAAATCAAACCAAACTACACTGACATTACAGAGCATGAAAATCTTTTTAGCAGAATGAGGAAAGAGCTTTTTGTCCTTGCTTTACCTTTGTCACTCCAAGTTGAAAAGGCAGCCATTAGCATTCATATTACCAGGAGCAGTCCACAGGAAAACTTTGCCAGATCATAAGGCAAACTCACCAGGTTTTAGACCTTGCAGTATACTGTTACAGAATTTTAGACCATAGTCTCATTTTACAAGTATTTTGTGGGTGCTCCTCGATGGCACAGGCTGAGACATCAGTAATTCTGTGAGTCCCTTTTGTAAATATTACTGTCAAATAATAATTGCTTATATTCTTTGCAGGCTGAAAGAACACATTTATTTTATATTGGCTGTTTAACGGAAAATCCAAACATTTTGTGTATGAGATGATGTATGACACATTCTGTTACGAGCATGGGGTGAGATGCAACCAGTGATAACTGTGACAGAATGCAGTGGACAAGAAAGAGATGACCTGGATGGAAAAGTAAACAATTTAACTGACTTTTTAATAGATTGGCTTCTGAAAAGCTGTAATTGATTTCCTAATATGGGCAGGAGGCCACAATTCAATATCCAATTCCATTTTGTTTCCTGAATTTTTAGGAAGGATTGATTTGCTTTGGGTACTTTTACTTAGCAGCTTTCCTGTCAAATAAAAAGATTTTTATTTCACTGACAAGAACAGGATGGAAAGACTCCAGTGGTTTGAGGCGGTTAAGGGGTTGGGTTTTTTTGGAGGTATTTGTTAAGCCTGGGGAAAAAAACATTACTGTAATATCAGACAATAAATCCTGAGAGATTTCTAAATATATTTCAAGGCCAGATTTTCAATTTCCATGAAGCATATAAACTAAACTAGAAAGGGGGGGTTTTTAGTGACATGATAAAGCACTCAGACATGGTCTGGTGGTTTACAATGTCACCCAGACCCTTCCAATGTTTGGTTTTTTCCTTCACATCTCCCTTCAGTCTTTTCTCTGTAGATCCCATTTTTCTTTCCTGAAATTACAAATTTGCTGCATTAAAGCAGCAGTCCCAAGGCACCACCTAAGTCACTGACACAACTTACATACCTACAGTCTCTCAAAACCTTGATCACACAGCATTTTTTTAAAGACTCAAAATTTCCCAAATCTTCTCACCTCCTTTCACCAAATCCAAGATTCTCAGGCCAGTCTGAGATGTTCAGGGAAATTGGTTCCTTCCTTTTTTTCCACACAATGCATGCTTCCAGTGTGTAACATCATTTCTGTAAGTATTTTACCACTCCTGCCTTGTGAAATAAATCCAGTGATCAAGCACAAAAGACAAGAGCCCTGAAATGCCTCAATGTGAAAACCTATGCCTCGATGATCAGGTATACTGATGAAAACAATAATTGTTGTCTAAAATACAGTTATTTCTATCCAGGCTATCCCCACAAGGGGCTACACCAAACGTCACCACTTGAACAAGTCCAAACAACAAATCCTGGATCAAAGTGGCCATTTAACAGCCTCAAGCACGTTTCCAACACTTAATTGATATTTCTGAACCTGTAACAAAAATGAAATATATTCTTTTCCAGCATGTCAAGCAAAGCCAGCTGTTTGCTTCATCAGGACAGGTCACCACTAGTTAACACTCAGCTGCCAAGCATGAACACGTTTGACAATTATTTCAGTGGTACAAACTGTGCACGCATCTCCCATTTCTGTGTTGAAGTACTGAATGCCTCATTAAATGAGAACACACACCGGTGACAATTACAGCCTGAGGCGCTGAAAAATCTCACACTAGAGTTTTCCCCTTTCTATCCCTTGAAACAGGCTGCATCGAGCTCCACACATAACTAAGTTTTTCAGATCCATAAATTGAGCAAATTACTGTGTAAGGACATTTAAATTCAGCCACAAAAGTCAAATTAAAAAAAAAATAGTTAAAAACGACAATTAACTCCTGAGCAAACAAAAAAAAGTCCTCATTTTCATCTGGGATCCTTTTCTTCATATTTTCATGATTTTTTGTACAATTGCAGAGCACTCTGTGTACCTCAGCTTTGTCGCAAGACATAACACATTACCTGATCACAACCTCCTGTTTATGTTGCCAGGGGTGAACTAGTTAAAGCACAAGTCTAAGGTTTGACAGTGGGGACTGATGACAGCTCTGTCATTGTTGTCAAGCTATAAAGCCCTCAACAGTTTGCAGCAGAGTGAAATTAAGTAAACAGTGAGCTCCCTCTGTGCTATTCCATTGTTCATTTTTCCTCTGGACTATGCCTCTCTGTTTCTTACCCTTCTCCAATTTCCTCAGGACATGGTAGAAAGACCTAGTACATATTTAAATAGCTACTGCAATTATTTCACTACCAGGAGAACGGAAAAAATAAGAGAAAGGCTGAACCCATGCTGTTGATGTTCTCTTGATGGTGGTGTTGTCCCTCTTTCTTTAAATGGAATCTTGCCCTACAACAACAGCATCTGTGTTTCATCTCTCCTTGCTCAGCTTCTTTGAAGTGTGGCTTTCCTTTGGGAATTTTTTGCTTAGAATACAGTAAGACAGTGGGAGCACTAGCATGAAGATGTGCTCCTTGCAAGAACTTAGTCTGGTGGAAAAAAACACTTGAGTGTGTTTTATGCTCTGGCAAACCACTGGGACCACAGCACTATCGGAGCTGGTCCAAAGCTGACCATGAGGTAATAATTAGCATCTACAGCAACTTTACAAAGCATGAAATTAAAATTTGGATAACAAAGAGGAAAGATTGGAAGCAGGCCACTGTCCAGAGTCTGGAAATGTCTGAATCAAATCATGTTTCTCCATGGTCTCTAAATTCTTGGGAATTGTAGCACTTCAATGATACTTTTAGCTACAACTGATACTCATTTGGAGGTTTTTTGTTTAACATTTTTTTATTTTTTTTAATTTTCAACTGCACTATGAAGGAGTGAATGTGAAAACTACAGCATGAG
The DNA here is from genome assembly GCA_013400275.1 of Rhadina sibilatrix. Taxonomy (NCBI): domain Eukaryota; kingdom Metazoa; phylum Chordata; class Aves; order Passeriformes; family Phylloscopidae; genus Rhadina; species Rhadina sibilatrix. The sequence continues at coordinate 401,910 of VWYO01003687.1, forward strand.
AGAGTTCTTGTAACAAATTACCACAATTTGCATTGTCACAGGACCATAACAAACTTCCAGATTTCTTTGTGATCAAACCCACAGCAACTGTAATTGGCCTTGCAGCAACCATCTAAGTGCTAACCTTTCCAAAATTCACCCATACCCACTGCCATATATAATGTTTTCTTCTGTGGCAACATTAAAAAAAAAAAAGTCTTCTAAGTTTTCTGTCAACTATTTGTCACTTCTTCAGAAGCATTATAACAATTTTTTTTCTTCAGCTGAGTGAACTGAGCCACAAGGGCTGTAATGTTCAAGTCCACACACAAAAAAGAAAAACGTTTCATGATTAAAAGAAACCAGACTTGGTTCTTTGTTATAAACTCCTAGTCACTGCTCTACTTTATCCCTTTAATTATCTGCTATTTCTTCATCTAAGCCTGTTAGAGAAGCTAAGCTAGATGTAGCACACTTAATTAAAGCTGAGCTTCGGCATTCAGCTCTTTTCTCTCTGGAAATTGCTATTATGAGACTCTTCGTGGCCAAATAACAACACAAATGTTCTCTTATGGGAGAGCTGGTGATGAACTAAGAAATATCCCTCTCATTAAAGGTCCAGCCATCTCACTTAGCATTTCAGGTCACTGAAATCACTTGGGGGGGGACTTCCTCCTGAAAGAATAGCCCTAGATTTATGGTGACTAAAGAGAAGCTGATGCTTTAAGTGTTGAAAGGAGGTGTGCAAATATTAGATGATTGTAAATCCGCTTAAGAAAGTGTAAGGCTGTCAAGGCCAACTGTTGCAAGACATTACTCATTTATACAACCTAACAGCTCAGCATTCCTCCTGAATGCTATAGCCACCCTCTCCACACAGCCAGTGTATTCTTTTGCTGCAGACACACAGAAAAGCCAACTTCAAAAGCCAATACAAATGCAGCCATGATTCTTCGGTAAAAACTTCATTTTTCTGCTTTTGGGCTTCGGGAAATAGGAAGCAGTTATTTCCTAGACAGGTATGTTGCTCTCTTAGCCACCCTGGGACAATGGACAAACAAGCAAAATGCTTACAAACAGAAACTGTAAAGACATTTTGTGCCACGTGCTAAAACACTGCTCGCACAGCAGTTCTGCCCTTACTCTAAAATGGATTAAACAATTCAGTGCACCATGCAGACTTTCAGATATGGTTCTCGTCTGTCTGTGTCAAGACAAGAGCAGCACATGTAAAAGGCCCTTCTTAAAATAAAAGTGTATGCTATAGCAACATTCTAGACATAATTATGTTCTGGACATAATTTGGTTGTCCATTTACTCAATGACAATTAGTTCATCGCCCTGTTCATTCTGAACATCCAGTGCTGCTTGAAGTAAATGGAAACAGGATCTTGGAGTCCAGGGCTGCTGTGCAACTGGAACAAGCTCTGCTCTGCCAAGCACCAAAGTATGGCTGTTGTGGTCAGGAAGAACATTTGACACAGCTTTTCACTGAGGAGCCAAAGATTCATATTTCTGATAGCACTGACAGCAATTTAAATTTTTGGCCTTAATTGAATGAAAATCCAATACTCGGAGTGACACATAAACTGTAATTTGTTAAATGCAGAAAGTCTTTCTTCCACAGACACTCATCCCTACTTTTTTTCCCTTTACAACAGTGACCTAGTATTTCAGACATCCATCAAAAGTGTTTCCACCTATTCTTCACCTCCATGTTTCTAGATTGATCATGGCCATCTTATTTGGAGTTCTTATGTAAGGGATCTCTACCACATTTAACCTCCCCTAAAAGCAGAGTACCTTTCACCTCTAATTAATAGAGATTCCTACAATAAAAATTGCCTTATCAGTGGGAACACAGCAGTAAGCCTTCCAATAGCTGATTTTAGGGGGTTTACCTAGAACATGATTTTATGTAGCTTTAATAACCTGTTATAACCTAAAATAACCTAAGAACTCTGCAATCTGCATGATGCAATCTGGGCATTCCTTAATGTTAGGACTCTCCATTTTCTTTCCACTTCCAACTTCAAGCAAAGTTTAATGGAAAATTACAGCTAATTTTCCTCCCAGCCCTAAGTCCCTTACCAAAAAAAGTAAACATACGCCTTCTTTACCATTGTCCAAGCAACAGACAACATTGGCAAGATTGCCACAAAATCTTTCTAATTTATTATGTGTTCTGTCTTAGCATTCACAGGTATTAGCAAAACAATAGCTCAAGTTATGTCCCCACCTTGCAGATGGTGAAAAAAACCCATTCAATGGCCATGGTTTCCTTTACAGGTAATAACTGCACTAACATGCTACACTGTGTGTTTGCTAATTAGACTTAACACCATGCACACATTCACATCAACACATGGATTCTGGGCCAGAGCTCTCCTAGCTACATTTGAAGCTACTCCTGTTGATAAATTACTTCTTTGTATTAAAAAGAATAAACAGACAAGTATCTGCAAGATCAGCCTCCAGGCCTCTTATTTGTATCAGCAGCAATATTTCAGCAGTGTTATTCAGCATTACTCAGCCTTGCATGGGGCCTCTGCAATAGCTGAGCTTCCCTACTGGCTGTCACATGTAATTTTTATGATCCACTTCTTCTACAGCATGAAAGCCTCCCTCCATCAGCACCATCACTCAGAGCACCACTTTTAAGGGCTGATACTGTTACCTGGCAGTTCAGCTGAGCTGCTGGCACAGGTTCAAATGCAATAGTGACATTCATCTGCTTGATTTTTCCATCAGAATCCATCCACTGGCCATTTTGAGCTGAGTGACTTCAGAAGGGCCAGACAGATCAGGAAACTCACACAAAGAGAGCAGGACTACAAAACACATCTTAAGCTGTGCTCTGCAAAAGCAGCATTCAATGATCTTCTGTGAAAAACTTTGGAAATTCTCTTTTTATCTGTATTACCTCTATTGCAATTTTCAGTGTTAGAAAACTGACAGAACACCAGTGTCAGAGCCACAGCCTGAATCTGCTTCAAATCAGCGTCTCCAAAGAGGTAAAGGTTTGCCTCAGCTTTAAAGAAAAAGAAGGGTAAACCAAAACTTTTTAAGAGAAGCTACAATTCAAACACTACTTTTGAAAGCCTCGCTAGCTCACAACACACTGACATTCATTTTCCTCACTAATTAGTAGTACCTTTGTGCCTCAGCAAGCTGGAGGCCAGATCATCCACAGTGCTAAAAAGATGTAGCAAAACACAGATATTGGAATTCACTGATGTTGAATGGTTTTCTTTTGATTTATCTTTTACAAAGTGCCTCGCTAAGACTGGTGCAAACGGCTTTAGGTAGACCTGCATCATGGATGCCTGAACTGCTCATTTTGTTTTCAAATTTCAAATCCCTATTACAGAAATCAAAGTGCTCTTGCATTCGTGCTAATCTTTAGATTCAATCTATATAATAAAACAAGCCAAAGTAACTGGCTGAAAAACTGAAGCCTGAAAATGTAAAAAAAAATGTTTCAGAGCATGGTAGAATATCATCTGAGCTGACCCTGGAAGCTTCTAAGGAACTACTCTAGTCAATGCTATGTCTAACCATAATTAGGAATTTCCTGCAGTCTCTGAACTATGGTCCATGAGAAAATTTAGGAGATACTGGAAAAAGGGTCAGCAAATTGCTGGTGAAAAAAATACCATCTTGCATAAGAATTATGTTAACAGTAGAATACAGTGGAAACAAGATAGAGCTGAAACATTTGGTAAAGCATACTGAGAAGAAAAAACTAAGCAACATCCAATCATCCCTAAACTATTTCATCAGAGAGGAAATATTTACCAATAAACTTGTTTTAAAAGAAAATACAGCAACTGGCAATACTTGGGGAAGACAAGACAGACATGAGCAAGTACAGCTAGATAAATTTCTGAGACCCACCAGGTGTGTCTGCTACCCACAGGAGTGTTTTAAACTAGGTCAAATGTATGTCTTAATAGTTGTTTTGCTCAAACATTTGCTGAGCTTCCCTCCTGGGAGTTTAGAGTGGACATCAGGAAAAGATTCTGAGAAAGTAGCCCAGTGAGAAAGTGAGTGGTCAGTGGAACAGGCTCCCCAGAGAAGTGGTCATGGCACCAAGCCTGACAGAGTTCAGGGAGTGTCTGGATGATGCTCTTAGTCATATGGTTTAGCTTTAAATAGTCCTTGCAAGGAGCAGGGAATTGGACTTGCTGATCCTTATGGGACTCTTCCCACCTGAGATACTCCATGATTACAGGCCAGGTCTGGCCCCACCAACTACTGTTTGTCCTTCATCCAAAGCATACAGACAGAAAGCAGAAGCTTCACTCGTTAGAACAATTTGAGAATAACCTTTTTTCCTCAACCTTGTCTACATGAGTAGTCGGACTTTTTCAGTCTTACTTCACCACATACACAGAAAATGGTTGCTGCTTCAGAGTTACTGAGGGCTGCAGTTACAGCATCCCATGGCGCCAAAGGACAAGAACAAAACATAAGGCATGTAAAGCACTGCTTCTTTAGGGGAGGAAAAATCAGCATTTCAAGCACAGATCTGCACTGATGAACCTGCAGCTGCAACACACTGCAGAAGACCAGGGAGGTGTCCAGTGTTTCTTGCCTTGTGTAATATCTTTAATGATGATCTGGGTGAGAGGATTAAGTCTACCATTAGCAAATCTGCAGATGACACCGAGCTGGGTGGGAGTGTTGATCTGCTGCAGGGTAGGAAGGCTTTGCAGAGGGATCTGGACAGATTGGATCAATGGGCTGAGGCCAACAGCATGAGGTTACACAAGACGAAGTGCCAGGTTGCAGCTGGGTCACAACAACTCCAGGCAGCACCAGAATCTGAGAGATGAGAGGCTGGAAAATGGTCCAGTGGAAAAGGACCTGGCCAAGATGGGCAGCAGCACCCTGGCCTGGATCAGAAACAGAGTGTCCAGCAGGACAAGGATTGTCCCCCTGTACTGGGCACTGGTGAGGCCACACCAAGAAAGCTGTGTCCCATTCTGGGCCCCTCAGTTCGGGAGGGAAAACTGAGGTTCTGGAGCAGGTTCAGAGACAGGCAACAAAGAGGCCACTGAGCCAGACTCATGAGTCTTTTTCACCCTTCCACATCTGCTGGTCTTCTCTGTGAATGCTGACTCGACTGGCCAGTTGTGATTATCCCCTCCCAGAACATTTCCCTCATGTCTCAGCCTACAGTGAATGAAAATGTCTGATAAAGGAGCATAACTGCACCAAGACAGTCACTTGACTGGAGTGTTTCAGCAGACAGGAGGCTGCACTCCAGCAGGCTGATTACAAAACCTCCAAGGCAACAGTAACTCAACTCTGATAGCCGGAACACTGCTGGAATTACGGTAGTATTTCATCTCTGAAAGGAGTTGTTCATTATCTTGCTCAATGATCTCATCTCAGGATCCATCACTCGCTTGTTCAGTTGTTTTTCTTTTTACTGCAGCATCTGGAGCTTAAATCATGAATGGTTTTTAAAAGGGCAGTCTTGACTGAGCCAAACTCCAGAGGCATATGAGCAAGATGCAGGAGTTCAGCCAGAGCTACTAGAGTTTATCAGAGTGGGAAGGTAGCAAAAATAGTTTTTACTTGCCCACAACACGCTCCCCTTGGCTGATGCTTGTGCTCCCAAATGGGGGACAGCTGACCTAAATCATGCATAAACTCAAGCAGCCTCTCCTTAACCCTTTTCTCAGTTAAACTCTCATACAAAATTGACTTTCAGGCATGAAGCACCTGCACCAAATCAGACATCCAGCTGAGCACAGAGAAACAGAGCACTCTCCAGGTAAAAGAACAGAACGAGCAGACTGCAGAAGACAAAGGGGTGACAAATAAAACTGACAACAGGCCCAAAATTTGCATTTCTACTGCTGAAAAACTTCTCCTGCACCTCCTGCCCGAGCAGCCCTCAGGTACTGGGGCACACAACTCAGGAACATTCTCTGGTATGCCAATATGGGACAATATTCATGTTCCACTTAATCCAGGAAAACATTTGAACTATAGTTTGACTAGATACCAGTCTGCAACCTGAGTTCTACTGTGATCCCGAACTCTTCTCACAGTTTCTGAAACAACTTAGAAAGGATATGAAGAGGACTACTGCATTATTTCTAATAGGGAGGCAGACTTTGCAATACATCACTGTCATCCAGTAACACTGAGTTTTAAACAGTTAAGATGTACACTTGGACTCATTACAGTCTAGGTAGAATATTTATTTTCTGTTTTCCAGTTACTGGAGTCACTTTACACAACAGAAATGTATCAAGGTTTTTTCACTGGACTTTTTATGTAGTCATTTTACCCATACAAATGGAATATAAGAAATGATCAAAACAGCTCAGAGGTGTAAATCCTTTTAGAAATGAAAGCTGGTATTTTGTGTCCTATATGCTATTTTTAGATTTTTAAAATTGGACATTTTTTCGACATTCTAAAAAAATACATTTAAATAGGATCAGAAATCCCAGTAAAACCTCTACAGGCTAAATGCCAGCAATGTGTAACACTGGAGAATTCTGCTGCAGCAGTATAATCTCTACATCAGTGGAATTGAATAGGTTTGCTTATAAAACACATGCAACTACACAGATGTCCTTTACCAAAGAAAATATTTAGCCCTGTTTCCATCACACAAAAGTTTGCATGCCAGGGAATTCAGCACACAAAATATATTTAAATTTAATATATATAATTTTTGTTGGGTTTTCTTTTTGTGGCACATAGACATAAATAAAGGGACAGGGAAAAAATAATTTGTATGCTCATAAAATACCATCAACTCTGCATAGTAAATGGAAGAAAACATGATTACTCTTTCATTTGAGGCAATCAGACATGCCACTAAAAAGTACAATGGAGAAACTGATTGCAGAGGAAAATAAACCAGGAAATTTCTTCAGGGAGCAATATATGCTAAATACCATTAATTGGTGCTATACATTTCCTATAGAGCTCTTTGTGAAGGCAGTCAAGTTTAAAGACACATTTACTTAGTTGAAGACTGATGACACTCCTCCTTCCAAGGCAGTTCAGCTGACCTCACTGCCCCACAACTCCTTTTATTTTGTGGGAAAATTTAATCTGAGTCCTCTTGCTTGGCATCCACAGGAAGGGCAGTAAGCCCTGGAAGCAAAGCATAGTAAATAGCAGCTGATAAATTTTCATGTGAACATGAAAAGAACCAGCAATTCTTAAGATTTCTGTGTAACCAAGGCAGTCTAGAGTGCTATTTCTCATTGAATGTATGATTTTTTTTTTAATTGAGCTGAGTCACAGATTGTCCAATATGAAATGTTGACTTTTTAACATTTGATTTTCCTGAATCATAACAGGAAAAAATAAATAGATGATAAAACTAGTAAGGAATGTGTCTTTTCAATTTTGCACAGAAACAGTTTCCCACAACGAAACTGATGCTCTAATTCTAAGCTTCTGAACAAGACATTCTTCTAAAGCTTTGTATCCATTGATACTATAAATCAGAAGCTTCAAAGTAATTTCATTTATTTTAATGTCTTTTCTCCATCTGGAAAATTTAATGCTTCAATATGCTGTTCTTTTAAATCAGAAAATAACTTTATTATTACAGCTATGGAGAGGTTATTGCTGCTTCAACCAGTAAGTTAGATTTTCATCTGGGCTCCTGCCTCAGTGTTTGATGAATAAGATATCTGAAAAATCAGAGCTTTTTCAGCTCTGATAATAAACATCCCTTTCCCAAAAGATGAAAACATGTATACTTCCTATTTATTTCCATGGATGACACTAAGCCATGTCATACCTAAGGTTCTTTGCATCAAACAGAATGGGTTTGGGGTTTGTTTCATTGCTTTTGTTCTAAAAGTACTGGTAAGTTTATTTGAGTTTTTGTTTTGTTTTAAAATCTTTAATTCTTGGTGGCTGCTATCTCCAGGTACATCTTCCAAAACACTTTATTTTATTAACACAAAGATGAAAAAAAATTCCTTTTCCTCTGTGAGTTTTCATTAAATTACAAGCTAAAATGTGTCCAGAACTCTTGTGATGTGATCCTGGCCCAAACACAGCTTTATACCAGCTCAGCCCAAACTTTTGCCTTCTGTGAGCTTTTTAAGCTCAATTTTTGTTTTTCACCTGCCTCCTGGAGGTTCCCCCTGCCTGTTCAAGCTCACAGCACCTTCCTTGCAGACAGCTCCAGTTAACCCAGGCTTCTGAGGCAGCCTAAGAATGGGTGTGAGTGGAAGAAATATTGAAAGACAGCAACCACACTGAATCAAGTTTGTTACACAGCTGAATATGAGCTCTATTATAAAATAAAGAAAAACAAGAACAGCTGCAAACACCATGCTGACAAAACAAACAAAAACACAGATAAATTGTTCCAGCTTTACCGTTGTGTGACATAGGGAGTTCTGATCTTCACTTAAGATCAGTGTGCCTAAAACCACTTAGGATCAGTTTAAACTGCATCAGTTTAAAACAAATTCCAGCTGGTGCCACTAAATAGACACGAAATGGGCCTGTTTTCTTCTGTCACATGGTTCACAATACTGGAACACCAAACTTAGTTACCAGTCTCAGCTTTCTGCTTCTACCAGTGTGCCAGACAGAATATCTCCCCCTCCCAAAAAGTCACAGCAAGGAAGCATGCAGTGAAAGACCCAACAAGATTATTCTTCACTGACTATATATGAATATTTTAGTTCAGCTTTGTGGTAACACTTGATAATCAAACATCTCAACTGTAGGTAGGAGAAAAAGTAGGTGAGCTGTCGAGTTAATTTTTTTAGTATTTAACTTGGTAGCCCACTGTACTGAGTTGATTATACCAGGAATGAAAATTTATGCTTTCTTTCATCACCAGTGTGCTAAGATCACTGTGGAGGAGCAGCTCATCAAATACAGAGCTCAAAAGTCAAATTTCAGCCTGTTTTATGAAATCCATGTGCCTGAAATCAGACAACCAACAA
>VWYO01003688.1:7138-44459 GCA_013400275.1 Rhadina sibilatrix
AAAATGGAACAAACATTCTGAGCTCTCCACACTTAAATCCTGTAGCCTTTATTTTCAAGAATAAGGATGGAAGGTTGAATCAGCTGATATGCTGTAGCCAGCTACTTTTATCAAACATTTTGATAACCACACAGATAGCCATCAGAAAGTAGTTGTAAGTCCCAACAATTATAAATTTTCATAGCATGACAGAAAGATTTTAGTTACAATGGACCTTAAAGATCAACTATTTACAACTAGTGCCACCCAGTAGACAAAGCTGCTCAAAGCCCCATCCAATCTGGGCTTGAACACTTGCAGAGATGAAGCACCCACAACTTCTCTGAGCACCCAATTCCAGTGTCTCACCATCCTCACAGCAAATTTATTCCTAATAATTTAGGAATATTTAATATTGAATTATTTTATAATTAATATCTAATTTGAATCTGCCTTCTTTCAGTTGAAAGCCATTCCCTCTTGACCTATCGTGTAGTGACATGCCTTTGTAAAAAGTCCCTCTCCAGCCTTCTTGTAGGCACTTTTAGGCACTTGAAAGCTGCTATAAGATCTCTCCAGAGTCCTTTTTTCTTGTGGTTCAACAGCCCAAACTCTCTCATCCTGTCTTCATGTGAAACGTGTTCCAGCCCTGTGATCATCTTCATGGCCCTCCCCTGGACTTGCTCCAGCAGGTCTACATCCTTCTTATGTTGGGAACAACAGAGCTGGATGCATTGCTCCACATAGGGTCTCATGAGAGCAGAACAGAGGGGAGAATCACCTCCCACACCTGCTGGTCATGTTCCTTTTGAAGCCCAGAATAAAATTAGCTTTGTGGTCTCTGAGAACACACTGCAGACTCATATAGAGTTTCTTTTCAACCAACATTATGGATGCCTTTTTCCAGAAGCAGTTATTTAGCAGAAAGTAACTACTAGATATGGCCTTGTTTATTTTCTTGCCATCTAAATCAAGGGACAAAAAGTAAAGAGAGTTTTCCATGCAAACGATGAACAATAAATAGTCCAAATGAAAAGTTACCAACTCTTGAGACTGCATTTTTCACCTGAACTGTTTGTTCTGGACTATTTGAAAGTAGCTAACACCTTCACAGAAATTATGATCAATATATAAAGGAGGAAAACTGAAATATTTCCCAAATAATCTAATTCATAGTGCAGATCTGTTCTTTTTGGTGTACAAACAGATACGGGATGGAAATGGAGGCTATGTCTTCTGAGACAGTGAAATTATTGAAACAAAACTGGAGCTCATTATTGTGACTTATATAGCAGTATTGTGCCAAAGTGTTCCCATTTCTTTAGCAGAGATGGAGGGCCCTGAGAGTTGTTGAATAAGGCTTTGTTTCCTGGCAAAATGAATCTCTTCACTTATACACACAGATACACACATATAATCATGATTATACGTTAAATCTGGAATCAAGTATGATTTGGTTTCAAGCCGACCTTGTCTAGGTGTCAGTAGTTTGGTGTATTTCATGTTCTGGATGACTCTTTATAGGCTATAAAACTAAAACTGTCTTGTTGTGCAGAGCATTCACAGAAAAGTAAAATTCCAGCCATGTAATTTTATAAGGATGAGTAATGGTAATGAGGTTTTGCTGGGAGAAAGCAAAAATCATGCAAGGGGAACATAGCAAGAAGGTTACAGAATGGGAAGGAGGAGTCAGAGGGAGACACCTCAATAGTGTTCATTCCTTCACAGAATCTTGCAGTTTGGGAAGAGATGCTGGAAGCACTTCTCAGAACTAAATTGTTTTGGTAGCTTAATTCAATAGACTATATAAAATGAAATTTAGTTTAATGTGTGCCTGTACTGTTAAATTCTAATGTGCATTTCCCACAGTGGTAAACCACTTGAAATGAGACTTTCTTTAAACATTTACTAGACATGGTGCATAAAAGTGCAAGTAGAGCCCTCGTCTCTCAGGGACTATGACCACATAATCCAGGGAAAGATGTTACAGAAAATGGCAGTAATGGAAGCATAAAGTTCCACGAGTCCTGGTTTGTGCAAATCATAGAATCACAGAATGATTTGGCTTGGTAGGGACCTTAAAGATCTATCTAGTTCTAATCTCCCCTGCCACAGACAGGGGCAACTTCCACTAGACCAGGTTGCTCAAGTATTAGTATTATGTTCTCAATAGACAATAACAATCAGCCAATGAAATCTGCCCATCTGCTGCAAGCAAGTTGTCGAAATTTCAAACTGTGCAACTGTTCCTTGGAGCTTAAAACAGCAGAAGGAGCCTCCAGGAGAACTACTGTAACATTCAGCAAGTGCAAGGGAGCTGAAGGGAAGATCACATAAAATATGTACTGAATTCCCAAAATTTACTGTGAGTTGGCACTGCTGCCTGTTTTTTTTCTTTTTTTTTCCCTTAAGATATAGCAGCCAGAGTGAAACATCAGTTTACAATCAATTCTGCTGCCAAAATATTTGACAGAAAAGTAGGTAAAAGAAACCAGTATGAGGGTTCCCTAAGGGGAAAGAGGTCCCTTAGTGTGAAACAATGTTTCTTGTAAATTCAAAAAGATGCATAGAAAATTTTCAGCTAGTTGATTCATACTTGCCTCATACCTGCATGACAAGAAATCAGCAGCTCAGTCCAGCAATAGGGAAACTGCAATACCAGTGTCATGACAAGCCATGAGATCCTTTTGCCACGTGCTACACTCAGGTGAGGCATCTGGGACAAAAATCCTTTCACTTATAAGAATAAATAAAATAAAAATATCCAGACATGTATAAGACAAAAAATATGATCCCTTAATTTCAACAGCTTTATTCTGGATTTACATTGGAGTAATTTGGAGTGATGACACTTGAATATCCTTCTGTAAATCAAAAGATCTTTCCACTGATATTCTTGGAATTCCCTTGGTTTGTGACTTTTTGTTCCCTATGCAAAATAAATCTTGTTTTCTTCACAGTGTATGCAGAAAGTGAATGAACACAAGGTCTTCCAAAGCACTGAAGTATTAAGAATATTTTCCAGAAATCAAGGGAAGTGTAGTCAGCCTAGCTCTAGTCTAGGGGATATACACAGCTGGTTGTGTGATGCACAACTGCCCTTTCCACTCATCTCTGACCAGACTGGAATTGAATCCAGCTCTGTGCTCAGTTATAAAATAGTCTCTTTATCAGATGCACTTGCTGTGAAAACTATTACAGAGTGGATCAGGAGTAAAAGAATGCTTTTGCAGATTCACAGAATCTGATATCTTCATTTAAATTGTAACTGCATTTGCAAAGCCTCGTCTTGGCAAAACAATCAGTATGGTTTGACTTCACAAGCTGTACTCAGGACACTGAAAGGTCTGTCTCTTTCACGTCTCCATTTTGCTGCTTTAAACCTTGAGTTGCTCAAGCCAAAATAATTAAATTACATCAGTAAACTTAATGTAAATGAGAACACAAATTTAACTTAAGCCTTTTGACAGTTTGAAAAATGGAAAGCATGTGATGTAATTTTCTAAATTTTTTCTTTTGCATGGACTCTGACATTGTCACATTTCACTTGATTAATTTTTTGTGAACCGTGCTTTTGCATTTCATTCAGCGCTTCTAAGGCAGCTTCTCTGAAAAGTAAATAAAGTTTCAGAGTTCTGTTTTTGTAATCTTAAACAGTCTTTCAATTCCAGTACTACTACTATGATTTTAATTTAATCTGCTGTTCAGTGAAATGCTGTGGAAACACTAAACCCATCACTTAATCCTACACCTGTCAAGGAGAATCTGGTGTAGTTGTCAAACCAAGTCAAATGACACTCCTTCAATGTATACAATACTATTAACAAATTGGGTAATCAATCACATGTGTATGGTTTGACAGTAGTACCTTGAACACACTGAATTTAAAACAGATTTTTAAGAGGCAGGACCCATCTCTCTTGTACCAGGGAAGAAAAAATACCACATAGACATTACGAACTCCCCAGTCAGACTATACAGTTAAAGGACACCTTGGGAAATGGCTGGACCAATGGAAATCTTCTTCTTTGCCTTTCTATGAAATCTCCCCATGGGAAACATAAGTAATTGGACATTATTTTGGATGACAGAAAAATAGTTTTTCAACAGGAGGAGAAAGGTCAGGGAGTTATTAAGTAGATTTACACAGGTATCTTTATATTAAAAAGCTACTATTTTGTTTCTAAAGAGCATCAGGATAACATTGTTAAGCATAGGGTGTGCCTGCAGCCACAATAAGTAGTTTAAATTAGGAAGAATTCTGATACTTAGCTGTACAGAAAATTGTTGGCGTTTAGTTTTGCCTGCTGTTATCGCTGTTGTCTGTCTTGCTTCCATAAACAACTCTGAAACTAGCTGATTCAGCTGAATATTAATCTCAATGTCTTTGTTCTTGCCTGTTTCACAAGCTTTGCCTTAATCCTCTACAGGAAAATGTCTTAGTGTTTTAATTACCTGACTGTGTATATGCAAATTTGAATATTTGGCCAAGTTTTACCTAAAATTCAGGTTGCACAGTAATTTCAACAGTTTTCCCAAAATACATTTCACTAGGATAAGAGTTCTTGGAAGAGGGGATGAGAGTAGGGAAGGAAAATATCTAGAGACAGAAAAAACACAGCCTAATCATATTGCAAATGAATTCTGCCTAGTGCCTGTAGAAAAATACTTTAATGGAAAATGGAAAAAAGCTGTATGTCAGCTTTTCAATTTATACATGTCCTCCTTGTACAAAATGAACCTCTTCAGATTAGAATTGCAAAAAAAAAAAAAAAAATCAATTTTGCAGAAAAAAAAATATTCATTTACAGTATTACATTCCATGGTGGACTATTTGAAAATTAACTCCTTATTTTTTCCCCACCCAGGAGAAAGATATCTTATTAATTGAATAAATGTGCAGAATTAGGAAAAAAACCCCTTTACTAACATATGGTTACAAAGTTACTATGCAATTTAATCCTTAATTGAAATATACAAATAGTAGGTTACGCTCAGTTGTTTGACATTTTGGGACAAGTGATTGGGGATTTTGGTGTTAAGCTCTTCTTTTTAATTATACCTATTTGTCCTCATATTTCATTATGGAAATGAATGTAAATTACTTCTTTGTAATTATTTTTCATCTTCCAGCCCCTTCTTTTTTCCTGTAAACATCTAATATATTAGTTGAAGGAACCACTGAAAAAATTTGCCTTTTGACAACAGTAAGTCTGTCAGCAAAAAAAGCAGGCTCTGGAGAATTTTTCTGCAGAATATACAGCCTGAACTCTAATCAAACAGTGTCCATTCACTTCTATTAGCATTCTCATCCTTACCTAAAATCGAATTTTCTTTAAAGTAAAGGTGGGATTCAGCCCACCAATTTGATTCATTCTGAGAGTGTAGATAACCATCCACTGAAAAGTGGCCTGAAATAGCCATTGTTTTTTCAACAGGTTATGAAAGTAACTTTCATCTGATTGATTTTCTAGCAGGGAAAGTTTCCATCTCTCAATGCTTCTTCTCTAAATCATCTAGTTATCCTCACCAACTTCCTTTTTAACATCATATCAGTTCAGATGGATTCTCTTTTGCACTCAGCAGGAACAATTTTTAACACTTTTCACATGACATGAGAAATGATTTCACAAATAACTGGAATACTAGTTTCAACCATTAGGTTGATCTGTGCTTCCCAAAAAGAGTTGGACTGAAGGAATATTGCTTTTATCTTTAATATTTTTATTCAGGCCTGACAACAGAGAAGCAACTGACAGTATAAATGGCAATAGTATTGTCAATTAAATTAAGATACATTATGCCTGGTTTGTCAACATTTATGATTTAAATATATCTTTGTGCCTGTGGAAAGAAAAAGTAATATTAGCTAAGGCTGATTTACGTGGAAGAAAAAAGTCTTGTTGACAGGAAAATAATAAAAGGTGTTTCTGCTCCGTTCTGCCTTAACTCTCCTAAAGTTAGAATAACTCCAGAAAAGTCAGTTATACCACTAATGTTTGGAGCTAAGTTAAAACAGTATGTGATCACTAGTTTATAAACATCTTTTGAGGGCATAGCATAGAGAATGGAAAAAAGATTGTACTTTTGTAGTAATATGTTTTCAACATCAGGTATATAAAGATCCATAACATCCATAATGTTAAGGTTCAAGGACACAGAAGCATAACACTCTATTTGCCTGCTTGGCACACGGGCAGCTGCTGACATGCACAGGAACTTTGAATACATACAGCATCACAGCTCTGAAAATACAGTCATGAGGGAATCACCTATTCTTCAGGAATACTCAGTTTTAAAGACATGCAGACTGTAAAGTGAAACCGAAAAAGACAGCTTGTACAGGATTGTCTTGGTGATACTAAGTTAGGAAAAGGAGCCATGACTTTTGCTTAGTAGAAGCACTTTTTTTTTTGATGAGTTTTCTTTGCCACATTGTGAGACACATAAAGCAGTGTCTTACTGTCTACTGCATTAATATCAGCATCAAGCACACAGTTCTATTGTTAATACTGTAGAGATGGCATATGTTTGTGAGTAAGTAATCTGCCTGCTTACAGTGCCATTAGGAAAGTGCTGACTCCACCAATTCACAAGCTCATTTAAACCTTTCTCTGCTTCTGACCTGCTGAGTATTTGGTATTCAACACCGTATGAGTGATTACCTGCTGCCTCCATTACACAGGCTGTTGGGTTGCTAAGGAATAACTCTCAAGAGGTTAAGAGCCTTGCAGTCACCTTGATCTTAGTGCCAATGATTATCTGCGCTAATTTTCTGCTTGGTGTTATACTGCAGCACTGACCAAATCTTATGTCTGTCCCTTGACATGCGGAAGTAGGAACAATTATGGCTGTAGATGGAGACGTGCTGGTTGCTTTCACACTATAGTCTTTCAACATATTATTAGAGATGAAACATCATCATTCAACTTAAAATTTTCATAGCCATTGAGGAGCCAGCCAGTCCTTATTCTGTCCTGTGAGCCAGAGCTGAGTTACTACAGAAAAATATAGTCGCCCTTCAGCCTTACTCTAACTGGTGCCAATGAATTATTCTTCACCAGCCTCATGGTCTTTAACCTTGAAAAAGTGAATTTGTCCCATCTTTATGCAGATTAAATAAATGTCAACCCCAGGCAAAAGGTTTCACGTGACAGGGCTTTTAAATTTAATATTGTCTTCAAATTGTCTGTTATCTTCTACTTAAAAAAAACACACATTGAATATTAAGTATGGGCTTATTGAAGCTATTAATCATTCAGCTAAATAAAACCACTAGGAAGCTGTGAATAGCTGTAAATAAAATAATGCTACTTCTTAGTTCCATGCAGACTGGAGTTAAAGACAAAATAAGTGCTGTGATACAGTTTAGAAAAAAAATCTAGTTTTGCATTAAGATACAGAAATATGATCACTATACACAGTCTACTATTCTATTATTTAATTATGTTTTGCATCCTCTGCCATGCACAGCTTACCTGCTGCTGGGTTCCAGTCTCTCAAGTCTGTTTAATTTAGTAAGTATTTCACATGAAATGCATCTTAGGATTTCTTTTCTCAAATAAATTACAGAAAGGGCCATGGTCATCTGCAGCTCTCATGATCTTCAACTGCAATATTGTGCAGGCAGAGAGTACAACTTATTCTATTATTTGAAATTGGACACTTGCATGTGAAAGAGGTGTGACAGAGATGGAAATTGTGCCCTGATCTGCTTTGGTAGAATTCTTGACACATTCTTCAAATTTTGCCCTGAAAACCCTGTTTTGCTCAATGCTCAAGAGCAGGAACGATCCACAAGTTCATTCCCTGTGAAGAAAAGCTTCTTAAATATGTAGTTAATCTTTAAGGTCTTTTCCAACCTATATCATGCTATCATTCTAGAATGTCTCTTTATTTTCAGGGAAGGTTTTCTTCTATGCTTTGTCCTTTCTACCTCTCTCTTTTCTGCCTTTTTCCTTTCTCACTTAAAGCTTCTCCTTCTTTTATGATACTTTCTTCATGCTTCTTACCCTCACTATTCATAATTGTTCTTCTCAGAACAGTGAGAAACTTAGATTATGTATTACTAGACAGAGTAATAAACCCTTGTGACTTTTCCATGCAGAGCCTTTATTGGCTCAATGGTTTGTTGGTTTGGGGGTTTTTTTGGGTGTATGAGATAGATAAGACTTCTTTGCTATTTCTTCACCACAAAAGTAGAAAGTTGTTAATGGAGTGTAAAACCAGGAAGATCAATCTGGGATTCATTTTGTTACTGACAGCTCAAAAATAATTTTCTCGTGGACTTGCGCAATTTCACGTGTTTGTTCCCCTTGAAGGTGCCTGTCTTTTTCCAGATTGGTATCTATATTCCTTCCTGAACCTGAGAGGAAATGCATCCCTGTAACACTTATTTAGCATTTATTTTTTTAATTTTTTACTTTTTCTCTTTTTGATGAAAATAATTTGGTGGACTCAAGGACCAGAAAGAAGTCCAATCCTTTTCATGTTTCTCTAAATCAAAGTAACTGTCTTAGCTCACCTTCTCACTCATTTCCCATTCTTTCATGTATTACCTATCTTTCTACTCCACTGGTGATGCTATGTTAGACCAAAGAAGAAGAAGGTGTCAGTTTTGGAATGCTAACTTCATTTGATCACTCAGAGAATTACACTATAATGGTCCTTTAATTACAGAGCTGTCTCACTGTGTTAAATCCTTTCTGTATATGCTGTCAACTGTTTACACAGTTCTGCATGCCCCAGACTTCACATTTCCAAATATACAGTGATAGCTGACAACAGCATTGACAAACATAATGTACATGGTACAAAAGAAGTGGAAAGACTTTGGAGAAGGGATGGAAGTTTGAGAGTAAGCCAATATTACCATAGAAGCTTTAATCAGCGTGCATTTTCCTATAAACCAGTTCATTCTCTTTTTTCTGTCTTTTTCCACAGCGGTTATGTCTTTGATTATGATTACTACAGAGATGATTTCTACAATCGGTATGTGTACCCATATTTTTGTACATCCTACATAATTTCTAGTGTTTTTGGTAATATAATCCCATTGCTTGGTTGAACAGGCCAGTTCTGATTTTATCTATTATTCATTGCATTATTTCTATCATGTATCAGATGACTATTTTAATGTCTTGCAGAGAAGATTATCACCACCAAATGTATGCTTACTAAACAGGCCTTTTGATTTTATCCTTCTCTAAGAACTTTTGGGGTATTTGCTGTGCTGAACAGTTTAATGGTCCTTAAATAGAGTTCTTCCAGGCTTACTTTCACTGCGATGTATAGTGGCTGCGAAACTCTTCTTCCTAGTTTTGTGTTTTTATCCATGTGTATGAAAAGACACAATGTCTCCTCAAGAATGTTCCAAGAACATTTAGAAGTCCAGAAGAGCCTTGAGAGAAGCAAAAGCGCAAGCTAAGCAGTGTGTTCCTACAGGACAAAAGAATTTGGATGCCTGAGCAATTGGAGATTCTGCCTTGAGTAGTCACACTCAGTCTCTCTCAGCACTGTGAAAATGTATTTATTCAGGTGTAGCAGAATCCCCACAACACAGGAGTAGCATGAATGATCACAGGTAACCAACTTGTTATCCAGCAGTGCTTTGTCTTTGCTGCTAAGCAGCCTGGTTTGGCACAGGACAAATGAGTCAGAGAGGAACAAAGAATTGCTCCACCAACCTATTCTAATCTGATATTTCTTTTATGTAAAGAAATGGACAGCAGCAGGGGGAAAGTTCACACATGGAAGTTAACGTGCTATATACCTTTCTACTTAGGAGTGCAGTAGGAAAAATGTAGAAACAATATTTTCATGTTTGTTTTCTACTTGATGTGGGTGCAATTGAGCCACTAGTTTCAGTTTTGTGTGTAAATCACCATGCTCCCTTTGGACAAAGCTAAAAATAGTGAGATATAAACATATGAAGAAAAAGCTATCAAAGCAGTTTAATCCTGATCAGTCCAGCCTTTGCAGTAGGAGTAGCACATGTCCTATAAAAATTTAATTTCTATAGTCTTTTATTTATTTTTTCCAAGGTTACAGCTCTGAATTTCATCTGTGGAATTGTATGTTTTTAAACAGAACAGTGTTACTCATCTATGCCAGATGAATATTAAAGATATATGTCTAGATTTTTCCTTAATTCTGTATGTTACGGGTAGCAGAGATGATGAACTGTAACATAACATTTTTGCCCAAAAAACGTCCAAATCCACACTAACTGAACGTCAAGGGTTGTTTCTGGGGAACTTGGTATCTCTCTTGAGAATTGTGTAGGTATGGAAAATCCTTGACAGTAAAATGTACCCATAGATCTATTCAATAGTATTCTTTTTTTTTTTTTAAATTTAGAAGACTTTCAGAATTAAAACAGCAGAACTTTTAGGGTAGAAAACCTGAATATGAGGTTAGCCTCATAATGCAGGACATGCTGATCTTCTGAAAATAAAAATTGTACTAGGTGAACAGTTTCTTAGATACAAATTGATGGAAGGAAAAAATGAAAATCTCAATAAAGTAGTCATGGAAAAGAAAATTCTGTGGGGAATTTGGCGTATGAACTACTTATAGGAAATATAAATTAAGAAATATAATCATGATTCTTTGAATTTTTGAACTTCTGAACTTTCCAAATTTCTATGTTTTATCCCAAACTATAGATCTTGATTTCTAATATTTCAACCAATTAATATTATTAACTTTCCAGCCTCCCTGAAGGGAGAATATGTCTTTCTTACCTTGACTAAAGCAGTGATGGGATCAAAAAAGGGTGTCAAGAATGGATAGTTCTTTTAAATAAAATGTATATGAAGACAGATTGGCAAGATCAAACTGTAAATTTAGAAGTGTGACTGAAAGGAAAGTCATAATTGTATGCACACTAATGATTACTGGGCTGTCCTGGTTTAGGGCAAATTTGGGCGGAAACCTCCGAATGGAGTCCCTCTAGGAAGCAAAATTCAAGTGACCTCTCCCCCAACTTGTTTGGGAAAAGATTTCCTTGGAGAAAAGAGGAAAAAACTGTTTATCTAACAGGCAGAGTATTCACAAGCATTAAAAAATACAATATTAAAAAATAATACCTGTTCTGAAGTGATGGCAAATTCAGAAAGTCTTTGTAGTGGGGTGTAGCTTGGCTCGCCCAGTCTCTTATCGGTCTCTCTGGCACTGAACACAGCATCCCAGGCCCTGGTGGGCCACAGGTGTGAGCTCCCAGTATTGTTCTGGGTTTTCAGTCCAGAGCAAGCTGATCAGTTCAGAAACAGAAAAGCCACAGTCTGGGGAACTTCTCTGCCTCAGTTAGCTACAAAAACTAACTATAAGCAAAGAAGAACTCTCTTCATACTGTCTGTGCTGCAGAGAGCAGGGTCCATGAGAAGGAATGTGGAGGAGTGAATGCGGTTTCTGAAAACAAACTCTGTGTTTCTTTTCCCCCCTTTGCTCTCAGAACCATTCTAAAGGTGCAGAACTTGATATCCAGCATAAACAGAACAGGCAGTTTGGGATACAAGCATCATAAAGTCAGCCCAGGACATGGGACAAAGAATTTCTTTGGAACTGAGCATTTCTCCTTATCAGTTCTCATATTATACACACAAGAAAAACAGGCGTGGTACTTCAAAACTATAAATGGAAGCATTATTTTTAAAAGAAAGCATATTATTGGAATATATAGAATGTGATAAAATACCAAGCCCAAAAGCTTTGCATAATTTAACAAACAAAAGTAGGAATAGATAATAGTCACTTATATAACCATTCTTTTATATATTTTGAGATAAGGAAGCATAATTTCACATTTCACTATATTATCTAAACACAAATTGTTAGAAGCTTTTAAAAAGTCACCTTTGGACTAATAACCACATTATGAACTTTTGCATGACAGCTTATTGCACTTCAGAAATATTTTTTTTCAGTAACATCAAAAAGGAGTTTGGGAGAAACCTACAGATCATTTAATGTGATAAATGATGAGTGACAATTAACATTAATGTTTTTGTTAAAAGTAGAAAAAAATGGTTTAGTGTTCATCTTCACACACAATTCTTTAGTTATGCTAACAATGGCTAGAAGCTGCTCATTTGTGGGAATATTTGACATGGATTTCAGTCAGTGAGTGTGACAGGATCTCTATGTCACATTTTGTAGACAGCTGTGGAGGAGGGAGATGGTTACACTATCCTATACACTTATATGTTACACTGTAGTCCTATAGGTTTACAGTGCAGACAGCAGTGTGGTTTGATTTAAGGGCTAGGTATATACTTGCCAGAAAATGGGTCAGAAGATTTAAGTTTGACTCTGCTTCCTGTTCAGCATGCTGTTAGATGCTGTGGTGAGTGAATTACTGTTTCTTGTGTGTCTGTTTTCAAATGTGCATCTATCTGCCCAGCTGGGTGACAGTACTCACAACTGTGAAAATTAAACATGCAGTTATAAATTTCCATAATTACTAGTTGCAAGTAAATTTGTGAGTATTTTATGAGGATTTTGCTTATCCCTATGCTTCAGACTCTGAACTGGAAATCGTCATTTTCTGAATTTTCTTCTCCTGACCTACCATATCCATAACCCATATCTTTTATGTTCTACATATATCTGTAGCTTTGATTACCCTTTCTACTGCCTTTATTTCCCTCTACAGAGGTTACTTACCTGTTGCTGATAACTGTTTTTTTAGGATTAGGCTATTTTGTTTGGGAACAAAAGTTCATTTTTGTCATAGAGTAGCTTTTATTGACTGTAATGGTAAAACTTCAAGTATCTGCCTGCTACAGAGGTTTTGGTTTGAACAATTTTTTTTAAATTATTATTATTATTATTAAGCGTGCTTGGGTATTTTAGTATTTCTACACCAATTCATTCTTCAATAAAGAGAGCATATGCAAAAACTCTTGTTATTTCACAAACTGTAGGATATTTCTTTATGGTGATGGTTGTCTTCAGGAAAGTTCTCTTTTGTACTTTACTTTTACATCTTTAAGAATACCAGATGGAAAACTAGAATTTAAGCCATGCATGTAATAAAGGAGCTGAAATGTCACAACAAAATGTACTGCTGTTGACTGTGAACAATGAAATTATGTAGACCTGAGGAAAGCAAGTTACGGATTTTCTATACAGCAAATAGCAGATAATACATCCTTCATTTAAATGACACACAAAAAATCTGAGTTGGTCTGTGCACCAGTGTGTGACTGAAATCTGAATAAAGCACTTAATGTGCATAGGTCCTTGAAATCTAATTTGACTTGATATAAAGTGATTACGGTTTCAAAGGGTAATTTTCTCAAAGATAACACGCAAATTTAGTTGACAGAGCTTCCATGACATGAAATCACAGAGGGTTTTATGGAGTCCAGCTGACTTGATCTTTTCTAGGTTGTTTGATTACCACGGCCGTGTCCCCCCACCACCCCGTGCAGTGATTCCACTCAAACGTCCTCGTGTGGCTGTGACAACAACTCGTAGAGGCAAAGGGGTTTTCTCCATGAAGGGAACATCACGATCCACTTCGAGCGGGGCTTCTTCCTCAGGATCCAAATGTGAGTTGCTCATATCAGTTGAATATTATTGAAATCCTAGCAATTTCTGCAAACAGACAGCTTCCACCGTATAGCCCTATTGCAGTAATTTCCAGCCTAAATCTCTAGCTTGAAAAACCGGTTTGATTACCAAAGCTTCCAGGCCTTTCCTGCAAGTCAAGGAGCACATTGATGACATTTTTGAAGGAAATTCTTTCAACATTTGACCTGCTCCTCTGGCCTCAGAAAAAGCCTTTTTAAAATCTCCCCTCAACCTGACAGCTCACACACCATGATATCTCATGAACTGCTGGTAATAGTCTTTTTATAGACAGAGGCACATTGATTTCTGTGGAGACTTAAAGGTTGTATGTAAGCTGGTGGGGGTGGACTGGGAGGGGGCAGGGGAGGTTGGGTTATGTGTATTTTTTTTTTTTTAACTCTGTTCCTTTGAGTGTAGAAAGAGGCAAAGTGTCTTTGTTTTAAAGGAAGTTCAAAACAGGGTTGGCAACTTGGGTTTATTTAACCCTTCTTTATTGAGTTGACCCTAGAAGAGCTGATGAACAATAGGCATTCCCTCCTCCAAGCTGACCAAGCTCCCCACTCCCTAGTATGTCCTGGGAACTTCATCTTCCTCTTCGTGCATCTTTCAGCACCCACCCGTCTTCCCCTGCCCCTTATGTGGAGTGATACTGTCCTTGGAAGCGTCACTGGAAGAGGAAGAGAAAGATCAGGTAGGGATCAGATATTAGAAAGAATGAAGGAGCTTTGTTGTAACCCTCTGGGAGATGGTACACCCCAAGAAAAGCCCCTAATACCTGACCATATGGTCTGACCCTACCTTCCCCCCTATCTCTGGCCAATTGGCTTAGTGCCAGCTTATTGGTCCTGAACACAGAACCCTAGATAAACCCATGCTCTTCCGTGTTCGGTCTTTTTGCCCTGGGACTCCTTCAAGAATAAAGCTTTGGAATAATCCTGAAGTAAGGAGCCTCTTTTGGATCTCTTCTCCTTATCCTGAGGTCTCCCTCACCCAAAGTCCCCCGAAACTGAGCTAGCAACCCAAAAGGGGGTCGGAGGGGGGGGAATATCAGTGCTTCAATAAGTCTCTTGCAGTACAAGAGTGGCCAGTAAAAAATCATGTTGTCTTACCATGAAATAAGTGAACCCATCAACAGTACATCTTACTGCCAGAGGAGATAATTATGGCACCAACAGGACCCAGTCATATACTCTGTTTGAATAATATAATCAAATATTACATGCTAGTACCAAACAAAGAAGATGGACCTTGTGAGCCCATTAGGATCCATTCTTGATCCTATTGTATGACCTGATGAAATCAGAGACCTTGAAGGAAAACATGTAAGTGCATGTGACTGAAAAAATGAACATGCTAAACACAGCTAAAGGTAATGTACACCCAGAAACAAGGAGCTCAAGACATTCTTTGGAAAGGATGATGTTCTGACAGAGAGACTTTGTTGTATATACAGTTAAATCACTTCGAAGTCTCCAGGGAATGAATGGGCTGGATGTCCATTACCTCTAACAAGAGCTTTAATTCCTAACACGCAGCAAGACATCTAAGTTTAGGTGTCACATTATGAAGTTCACTCAGACCTTAAGAGGATGTCTGGGAGTAGTAATACTTCGTTTGTTTTCTGAAGGATGAACATGCGTTAGACATTTTCATACTCACCTTGAAGTAATCCTTTCCTCAATACTTTAAGTAATAAATTATGGTTTCTTTTATTATCTTAAAAGAAAGGATGCAGCTCAAGATTTCCACTTTAGGAAACTTAGAACTTAAATTGCTTTGTTAGTCCTTTTCAGTCCTTGGATCTTTGGGTTCTCATACAGTGAATCAAAGCTTTAGTTAGATCTCATTTGTTCATCATTTACTGTTTCTTATCTATATAAATACTTAGCAGTATCAGTGCATTTAAATGACCAATTGTCCTAAAGTATGCATTAATAAGAATGGGCTTTCTTCACTCACTTTGCCATGAAAAGAGAGTTTATTTTCATATAAGTTATTTTATATATTTTTCTCATTGTCCAGAACAAGAATAACTATAATATTCTTCTGGAGAGCCGAGAGGATCTTAGTGTTTTTATCCCAACAGATGTCAAGAAAAGCTCTCACCCAGAAATCTGAATTTCTATTGTAATGAATGAGACCAAGAATATTGTATTAACATACAGATATTTGTTCCTCAGAACTACTGCAAAATTTGCTTTGTTTCTTCTGCGTTTCAAAAAATGCTTTGTAATACTGTGCCAGGACTCAAATAATGCATAGCATAGATTATAGGATTAAACCCTAATCCAAGTATCCATAGGCACTTGCTACAAGATTTCCAAAACGCTGCCAGCAAATTATGACAAATATTGCAGAAACTGTAAAGTATTTAACAGAAGTGCAATCAGGAGTGTCCAGATCCAAACAGACAGTGTTATTCTCCAGTGGAGGTATCCTTCAATGAATTCAGGTATTATCTGAATTCTAGAAGTGTTGGTCTTAGAGCTCCAGGTGACAAGATTATCCTTGGATCCAGCTCTTTAACTGAAGGGAGAACTGCAAGATGCATCACTGAAAACATGAGCTGATATTTTGACCTTTGTTAGGTTTCTATCCTCAATTCATTGTAATGACAATTGGAAAAAAATGCAGAGACATTTTATTGTGATTAAATAAATTTCACAATATATTCTTTCTGCACACAACACAACTTTAAAAGTAGTCAGACACACAGTATACAGATTTTCATACCTGATTTTGCCATAGATTTATTTCCCTTTTTGTCAGTTCCAGTCAACCCATCATAAATGTAGAAGCATGGTTTTGTTGACTTGGACAGGAATGTAATCAGCTTATTGTAAGACCTTTATCAGAGAAATAGTGGAGCCATTCCCTTCAATTTGGAAAGTAGAGAAGGTATGTGTTGCAACTTCCTTTGCCATTTGCTAGGAAACGTTGGTTATATTGAATTGTGGGAGGATGCAATTTTATATTTTGTACCCCGCTACTATACACTGCTAATCTGAACCCCTCAAACTAACGCACTATCGGTTCTAATGTTAATTTATTGTTAAGTAAATAAAGGATTTCTTTAATAAGAAGAAACATAGTTCATGAGAAGGAAGCTGTTTTGAGTTTTAGTGAAATATAAGACCATAAAACACCTTAATTGCAAGTTTAAAATTAACAATGTCAAAATGGTATTGACTGTGCT
This sequence comes from Rhadina sibilatrix, assembly GCA_013400275.1. Taxonomy (NCBI): domain Eukaryota; kingdom Metazoa; phylum Chordata; class Aves; order Passeriformes; family Phylloscopidae; genus Rhadina; species Rhadina sibilatrix. Next base: position 23,892 of record VWYO01003688.1, read on the forward strand.
TGGAAGATTTCACCCCCATATGGCAAAACTCTCATGAGCTCACTTTCCCTAAGAGACTTTTCAGATCTAAGTAGAAATCTCTTGAGATAACTGTTCACACTCAGACTGGATCCAGGAAATGAACACATACATGTCACATTAAAGGTCAGAACACAGTAGACTGCTAGTGAAATCACCCGGATCAAAAGGACTCACTTCTGAAAAACAGAAATCCAAGGCAGACGTTTATTGTTGTGCAAAGATATTACAAAAAACATAGTATCAAAAATGCCTTCCTTATTGATGAGCACATCTGCAAAAATAATATCTGCCAGCACAGTAAACTCCTGCTTCACCAAAAAGTGACAATATGTGTTTTAAATTTGCTTCCAAAACATAAAATACATTAGAAAGATTTGATTTTTTTCCTAAATCCATAATTTTTCCAGGAACAGTTATCAATATTTTGTTTTCTCTTTAACTCCAAAGACTAGAAAAATGTAAATCAACATTTCCAAATTACCAGAAGTACTCACAAAATTAAACATGTTGGTGGGTAAATCACACATAGTAGTTCTTCATGTTAATGGTATGAAGCAGTATATTCAAATTGCTATTTAGAACTAGGAAGGTCTCACTTTTTATTACAATGTAGAAATTGAAGCTCTCAGAGCATGCACTTTCATTTTTTCACATCTGAAATCAGGAGGAAAATATTAATCAAATCTTTTATACTCTGTGTGCTTGAAATTAAGGAGTAGGCTCTTAAGATGTTAAAATATGTATTGAATTATGTCTTTAAATGAATTAATTTTGACTCATAGAGTATATTTAGCTTCATCAGCTGATCCATTTTCCAGTGATAGCTAAAGTAATAAAAGACGATAAAATATTTTATATTAAACATGAAAGGCTTAGATAAAAATACATGACATTTCTTCCCAAAGAAATCTGAATCATGCTTTGTGGATGAATCAATTTGCAGTTAGAGCAAAAAATTTTTCACAAAAATAGCTGTATTTCAACAATAGCACTTCCGTTTTTAAAAATGCAGTTGACCTTAATTTTACATCTCTTATTATGCACTGGCTGTGGTTGTCTCCTTTGATGTTAGATGCGTCAATGAAAGATGCATTCTAGAAGGCCACAAAGAACTAGAAAGGGTCAAATTCCTTACTCTTTCAAGTAGTGGCACCATCTATTCCTTTAAGATACATCTTAAGAGGAGTTAGGGTTTGGTTTTCTTCTATTTCTTGTAATTTCTAGCTTACTTTGTTTCTCATTTGTTCATGTTCTTTTTTTTTTTTTTTTCCCAACACTGTCATAGCATAAAAGTGCTACTTCTTTTTACAATTTTTTGTCTTCAGCAAAGAAGAAAAATGCTTCTGTCACATTAAAGGCTTTCCATTTATATGGTCATCTTCACAGCTGCTCTCCACAGGTACCTGCTAGAATTCAGTGGTTCAACCTGTAGTCACCAGGTCCTCACACAAAGACAATATACTTCTCCATTTTTAGCAATACATCATTTGACACACCCTAGCACTGCATTTTCCTTCTCATGGTTTCGTCTATTATCAACCCAAGGATAATTCTGTCACTGTCTTCCTCTGCTGATGGGTCTTGGTGCTAAGAGTAGGACTTCTGCTCATAAGTGTAGGGGTTTTTCAGTGAAATCTCATCATTTTTTTCTAATGTAACATTCCTTAAAATCACCTAATCTCTTCTTCCATTCCAGTTTACTCTGAACAGGTGACATCTTTCAGTTTCATGTCATCAGCAAATTTCAGCTGTTTATTTATAATTTTGCATTAGAGTTGTTGAAGATATTTAGCTACTATTAATTTCATTAGTAATTATTCTCTTTTTCAGCATGTGAATTTCTGTTATCTGCTGTCCTTTCTCTTTTAATTGGGAAAAAATTCCCAAACAGCAAGTTACTTTATTTTCCTACTCTATAGCTCAAAAGCAGATGAACACATATTTTGGATGCAGGCAGCTCTGGAGTCATGTTTACCAACAACTTTATTGCTTACCTGAGATCAACTGAAAAAAAATACATGATGCTTTAAAGGAGAATATATATACTCAAAGTGGGACACCTGAAGCACAGAATTTATAATCTTTACATTTTATCTTTGTCATAACACTGCTTTAAAAGCCTGAAGTTCTTCCCAAGTGCTATCACAGACTCACAGAATGGCTGGGTTTGGAAGGGACCTCTGGAACTCCTCTGATGCAAGTGCCCTGCAAAGCAAATTTCCCAGGACTATGTCTGACCACACACATGGGAAGAAAAAATAAAATTCTTGTGTTTAGATGAAATTTCACATGCTTTAATTTATGCCAAAGGTCTTTGATGTGTCAGTGGAGTCTACTGAGAAGAGTCTGGCTTTGCCTTCTTCATTCCCTGTTGTACTGGGGAGCCCAGAGGTGGACACAGTGCTCCAGATGTGGAGCCCTAGGTAGAAAGAGTGGTGTGATGGGTTTGGCTGGAGCAGTCAGTTTTCTTTTCAGTAGTTACTGTGGAGCTGTGTAGTGAATTTGTGCTGGAAACAGTGCCAATGACACCAGAATGTTTCAGTTACTGCTGAGCTTACACAGAGTAAAGTCCTTCTCTGCTTCACCCCACCCCATCAATGAGCAGGATGGGGGTGCACAAGGAACTGGGAGGGGACACACCTGGGACAGGTGATCCCAGATGGCCAAAGGATGTTCCAGACCATGGTATCATCTTCAATAAATAAAGGGGAAGTGTCCTGGTTTAGGGCAAATTTGGGAGGAAACCTCCAAAGGGGTTCCTCTGGAAAGCAAACCCAAACGGCCCCTCCCCCAGCCAGTCCAGGAAAAAGAACTTCCTTGGAGAAAAGTGCAAAAAACTATTTATTTAACAAACAAGATGCCCGCAAGCACAAAGAATGAATAATATGAAACAATAAAACCTCTCACCACTCCCAAGAGAGATGGCAAACTGAGGCAGTCCCTGCCGTGGGTGCAGCTCAGCTCCCTCAGCCTCTCACCAGCCCCACTCCCTCCGCAGCTCCAGGCCCGGCGGCCGCAGGTGCCAGCCCTCGCTGCTCCTCTGGGTTTGTCAGTCCAGAGCAGATTTAAACAGTCCCAAGAAAAAGAAAAAAACAGTCCAGGGAACTTCTCTGCCCTAGCTAGCTAAACTAACTAAAAGCACAGGAGATCTCTGTCCCACTGCTGTCCGTGCCTCAGACGAACGCCGCAGCCAGGCCGTGTGGGAGTCAGGCAGTTTTCTCAAAGCAAACTGTGCGCTGCTCCTTTCTCCCCCTTCACTCCCAGAACCACTTTAAAGTTACAGAACTTAATATACAGAAAAACAGAACAAACAACTGGGGTTACAAGCATCATAAAGTCACCCTAGGACAGGAAGGTTGTCCAGGGCTTGTTCAGGGCACCTGTTGGTTGGTGTTTTCATTTACAGTGGTTTTATTTCTTGGACTTTATTTCTTTCTCTGCTGTCTTCCTTTTCATTACTATTATTCTTGTTGTTGCTATTGTTATTATTATTACTATCATCATCATTATTATATTGTATTTCAATTAATAAACTGTTCTTATATCAATCCATGAGTTTCTCACTTTTACCCTCCTTATTTTCTTCCCCTCATCCTTCTGGGTGTTGGAGGGAAGTGAGCAACTGTGTGGTGCTTAGCTGCTGGATGCAATTAACCTGTGAAAAGGAAAAGATCTGGCTCATGCTGAACTTATTTTTCATCAGGGTCCTTCATAATTTGTCTTTGGTTGTTGCTGCTTACTACAGAAATACCCACTACACTATAATTGAGAGTGGAATTTCTCTAGGAGAATAATTTTGAAGACTTGCACAATCCTCTGCAAGGTAAAACAATAAGCAATAAGCAATTCAAATAATTACACCATCACAATGTTGGCAACAGAGTGAAAGTTTGGAACTTGTGCAGACTGGCTGAGATTTTTTTTTTCTTTTTTATTTCAGCCCTTTTTAGTGCTAACTTTTAGCAAATGACTCTATGATCATGGAATCATAGAATCATTTAGATTGGAAAAGACTCCAGATCATCCAGTTCAGCCTTTGACTGATCACCACCTTGTCAACTAGACCATAGCAGTAAACGTCAGACAGTGGTTTCTTGAACACCTCCAGGAATTGATGGGCAGGGATGACTACCTAGGCAGTCATTTCCAATGTTTCACAAACATTTCCATGAAGAAATTACTTCTAACATCCAACCTGAACTTCCCCAGGTGCAGCTTGAGACTATGACCTCTTGCCCTATCACTAGTTATCTGGGAAAAGGGGACACCTCCCACCTATCTACAACCTCCTTTCCGTTTGTTGTAGAGAATGATAAGGTCTCCCCTGAGCCTCCTTTTCTCCAGGCTAAACAACCCCAGCTGCCTCAAACACTTCTCATGTGAATTACCTCCTAGACCCTTTGCTAGCCTCATTGCTTTCACTGCCCTTCTCTGGACACTCTCTAGCCCCTCAGTCTTTCTTCAGTTGAGGTGCTAAGAACTGGACACAGCACTCAAGGTGTCTCACCAGTGCCGAGTACAGAGGGACAATCACCACCCTGCTCCTGCTGGCCACACTACTGCTGATACAGACCAGGATGCCATTGGCCTTCTTTGCTACCTGGGCACACACTGGCTCATGTTTAGTCATCTGTTGCCCCTTTGTCCTTTTCCACTGGGGTTTGTTCCTTGAGTCCTCCTCGTTGTCTTGTTTGTTCTGGTGCCATGTTCTTCCTAGCCTAGTTTTTCCAGAGACACCACACAGAAGCTCCCTGTGCAGCAGACCTGAGCTGAGCAGCAGTGCTATGCATGTCTATTTCCTTGTCAAACTCAGATGTGCAAATGTTTTCTGCTTTGCTTAGTAGACCAGAAACAAATACCATTAGGTCCTTGCAGTGTCACTTCTGAGCCTGACCTTTTGGGCTTGGCCAACCTGCAGTTTGCCAGTCAAGGGAGCATCCCTGACACAACAGCCTGTCTGCATGGAATGTCTTGCCAACAGGTTTCATAATGGGGTTTCTGCCAGCACTTAGCATTCCCCATTCGGAGCAGTTCACACCATTTCACTCTGTATTCTGAACTACCTTGCTACTCCAGCATGGACCAGCTGCTCCCCCTGGGGAATCCATAACCTCCGTTACATCCATAACGTAAAATGTGTCTATCATATATAGTTGTCAGAATCTTAACATTTCAATTCAGATCTGTGGGATTGGAGAGTGACCCGTTATTTCTCTAAGAAAAGTTTAAACCCTCACTCTATAAAGACACAAAATAATTCCATCAAATACTGTATAGCATATAAGTCTAGCACAAAGGTTAGTTTTATGTTTTTTTCTTTAAGTCCTTCTGTTCATTCAATGTGAGATCAGAAGTTTCAGCCTGTACTGTGAGGTAGTGCAATTTCTCAATATGAGCATGATTAAAAAAGTGCATTACCACATATAGCAACCTACTGCCTTTAGCTGACATATTATACTATAATGCATATGGCTCAAACCCTAAGATAAAAATCTTTGGTTTCAACCTCAGTGAATGTGCTACAAGTTTGGAATAAGGCTCATTTGAAGCAAACACATACTCATCAACTATCACTGAAGTAGGCAATAGCTTGTCTTCACACTTCATCATCAGATTGACTGCCTGCCCAATACAAATTACCTGGGACACCATGATACCAGACATGGCCAAGGATCAGTGAACAGTATTGATGTAGCATGATGCAACCAGAAGACCCGTTTGACAGAAAGGGAACGTGTTCTTCTTCATGGCAGAACATCCCTTTTCCCAAGCTCAGTAAGGACCCTCCTGTTGTGTGTATCCATGCTCTGAATACACACACCAAAGTCTATGCACATCCTTCTACAGCAGTGGTACAGGAGTTACACAGCTCAGTGCTCTTCCACTGCCAATCCTTCACGGTGATGGTCTATTTCTTCCTATAAGAGTTGTAAGAGTGACAGCTGTGTTGCCTTCTCTGGCCCCTTATAAATGGCTTTATTCTCCTCTAAACAGAGATAAATGACATTTTCTCCTCTTGACCTTTTCCACATGATATCCTAGTACAAACAGGGCAAGTGAATTTGATTGTACCACCTTCTGAGTATAAAACACATGTTTAGATAATGCCAAAATAATGAGGTAATTTATGAGGGCTGCAGCACTGTTTCTTTTGAAACCAAAACATCTCCTAAGCAATTACTCCTTCTTGGGTTAGACGATGAGAGTGCAATAATAAACAAAAATGAAGAGTAAAGCAATGCAAAAAAGATGTGGAAACTTCAGCTAATAATTTATAGGTGATGCCTTTACATCCTTGGATGTGATCATAAAATGAAATGTTTTCATATATTATCTATAGTTGGAAAAAGTACAAGAAATTGCCAACTGAAACTGAACTGAAAGCTTTTTAAGAAACAAAACATGACACCCTTGCAATGAGTTTTTGACTGGAATATAACCTTGCATTCCTGGCTGCCCTAGGACTTATATTACCATTCACTCTTGCTGAGGAATACATACTGCTACTGTAAGGGACCTTTTTATTATTGTTAGTATTATTTCAAAACAATCCAGGAAAATAACATTGCAAGCCTGTGATGTGTCTATCATAGTTGAATTATTCTTTCACTATAGGCTGTTTTTAAGTAAAAGTTATTTTCCTGAAATTATTATTACTGAGCAACACACCTTACATGAACTTTTGCCATTAAGGCTTGGAATCCTGTGGTTTTCTAGGAATCAGCATTTTTAAACAATAACATTAATTTTAAAAGCTAAATCTCTGAAAATATTGACAAAAATGAGAGAGTAGAAATTCTATTAGACAAAAAAAGAAAAAAAGAACATGTTTTTCTTGGGTGGGGGGAGTGTTACCACAAATATATTTTTTTTCATGTTTTGCATTTTACTCTCTTTCCACAGTGAAATCAGATGAGTTGCAAACAATCAAGAAAGAATTAACTCAAATCAAAACAAAAATTGACTCCTTGCTAGGGAGACTGGAAAAGATTGAAAAGCAGCAAAAAGCTGAAGCAGGTAGGTAAAAGCCATTTTTGGTGAAATTAATTAAATTGGAACTTCGTTACCAGTCAAGCAGACCAAAGAGAACAGAAGCTTTCTGAAATTTTGGTACTTAATGGAGGTCTGAATCAAGGTAAATTAACCCTCAGGTAGAACTACTGGGAGGATAGATTAATATTCTTCATAGAATATGCATCAACATTTAAGAATTGTTTTTTATGGTGTAGCAGGAAAAGATAATCTTTCTAGTTGTTCTGGAAACAAAACATCACTAAAAAAATGACTGAACAGAATTAAGCTAGAAGTTTTTGACCACAGGGATGTTTGTGCTAGGCACATTAAGGATTAATAGATCGTGTATATCAAGAATTCTTGCCTGGGCAATAGGCAATAGTCACAAGTTGAAGCAAGGAAAAAAAATCTGTTTAATATAAGGAAAAGAGATGCAACTAAGCAGTTTAGTGAATCGACCAGAGAGACCATAGTGGCTCCATCATTGGAAACATTCAAAACTCATTGGTCTCAGGACCTGTGGACCTGTGCCAAGATTTGAGTTTGTCTCTGATTTGAAGAGGAATTGGACTTCGAGAGTGCAGAGATACTTTCCAATCTCAGTTATTGACTGAAGCTCTGGCCTCTTTGTAAAAGTGGTTACATTTCCAGTTTACCTTTCTTCTGGCTTAGAAAGTTTTGGATTTAGGCACACCTTGGGAATGAAAAAATCTAACACTACTTTATAATTTAATCAAGTCATCAAGTTCATTTTGTTAGATGAATGATCTCACCTGGCAACACTTTAAAGTCATCCTGAAAGTTATAAGGTTGTATTTTCACTATGATATATATATAAAAACAATCTCAGTTCTTACGTCTAGAGTATTTTCTTTGCTATTTCCTTATAGATTACATATATATTTTAACAGGAGATTTATACTAGTGAGTTGATTTTTATGAGAGTCAGCAAGAAAATGGAAGCCTTATCTCATGAAAAATTCAACTATTTTTTTTTAACCCCACCATTCTGTGATAAAACCCTTTTATGAATTTTGTGTGAAATGTGTGAAAGAAATTCTGCTTCAGAACCCACTACTGCCTGGGTGTCTGGACAGTAGTTAGTTACATGAAGCCAAAAACCTATCGGGACACATAAAGAGAATTCCACCAAGACTGTCTAAAACATTACTGGGAAAAGATGTTGAGGGTTACAAATCTGATACAGTCAAAACAGGAATTTAGATCTGGATCCCTCCTATTCCCAAGTAACTTTAAAAAAATTCTTTGAAAAATAACTTTTCTTTACAAACATTTTCTAATCCCAGTCCCCCAGCTGTTGCAGTTTATCTTACAAAGTTGAGGGCTTTTTTCAAGTCCTCTACTATTAGCAGGGAGTGTGATTATCTCTTTCAGGAGAATTGTGCACAATATGTATTCATTAGATTCTATTTTGTTTTTTATGCAAGTTGGATAAAAGTTGAAAGATGTAATTGCAAGGTACTCCATTGAATTGCTTGTTCACTGAAATACTCTGTGTATCCCTCCCTTGGGGAGCTTCTATAAAAAATCCATTACTATGCAAAACAATCTGTAGATCATGGTACTTTGATATCCAATTTTCACTTATGCTAAAGAACTGTAGTGATCTCAAATAGAAATCAGATCAAAGAGGAAAATGTTGATTAGTATTGAGTCACAGTCTTATGTCTTCTGAAGACGAGAAACTAATAACCTCAGATATTAAAAAACCTTTTCAAAATATTGGTGTTTTAAAACATCAGGTGCAGAACCATCCCTCATATCCTTTGCCTCCTGTTGGAGAGTGTGAGGAGAAAAACACACCAAAAATACCAGTAAGCATGGAATCCCATTTAAGTTTCCTGAACTGATGAGGAGGGTTATGCAGCCTGGGTGATTAGCCTGCAGATCCAAAAAGATTTATGTAAGCTACATCAATAGCTGAACTGTTTCATTTAGAGTATCAGATGGGAGGTGATGAGACGATTTTGTTCCTTCTCTATGATTTGGCAATGTTATTTCTTATTTTCCTCTGCCAGAAGGCATGGTCTCACTAAGACTGGGATCAGAGTGAGGATCTGTGCCATATTTACATAAAACAAAAATCAAGCCATCATCTTGCTCTTTTGGTTTTCTACGTTTGACTCACTATCCTGAAGAATATTTAATTTTTAATCCTAAAAGTTGTTACATTTGGAGGAATGTGATATTACAAGCTGGACAAGCTCAGTGCATACAGTAGTTACTGCTCTACTACTTTATGAAAACTCTCCTTACAGTAACAGCTGATGTTCTGACTTTTTCTATTATCAACCCCTAACCTTTCCAATAGTGGTGATCATCAAAAGTAGGATTTCCTGTACATAAGAAAACTGTGGAAATAGCTCCTTTATTTTTGCAAAAATCTCAACCAGGAAGCCAGGAATAAGATGTTCTGACATGAAAAAAAAAAATTGTTAGAGAATATTCTTCATGTAATATTAGTGACTAGGCTCTAATTAGGCTGAAAGTTAGGAACTTAGTTTAGCTTCTCAGAAAAGCCCAAAAGAGATGGGTACTGAGATAGTATTTTAGCCTTCTCTGAAGAACCCAGTCTATGTCCTCATTAAAACAATTAAGTAAGTGACCTAATTTTTTAGCAGCTGTATCTTAGAAGGTTTCCCATTTAAATGTATTGTCTATCAATTCAGCAACCTTGTTTTCAAAAGCCTTAACCAAAACTGAGTCAGTTGTCATAGCAGAGCTGAGTGATCTCAGGAGTGGCTTGAGACAGGAAGTTGTAGTAGGGCCAGACATAAAAGGCATGAGTGATTCAATCCATATTTCCTTGTCCGGAGGGCAAGTAACACAACCACTTACAATAGCATGGCATTGTATGGAGCACCTTACCAAGAGCAGATGAAATTCCATGGGCTTAATCTTCTGGTAATACATGTGACTACAGTACTGTTGAAGCAGCTACATAAGATCACTTTGTATTCTTTAGGTGATTGAGGGTGGAAAGCTTAATTTTTCTGTTTCTTTAGTAAGCAAAGTTGAAAATGAGGGACTAAAGACTAATGAAGACTAAAGAGATGAATGTAAGTGGCAAAATTAATGAGCAAAGTCAAAAGGTAAAACAAATGTCTTGGTTTAAGAGTATGGAACAGAAAAACACAATCAGGTTTGAACAGTATGTGTAGCTAGTAATAATTTATGGTAAAAAAATAATGTGCTCATAGAGCTTTAAAAATATAGAGCTTCAAGGCAGTACTTGATTCACTGGTTGTCCAACAAGATAGGCAATGAACTAATAGTATTACAGAGAAGTAAGTCTTACAAAGGAAGAAATATTTAGTTCTAGAATTTCCGTCATTGATCACCCTCAGACTGAAAAGACACTGTTTTTCTAGCTGCATGCAACCAATTCTCTGGCCTGATTCACTCTGAGTACGTTAAGTTTTTCATATAAGTACCTGACATGCATAGGAATAAGACTCTGATCCCTCTAAACAGTCTTCTAGCCAGTCTGTCTCTGTCATTCCTCCATCAATCTTCCTCTGAATTTCTGCTGTTTGGATGAGGTTCCTCAGCATATCCAGGAGTTTCACAATACCTAGCCACAGCAATGCAGCTACCCTCATGAAGTCAACCAGAACAGATTCTTCAGGCTTCCATGGAAATGGTCTTTCTTTTCACCACTTTGTGGAAAATATAGGAAGGCAATACATAGTTGATTGGAGGGGGGCATTCTCCAGTTACTTCACCACATTATCCCATGAGGAGTAATGGGTAATATACTCCATAAAAACATATTTACCTGCCTAAAAGGATTTGGCTGGTTACCTATATGGCTGTTAAGAGATATTCACAGTAAATTCACACAAATTCTTGTTCATTTACTGGCAATTAACAGCCTTCTGCTTCTCAGAACATAGATATTTACATACTTCTCATTGGCTACACATGAATAAACATCTGGTGACTATGCCAATTAGATTCCAAGGCAAAGTCAGGTACAGAAAATCAAAAAGCTGGATCTCCTGTTAAATCAAACCTTCATCTACTGCATGGCATAGATGGGGTAGATGGCCATATTGATATTGGGATTTATTTATGCACTAATTTTTGGAAGAAATTTTTTCAATCATGTTTGCCTGGTAGACATAATCACACATAATTTTACAAAGTTAGCACACCTGGAGGTAGAAGCTTAGGTTTCTTCTGCAGAGCACTTTCCTTTGTCACCAATAGGAAAGGTTACTGAATCTCTATAGAGTATGTTTTCCTTACAGAAGCCCAAAAGAAACAAATGGAAGATAATGCTGATTTGATTCAAGAGGAATGCATATCAGAGAATGCAGATAATTCTACGGAAGAGCCAATTGAAGGAGGGCCAGATGCAGATGGGGATGGAGAAGATATGACTGATGGGATAGAGGAGGATTTTGATGAGGATGGCAGCAATGAGCTGGTAAGGAATAATCATGACATGTCTGTCTACATGGTTCCTACAATTAACCACAGAGAACCAACAGTCTGGATTAGCAAAATAAGCTCACAGCAGCACTGTGATGTTCTGTAACTAGTGCCTAGACCTATACTCCTCGTACACTGTAATATCAATTAAGCAGAGGAACCTCTGAGGAGAAACAAAAAAATATACATTTTTCTACATTTGGTAATTTTAGAAAGGAAATAAAATGTAGATTAAATTGGTTTACATTTATTATTTTATATATGTAAAAATATAGTATGATATTTTTTCTTTTCCTTTTTTAACTGCTGCTTTTCAAAATTAAATAAGATTCTAAAATGGTGAAATTGTTCATTACTAAACACAAGCTTTTCACAGTCTCGAGTCTCTATCTTCCATGTGTATACTTGCAGCCTATATTGGCAGATAGAGGTTTTGTTTCTTTTTGATGGAAGGATTTTTCCTTAAGAAATGTCTGGCTAAGTAATGTTTGAGTTTTCAGCATGAGGCTGCACCTTTCATGAAAACCCATTATGGTGCTGAACTCCTAAGTTCTTCTAGAGCAACATTAAAAAAATATTTGGAAAATCAGATTTATACTTTTCTGTGCATTCCTAATAGGAATGGAGCAGTCACAGTGGTTTAGCCTCTATAATACTCTCCCTCCCTTCCTGGTTTTCTTATTCGGCTTTGAGCTGAAAGAACTTTTGTTACTCATTGTCATTGCTTGCATTTAAAAAATATTTATTCATGTGTGTACAGTAAAAATCTTTTAGTGAAGCAGCAGAAGTCAGTTAGCAAGGGACCCAACAGAATAAACAACAAGCCTGGAGTAATGGGGCATGTGAATAACCAATGATTTGTATTGCATACTGCAAATGCAATTTAAACCTACTTGTAATTTTCAGATTTGTGTCCCATTAGCCAGCCCAAGGAATTTCTATATCCAGAATAGCATTATGTCCAGAAGAAGCTACAAAAACCTGAATTCCCTCATCTTTTTACATGCAATGTAGAACATATGACATTATCCTTTTTTCTTAACGAGACAGGTTCTCCTCTTCAGATATGAGGGATGTCTGTAAGAACCTGTCACTCTGAATTTGTAGGGAGTTGAAATTTTGAAATTAATTAATACTTGTAAATATAATCTTTTACCATGGCTGATACCTGACCAGCTGATGTGATTTTAGCAATAGGGGTAACAAGAATGATGGGTTTTGCACTAATTGGGCACCAGAGTCCCTATTACAGACAACTAAGTGGGAATGTTAACATACAGTGCATCAGACTCTGATTGCCCAATGCTGTCATTTCACCCTGTGGATTTGACATACTTAGGATATATCCACACTATAAGACACAAAAAAGTAGAAGAATTTTTTCATCTATCAAAGGCCTCAGCAGGAGAGGCTCTATAAAGCAAGCAGCACAGGAAGGATTCATTAGCAGTGAAAGTCTGGAACTGGCACAGCCACATTTGCACACCGCTGCTTCCAAGTTAAAAGGCCGTTCCAAGATTCGTGTTATGGAATTAGTTGAAGTGCAGTGCATTGCAGACACAGTTCCAAAGACAGCTCAGAGGTCTGACACACGCATCTAAGGCATGGTGGGGAGCCAGCTCCAGTTTGTCTGCCTGTCATCGCTGAGTGCATGAGTGCTGGGAGGAGGTGGCTCGCTGCATGTGGAGAGTGGTGTCCTCTGCATTGCATGCTGGCATGGGTGGCATCCCCCTCATCCCAAGTAGCAAGGAAAGGCCAAGGAAGAAGACTTCTGTGCATCATCTCAGTCAGGTGCAGCCTGGTGCAATGCCAGGACAGTGGGGCCAGCCAGCCTCATGCCTTCCACCTTCCCAAAGGCTGGGATGCTCTAGCTCAGGTGCTGGCAATACTGTAAATTTGACAGCTTATAAATAAGATTGTCACTGATGTAAAATCCCTGTCCTTTTTATCCTCCCTTGCCATTTCCATCAAGTTTTGGAAGGGACTACTTCACCTTAGCTTTCCTGCTGCTGCAATGTGATAATAACACTTTCTTCTTTTTGCAAAGCCTAGGGAGATTAGTGAATGCAAAACTGCAATGGATAAGATAAAGGATTGCTCAGCAAAGGATTGCTTCAAAGAAATCTCAGGGTACGGGTGTTTTCCACAGAAAGGCAATTATAAATTGAATTATGTATCTTTCTTCTATAGTTTTTACCCAAACAGTCAGCAGTATTGGCCTGTACTTATGATAAGATGGTAGGTTTTGATGCATATTGTAGTTTAGACTGTTTTATACTGACATATATTTATGTAGATATAGTGGCCAATTCTTGTAAGCTTCAGTTTCTACTCCAATCATTGATAGCTCTGTAAAGGGAAGGACAGTAACAATACTACCAAATATATAGTGAATACCCCTGTAGAAATACTTCAGAGTTCAGTCTGCTTCTACCTATTCTTTGTCCTCTTATCTGAAATTGCCCTCTGTCTTTTGAAAAGTAAAGTAGATATATAAGCTTATTATAAAGCATGTTGTAACAGATGTTATTCTGTTTTAGAAAAGCTAAGTTATTTAGGAAAGCAAGCTGATGAAAAGCAAATATGTAATTATGGAATGGAGCCAGTTACAAATCTCTTGAGGAAAAAAAAGGTTAAGAATTAAACATGCTAAATGTGACAACAGTAACAAAAACCTTCCACATAAGAAAAATGTTACTATTTTGTGTAAAACAATAATATTGGACTTGTACTTTAATAAAAAATCATCCAAAAGAATTTTTAAATGAAATCTATAATGTATTCCAAATATAGAGCTAAAGGAATTTAAGACAATGATTAAGAAAATATTCTTTTTCATCACTAAAACCAGCAGAGGAAACAGAAAAATATTTAAATGGGCAAAACTGATGCCCTGAAGTCATTTCAGCAGGAAAATTTAATTGTGAGTCCCCTAGTATGAAAAATATTAATAGAGGAAAAGAGCAAGATTAATTAAATTTAGATTTTAGCCTTTAGTGAGCCCTTCAGATTTATCTGTAAATCTTCTGCCAGGTTATTTGCCAAAACCTGCTGCAGATTTGCTGAACAGAATTCTGTTTTCCTAAGGCTGTCAATGAAAGGAGGTGTTCAACCAGGTCATACCCACTGCCAGAGTCCAGGTGCTGCCACAATGGAGCCTCTGAATCCACATATGTGGGTCTCCACCTTTGCAGCAGAGGATTCAAAAATGTATTTCTTTCTTTATTTCTAATCTAACTTGCAGAGGAAGTGACTACACAGGATGTGTGCTGTGGGTTTAGGTGGTAGGATCAGTTCTCTAAATTCACACACTGTCTATTTGAAGGAACAGGTTACTGCACATTAACTGAGTGATGGCAGCTGTCCTCAGGCCTGCTTTCAGCCTAGATCAACTGTAAAGAAAGACACAGTCTGAGTTAAGTCAGGCATGAATTTAAAACCCTTCAGTCTCTTCAGTTGTCTGACTGGCTGCACACACAAAACAACACCATACTCAACAGCTGCACACCTTCTTCATCCACCATCTAGACCAGGATGTTGTTCAACCTTGCACTGTAATTTTCTGTGAGTAAAGACATGCCCATCAACAGTCATTATGGCTCAGCTAACGTGTGAAAAGGTTTTGCACAGCAATAGGTTGATTTCAAGCCCATCTGAACTCCAATTTGAGACATGATGCACTTGAAGCACCTGCTGCAGTCATCAAACATCACCTCTTGAGAAAGTCTCTTTTGTACTATTTGCCCAAAAGTGTCTGTCTCTCAGTAAATGTCTCCACCATTTCAGACACTCCAGCTTAAAGGATCTCCTTAGAAAAATTCCCAAAGTATTTTGCTGCATTTTTATACTAAAGAGTTCTTTAAAAGGTGATCTCAGAAATGTGATCCATCTGTGTGTGAATATGTTAAAGAGTTGGCTTCAACTTGCTCAGTGATGTGTGCCACAAGCTTTCATCCACGCACTCTCTCACAGCCTCTGACTCCCATTTGTACAAGGGTATGCATAATAGTCACTGGTTTATCACGTAGCTCCTGAGCTTACTTTACGATTCATGTCACTTAACTGAATCAAACTTAACTGACCTCCAGAGATAGTGAGAGGGGTTGAAAACTTCAGGTCTATTTCTTTTCCTCCTTTTAGATAAAAAAAACAAGTAGTTAGTTATCCCAGATTTTACTGGACTAATAATTCAGGCTTTCATTCCACTCCTAACATTGGGCAGATTGTAGTAGCAGTGAACTTAAAGTTTCTGTGTTCCTTCCTCATGCATTCCTTTTAATTTAAACTGTCCCTCAACACTGTTGCAAAGTGTCTTGGTTTGGAAAGACAGGTATCCACTGGGGAAAGCTGGAGTTTCCCTTGGAATGGAGAATGTAAACCCCTCACCCCCTTCAAATTATTATATTTCTGAAATTAAGGGCTTTCAGACAAAGATTTGGGAATAGGAATAACAGTTCTTTACTAGGAAGATTAACAATACAAATGTAGTAGAAAAAACCAAAACAAACAAGCAAACAAACAAACAATAATCCTAGACACCCTGACAGATTTAGAGATACAGCCTGACACCCTGTTGGTCAGGGTGTTGGAAGCAGTCCACAGTAAGTCCCCCTGGAGTGGCAGATGTGGTTGTGTTGGAGCAGAGACAATCCTGAGAGAAAAGGGTCCAGTGATGGCAAGAAGGGTCTGGTCTTCCTCCAGGAAGTGGAACCAGATCCAGTGGAACCAGATACCTCATGTTCCTGCGTCTCAGTTTTTATCTAGGTAGGAATGGTTGGCTCCCCCCCCCACTGGGTGGAGCATCTCACAATGGGATGATGGAATGTGTCATGCCCTTGGCGAGCCTTAATGGCCCATTAGCAGAAAATATCCCCCTGGAGGGAGGATGGGAGGTGAAAGAGATAAGAAACACTGCCCCACCTGGTTTTAACAGCTGGCACAATATCAGAAGGCATCTGTCCCCCTCCCCCCAGGGTTGCAAGAGATAAAGAAAAACATTTCCCCAGCTGCTTTCAACAGATGAAATAGAATACACATTTTTGGTTCCGTAACCCAAGACACGAAGAAAGCCACGTACCGTTGCAACACTCATCCCATTTTATGGAAAACAGGCTCTGATGAAGAAAGATCCTCATTTTTACTAAATTAAGTTCACACCCAAATAACAAACAGGTCACAAATTACCCAAACACAAATCTCCAGTGATATCAAGCAGGTTTTGTGTGTCTGCAATGACTTTAAATTGTGAGTAGTAGGAAGGAAAACAACCTTTTCTTACTCTTGTGTCTGCACAGGGAAGAACAGAAAAGTAACCTTTGCAACACAGTCCAACATGTTATGATATTTGAGAACCAGCTTGCCATCTGTCCCTCTAGAACAAGTCCCTTCTTACTAGAAATAGCATTAATATTGTGCAGCCTGGCTGAAAGATTGAAGGAAGAACATTTCTGAATTTGTGTGCCTGGTGGTTCCCTAATTCTGCTGATTTAGGACGTGGACAACGCAGTGCAGACCCAGAACTTTTCATATATCTTCTCTGAACTTGTTTTAAAGGGTTTTGATCGATCATTGAGGAAGCGCTGATCAAGCCATTGCAATCCCCTTGTAAATAAAACAGGTAGCTACAAGTTACTTCACTGAAAGCCTGAAGTATAGATTTGTGGGGGAGGGAGTAATAAAAATAAAGGAATTAGCCAATGGTTAATAAAATACAAACAAAATAATTAACTGTAATGAATTATACACAAGCACTCATATCTGCATTACATTGCCTGAGAATAGTAGTCCCTATCAAACTGTCAACCTTTCATAGTAAATAACTATAATAGTAATAGCACAGTAGTGGTTCAGTAGTTGAGCATTCAGTACAGCAAACTGTTTTCTGGTAGAGTATGTGATGCAAATACAGTAGATTTATGGTGTCATAACTCAGAGCAGACACTGGTTAGTGCTTGGTTGGAATTTGAAGGATATATTCACAATCACAGCATTGTTTTTATGCTGGTGTAGCTGTGCTAAAAGTAATGAAGCCAGCCAAGCATTATTAGATGGGAAGTCCACAATAATGAGTCAACTTTAATGGGATGTCTTAAGAGGCATTTTTATTAAATTATTTTAGAACCAAACATAGAGAGACTATTAAAGGCTTAGTTCTGGTTATAATGTAACAAGATTTACAGCAGTTATTTCAACAATTATAGTTCCCTTTCTACAAGTATATTTCAGTTGTATTTACCTCTCAAGGGTATTTGATTTCTTACTCTTGTCCTTTTCTCCATCTCCACACTGCATGTTTTCAGTCTATCAAATTTGTTTCTAACATCTGATAGAGACTTATGTTTCACATATAAATACCAGAAACTGCCACAAACATAAAACTCAGGATAATACTCTTGCTGCACTGATTTTCATTATGTAAAAGTAAAACCATTATGATATAATAATAGCTAAATTTCTTGTAGGAATTGATGCAATTACCACTTAAATCAATGGAACCAACTAGCTCTGTGGCCAAAGCTCATCAAAAACATTTCCCTCTTGCAACAAATGGGTGATTTAGATTGCTGACAGGTACACTATCAAAGGTATTAGCAAAAGTGGTTTTAATATAATGTTGTAGAAGAGTAACTTAGTCAAGGTTTGGTGGCAAGGTTCACTGTAGTACTGTATGGCACAATCATTTGAACAATGATTCAAAACCACCAAGGCACAAATCAGTTATCAAGGCCCAAATCATAGTTACCTTACTAAAGGGTTTTGTATAATATCAATCACTTCCCAAACATCTGCCATTGGTAAATGGACTCTCTGTTTCAAGAAGTAACCTTGAGAGGCGTCCCAGCTCAAGGGGAGACCACCACCAAGCAGGCAGCCTGCTCAGCTGGGAGAGCTCAAAGAAGGCTCACTTAGGCTGTCAAATTTGTGGAATTAAGTGGCTGGATCGTAGTCAAATTACATGCAATGGGAAAGGTATGCACAAGACCCCTTGTACCCACAGCCTTCTTTGATAAATGAGACTTTGAAAAGCTACCTGCTGTTCATGTGTTAATTGCACGATGGACGTTCCAATACCACACCCATCAATGCTCCCTGTGCCATTCTTGGCCTTTGTGGGTCTTCAGAGAACAGATTGCAGCTAGAGGAGTTCTTGGCTGTCTGGGTTATGGCTCAGGCCTTTACCTCCTTTGGAGTCTGAACCAAATTACCACTAGTTTGGTTAAGCAGTTGACTGTATGCATCACAATCCTCCTATAAGTTCTTAAAGGGAAATTAATTTAACAGCCTATCTGTATGAAATTTTGAAACTTTCTTTGCTTTAATTTTTTTGTATGGAATTCAACAATGAAAATACTCAGCAGAAAGTAAAATAAAATCTACAGAAAAAGAACTAAAATTTGTCTGATGAATTTCATCTAGTTTAAACCCAGTTTTGCATATTTCAAATAGCAAGATTAATCAAATAGGTGACTGTGTGATAGTGTTGATAGTACTTAATTTATCATCATAATTAAACTAGATTTTTATTGTCCATTTAGATGCATGTTTTTTTCAGTCCGTAGCATCAGGGCAGACAAGATTGACTCTTCTATTATCAGCCAAATTAGGCTGATTAGGCTTGTTGAAAAGACCAGTAGCTATTCTGACAACTTGCAGCTTTCCAAGTGCACTTTTAGAGGATATTACTTAGAAAAAAAAAGGACAAGACATTTAGTTAATGACAGTGGCTGAAGCAATGTTGTGCCAGAAATCTTATTCAGCTACTTTAAAAATCACTAAGATCATGCAAAATTTTGTCTTTTCTATTGCGCTTACCATTCACTGAAAATCTTGCATTCAGTGTCAGGGAAACATGATGTTCTTCATTCCTAAGACAAATGAATAGGTAAAAGATTGTGTTCACTTGATAAATATCAGTGCGAGGTGTTTGTACTTGAGCAACCTAAGAAAGTCATTAGGGGCACCATACCCGACAGATACTAATTCCTTGTACCTTCCAAAGCTGCAGTAAATCTAATAACCTGTGACTGAAAAAATGGAGAAAGTAATAAAAGCATGCCTTGAAATCAAAAATTGTAAGAAACTTCCTGACATGCCCTTTTGTTATATTTAATATATGCAGTAGCACAGTAGACATGTTTGCTGTTCACCCACTGTTACATGAGTCATCGGAAGGACCTTGCCACCTGCCCCTCCTCTCCATTTTTCCTGGCAGTCAATTTATCAGGGGAATATTTCTTAAGTGGTGTTCACTGTTTTAACCAGTTTATGACTGACTACATAATGTTTTTTCTAATTATTATTTAAATCCTATCCTGCACATATCACATGGGAAGCTGCAGAAAATGCAGGCAATGTTATCATGCATTTTGCATCTCCTTCTACTAGATTTTCCTGCCTGTAATTGCATATTTGTAAAACAAATAAGCAAACTCATTTTACTGAATTCAGTTCTATTCCTCTGAATCTGCTCTATATTATTTAATTCCAAGTTAAAAATCCTCGAAACTTAAAATCATGAAACTTTTAAAATATTGTAATGTGAATAATAGAATTAGTTTACAGACATTAGAATCTTACAGATTTAATGAAAAAGAGCTTTAAAATAATGGGTTTTCTCTTCTGTTTATCTCATTTTTAAGCAAAGTATGTGGGATCAGGAATTTTGGGACCTGTTCTCAGCTTTGACACTGAGCCAATGTGGTAGGCAATGTGTATCAAGAAGACTGAATGGGCAGGTAGAATTAGCACCTCTTTCTGAGGTCAGACCAACAGGTGCCCTTCTTTGGCATGTAAGAAAGGAGCATTCCCAATTATTTAAACTTGTAAAAAATTATATACTTTACAGTAAAGAAAAATGTCTGTGGAACAACAGGCAATATATTCTTCAATTAATCTGTTTTTTTGTTGTACCCTGACATCTCTCTTGACCTGCCTGAAGTCTCAGTCATCATTTAATAAGGTAGTCAATGGTGCTCGATAATTTTGAGACAGCAAATATTTAATTTTAGTGGCTCAGGTTCTATCAAAAACAACTGCTTTGCCTCCAATTGAAAAACACACACACACACACACACA
>VWYO01003688.1:52360-84953 GCA_013400275.1 Rhadina sibilatrix
AAAAAAAGGGTTTGAAAAAAATTTTTCCATTAAAAATTAAAAAAAAAAAAAAGAAAGAAAAAAAAAAAACCACTCGGGTTGAAAATTTCACTTTAAAAAAAGAATCCATCTACTTCTGTTAACATTTCTACTGTCGATTTTCCAACCAGATGCAATTAGGAAAGTGTTGTCAGCTTCTCTGTGGGTAGGTGGAGCTGGTATGCCTTATGCTCCCCGGCAGCATCACTCAATGCCTACTTGAAGCTGGTAGCATTAATAGGTCACAAAGCAGGACTCAGATATTTAGATGCAACCTGCCTCCTGCCTCTGCTGGAAGAATGAACCTCAGAAGTGTTGGCTAACACTGGATTTTTGCATTTTCACTGTGTGGCTGACAAAGCAACAAAAGAAATCAAAGGATATGCAGTTATATCCTATGGCAGGTACACAAAATTGCAAAATAGGCAACAGCAAAAGGGAAGCAACTGAGGAAAAATTCATCAATCTGGTAACTCTAGGCATTGCTGAAAGCACACAGCCAATGGAAATGGAGTAAGGTATATAAATAGTTTGATGGGACTGAAGCAAAGAATTCTACATGCAATTTATTTAGATTGAATGCTATTATGCAAATAAAACATTTCATTGCAAAGCAGCCAAGACACATTATTCTATTTCCTGCTGCTAAAATAGAAATTATTCAGCAGTTGTTTGCATAGTATTATTGAGGGGAGGTATACTTCTGCTTCAACAACTCTCGTTTGACTTGCTGTTATTATTTTGGGCTTAACAGTTAACTCAAGACTGTTGCACAGTCCTGATCATCCACTGCTGCAGGAACACTATTCTTCTTTTAACCTTTAATGGTTTAAGGTGGGAAAGCATTATAGACATTGATATTTGGTTGATTTGTGAAAAAGTTGTGTCATAATCCTCTTGGCTCTTTTCCCAAGCTGTCTTGATCTCTTTTTGAGGTTCTCCTGGAAGAAATTCTATGCCTTCACACTAAAACCAACATTTCATTTCTCAGTTTCTACAGATCAAGTGATGAGATGTCATGTTTGAACCCCCTGAAGGCTGAGAAGAGAAACTCTGACTTCCCCACAGAAAATTGTGAACTGCAGTTTCTTACTGGCTGACAACACCTTTGATTCAATTTGTATGAAACTCAATTTACTTATTAAAAAGGACATTATTGTTCAAATATTAGAAGCTCCATTTCTTATATGTTCTAAGCTGTACAATTGTCAGATTTTTATGGTTTAGATTGTAAATGTGGTTTTCTCTGGCTAATTATTGGTATTATTTTTTTAATTTTGATGTCTTAAAGGCCAATGTACTGTATCATAATAATATGAAGGACGTATTTAACAGGTGTGGAAAACACTGTATACAAATGTATATTTCTAAAAGCTATTTTTATGATTAGCACGTTTTACTGTTTTACCATATTTAGAGTCAGGTGATATTGCACTTCTTTGTTTACCGCTTAATTCAAACAAGACCATTTTGATCAGTGCCACAATTAAATATAGGTTGTATGGTATTTCCCATTATTTTATTCAACTTTTTGTCATTGGAAATAATTACATTTGGTAATAGAATAGCTTCTAAAAAGTGAAAATGTCAAAATAAGAGAGCAATCCTTGATAAACTGTAAATTGCATCCTCCTGTAAAACCCTTTCTTCAGATAAGCCCTCTCTGTGACGCCATTCATCAGACAGTTGTTACAGCTGCTCTTGCAAATCTCTAAAGGCAGTTTGTTGCTGCCATATGGAAAATCAGTCAGCCTCCTGTCTAGCCAGGAAAATTACTTATAGCCTGCCAATATCTGACAGCCTGAGTTAGCCTACTTATTACTCTTTGGGTTATTTTCTGGCAGTAGTCTTTCCACCTACAAACTCCTAAGGCCCTCCTAAAAGCCTGAAGTTGGAAAAATTAATTATTACAGATGTTCTAGGGGGATTCTTAGTATAGAATTTCTTAATAAACCATATTTCCTTTCAAACAGAATGGATGCATTATTTCTCTTGTGTTACTGTGACATTAAAGGTATCAAAGCATATGGGCACAAGGACTTTTCCCCCTATAATAGTACTAACTTGTTCACCATCCCAAAATCAGACCTCTTTAGCATTGCAGATGACATGAAACAAGAAATATGTATTCATTCCTCTATATCATTATGCTAGTGATTCTCATATAGAAAGAGACATGTCTTTAAAGTGATTGCAGGGTAAATAAATTATTTATTAGCTACAGCCTCCCAAGAGGAAGAGGCATTAATTTAGGAAGTGTCTTACCCAGTCAAATGGAGCACAGACCCAGCTGTGAGCCAGTCTGCAGCACTGAGCCCTGACCACTGAGCTCCATGACCAGGATATTTGCTATTTCAGATCACCCAGCACTACAAAGATGAACTCTTGCCCTGCCCTTTCAAATGTTCTCTGTTGGCTGAAAATAAGAGAAAACAAAATGTACCAGAGAGACTTTTTGAAAGATCTAACTTTTAATTTCTGTTTTAAAAAGCAGTTTCTGAGATGACAGGTTCAACCCTCAACTAGTGCAGGTATAAGTGAATGGGAGCTCAAGGTCTCTGGTCAGATTTCTGGCATAGGGGACCATCATCAAAGAAGGACTGATAGTCTTCAAAAATTTGGAAGAAAAACATATATTTGAATTCAGTTATCTATTACTGAGTGAGAATTTTTCACTAGGCAGCTATGTAACATTGTACTCTCAGTTACATTTGTGTACCTTATATTTTGCTTGTCTACTGTGTGTGGAGTTACATGGTTTACATAAGTGCTGAGTAGTACCTAGGTCCTTAAATAAGGAAAGACTAGTATAAGTAGTTACATCTGACCATAAAGAATTGCAGCTTCAGAATTTATCAGGGCTGACTGAGAACAGTGCAGTAAAAAAATATTACTCCTGTGTAGGTGAAATGTTAGGTCAAGTCAGAAGGTGAAATACTTCTCCACTTTCTATCTTTTAATATAGGTTATGAACATTTTTAACTGTAAAAATGA
This sequence comes from Rhadina sibilatrix, assembly GCA_013400275.1. Taxonomy (NCBI): domain Eukaryota; kingdom Metazoa; phylum Chordata; class Aves; order Passeriformes; family Phylloscopidae; genus Rhadina; species Rhadina sibilatrix. The sequence continues at coordinate 55,373 of VWYO01003688.1, forward strand.
AAAAAGAATTCCCATTTGGGATTTCTGTCTTTAGCTGACAGTCAAAAAAAAAAAAAAAAAGAACTCAAAACCTCAAGGGGTATTTGGTATTTGTCCCATTTCAACCATATAAACTGTTGGCTGACTTAAAAGATGCAAACTATTTTCCAAGGAGATCCATTCTGATACTGGTGTAAATAAACTAGATATGAGAAACACCTAGGTACGTTGTCTCTCCACCACCTCCATTCCAAATGAGGCAACAGTCACAGAAGGCACTCTGAGATTTTTACACATTCTTTACAATCATTACCCTTAGATTATAAACTCACAGAGATGATTGCACATTCATAATGTTGACACCATTTCAGACCACATTTAAGTCCTGAATCACTTCTGATAGTCACCTCTGATAGCACCATGAGGCACTATTTCATTTGCAAGCCAGAAGATTGTTACCCTGTGCAGTCTGTTACCAGTAAGGTTTCTCAATGGCATGTTTGCTTGAAATCACTCCAGAGGATGCTGGTAGCTTCGACAGAGCTTAATAGTTCTCTGCTGTCCATGTATGAAGTATGCTCAGTGTTGTTTTCCATCACCTGTTACTTGTTTGACATAAGTTTTGTCAGTTGTGGGATTCTTCAACACTGCTCATCCCTTGTAACACAGAAGGATAGGAAACACAAAAGATCTTGTCAATCAGTTTGGACAGTGAACAGTCATAAAATCCTTTACAGACAGTCCTCAGTCAAACCAATTCATTTTCTCCACAGATCTCTATGCTCTGTCTATTTCAGATATTTGTTTCAAACATGGGCAGCCACATGAATGGAAAATATTTACTAAAAAGCTTTAAAGTTTGGATCAAGAAAAAATATTTTTACTTTTGTAAACTCTTGTATTACATATTGTTGCTGGTCCTATTAGTTTTCTCTGTAGATCCATTTTTAGTTCTGAAAAGATCACTGTACTTAAACTATGTTGATAACTATAATCTTGTTAGCACTCCTATTTTTAATTGGTGCCACTGCAATTTAAAACTGAGACATTCAGAGTTTGCCCATTAGAGCAGATTGATGGTTCATTACAGTTTTCTTTAAAATGTTGTAACATAATTTTTACATGTCTGTAAATAAATATTTTCTCTGATTTATGCACTAATTCAGTTTTGCAATTTCTTCTCTTAAAATGTGACTCTAAGACACTTTCCAGGAAAAATGTATTTCTCATGGAAAAATGGCATTCAAAACTCTGTAATACAACCATCCTTCACAACCTTTCAAAGCAGACCAAACAGAAGCAAGCATTCATAATATTAGGTACTAAACTTCAGTAAATGGATGGAAATGTTAAACCTGCTATCATTTTAGTAGTTTGAGAAATTCAAGCACCAGTACTGTATTAAAAAAATGACTGACAAGAAATGTGACCAACTTCTTGAAAAGAGGGAACTCTTCAGTGGAGTGAGAAAGAGAAGGAGGGAGGCACAGTGGGGATATTTAATTGAATTTAAGAAATGCATTTTCTTAATCCTGGAAGCCTCTAAGTTTCATGTCTCGCAAAAGCAGTATGAACATAATTTATGGAAACCATGCCAAAAATAGTTATCATTTTCTGCTCAGTATCTAAATTCATTTTTTATTCATAGTTTCCCATTCCATTCACAAAGTGTTCCTATGCAGGCAAGCTAAAGAAAATTGGTCCACTAAGTCTATGAGAATGATTTTAAATTATATTGGTACTGTTGGGAAGCAAGATTATTTTGAAATATAAGGGTAAGCCAGCACAACTTGACAAGTTAGTGCTGTAGCTCTGAGCATTTCCCAACAATGAAATGTTCTGGCCACGAGAATGAAAGAGAAAGAAAAAATAAAGGCACTTGTGTACAGCAGTTACAGCCCTGTGTTTATAATCCATGCCCTTACAAGAACTAGCTCTGGAAAACTGGTAAGAAAATCCTCTGAGAGACTGCTTAGAAAAAACATAGAGTGCTATAGGGAATACATAGCCGTTGGGTTTTGGGTGGTGGAATAATAAATCATTTGAGACAAAAAGTGCCTGGAGTTTTGTGGCTGCTATCATAAGTACTTTTTTTCTGATTAACCCCTCAAAGAAAGATTGCTGCTCCACATTTGTGCAAACAGAATTAATCCGCAAGTATCACGCATTATTTTAACAGGAAACTAGTTTGCAGAACATCCATCCCATATAAATCCCACTAACCAAGCAAAAATGTTTCTAAAGGTTACATTTAAATCTTTCTGATACTGTCCTGGCTGCATGACTTAGCAGCCTAAGGTAATGGAGAAAAAACTTTGCATAATCACTCTACTGGTGTATTTCTATATGTGAATATATATATGGTATGTAGCTGTGCATATGTGGAAAAAATACCCTTCCATTGTTTTGTGCTTTAAATAATTAGAACTAGAGACAACTAAAGTTGTGTAAAGTAAAAATCAAACATTAAACATCGTTTGATTTTAAACAATGAAACAGTTGACATTAAACAAGTACCTTCAGTGTCTACCCTAACTGGATACTTAAGTAGAAACTATGGTCAGTGTTCATTCTATGTGCAGTTACAGCAGCATTTAAAAATTATTTAAAGAAAGAAGAAATTATATTGTTGCTGATAATATTTCTGCTGCAGCAGGACAGTGGAACATGGTGGAGGAACAGAGGATATACAGCATGGCAAGGCTGCAGCTTGAATCTGCTGCTGAGATCTGAGTGAGCATTGATAGGATTTTACCTCAGAATGACTGAGGAAATTATTGAAAGGGGATGTTTTGTTTTGCACTTCAATTCATTTTACATTTGAAGAAACCTCCCTTATATACTTATTTATTTTCACACGTCTGTCAGCGTGCCATGATTTTGACAATTCTTTCAAGGGGTAAGTCTCAAAATTTGCATGTGATTTTGGTCAAACTTAGTGAGAAGTCAACACGTTGCAATAAGTAATCAATCATGTTAAAAATTTATCCCTTCTTCAGAATTTTGGCCTTGGTGTTTAATCCCCAAGGCAAGCGAGGGATTTCATAAATATCTGTGTACTTGAGTGGTCACGTTAATTGTAAATCTATGCTTCCATTGATAGGAAAACTATAGATCATAAAACCATAGAATGGTTTTGGTTGGAAGGGACATTTATGATCATCCTGTCCCAAGACCCCTGCCCTGGGCAGACTTTTCATGAGACCATCCAAGCTGACCTCAAACACTTTCAGGGATGAGACATCCACAACTTCTCTGTGAAACCTATCCCAGTGTCTCACCATCCTCACATTAAATAACCTCTTCCTAATATCTGGATTTTTTTTCCTTCCTTTTTTTAAATTTTTTTCCACCAGAAAATGTTCTACATTCTAGCCTCCATCAGTAATCTATGCAATAAAGAGGACACATTTTTATGTAACGTGATATCAAGTGAATCAACATTGAAACACTTCTTAGTTCTATACAACTTTCAGTGACACGTGTCAGGAGTTTTACCATGTTTGTGATGACACGTTGCATAACCTGTAATCAAAGTACCAGCGTATGAAATTGTGTTTTGCAAATCTATTCATTAAGCACTATTATTTAAGGCAGTAGGCTTCAGAGAGAAAGTTTATCAGGTCCAGCCTCAGAAACATAAATATATTTTTTTGACATCAAGCTATAAAAAAAATCAATTGTACTGATTTCAAGGCTGAGTGACCTTTGAAATTTGGATACTTCTGCAATTACAGGAGGATCATTTGTAAGTGATTTGTAAGTTCTGAGTTATTTCTTTTGTAAGCTAACAAGGCGGGGAAACAGTAATCTAGGAGTGCTACCAACTTATATGGGTCTCATTCTGGTCAATTTGTTCCACACTGGATTTGGATGATTGAAGTCATGTCACAAGATAACGTGATAGAAGTAATTAATAACAGCAACAAGAAAACAGTGCCCATGGAATTGCATATGGGCATCAATGTAGACAAATGGCATTGCTGAATTTTCTATCACATGTAAAATTTAGGTTCAAGAGAAGGTCTGTGAAACTCCATGCAGTGAAGAGCTACAAAGAGAACACATCTGCTGGTCCTGCTTACTCAAGGGGGTGAATAATCCAAGCAGATGTCAGATTTCCTCAGACAGCACTTTTCAAAGATGTCTTTACAAGGGACAAGTTCAAACATTAAACTATGAGTATTTTCAGAGAGGGCAAAAGCAGTTAAGTGGTCTCCTCCCAGGAATGAAGAGCATGACTGAACGGGTATGTGCACACCTACACATAGCCCATGAACCTGCAAATGGAGGAGATCCCATCTCCATGTTCTCCTTGAGGGCTGAAGTTGCATGAGGCTGAGTTTAGAGGACTAAAACTCTCAGAGAGTTTACAACCTCCTCTTTAAATATGGTTTTAGAGACTGTTTTCATCAAGCAGTAACAGAAGAAGAAAAGGTTTGAATCATTTTTTAGCTACAGAGAAGGGATGTAGGACATGGAAAGGTTATTTAGCTGTCTCACAGGCTTCTGCTGGCAACAGCAAGAAGCTTAGAGGACTACATAGGACCCTGGTCTAGTAAAATCATTAAAAATTGAAAGACATTGGTGTTACAGTCTATCCTATCTTTGTGTTTCCTTATGGACAAAATTCTTAAACTAAATATTTCACATCAAGCTGGGTATAAATTTTCACTGCTGTGAATAATCAGCATAGTAATGAAGTTTAAATCATATTTCACATTTTCCTTTCCAGCAAATTTCCCAGTAGGGGTGGTTCTGAGTTGACTGTGCTAACCAGGTTTTGGAGCAAATAGTGTGCAAAAGCAAAATTATTTAATCTCTTCAAGCTAAGGTGGTGCCTTCAGCAATGATAATCAGATTTGAATGGTCTCCATAGCAATGCAGGTGAAACTTTAGAAAAGCATTCAGCAGCAAATACAGAATTTCATAAAATTAAGAATGTGCCCCACTGAAGATTGGTTTTCAGGGATGCTGAGAAAGTTGTCTTCACATTTGTGATTGGAAAGTATAGTTTACTTACACAAATCACTATAATTGAGCAAGGATCATGCCACTGTAGCATGTTGCCTCTCAGGAAAAATATTTCTACTTCCATATTCTTCACAGATATTTTTGTTTTAAAAAAAATAAAAATGACTGAACTCTGAATTTTAGCATATTTTCTCTTTTAATTTAAGCAATACTGTATGCTTTAATACATAAAAATCTCAAACCACCTGTCTGAAAGATTAAGCACATTTACACAGAATACCAGAGAGTATGAGGGAGACACATAAGCTAGTAAAGATCTGAGCTGATGAATCTAAAACTGAAGCCTATAGAATCACAGAATCAACAAGGTTGGAATGACCATCTGTCCAATGTCAACACAGCACCATTATAATCACCCTGTATTCCCAAGTGCCACATCCAGGTCCCTCTTGAACACTTTCAGAGATGAGACACCATCACCTCCATGGGCAACTTGTTGCAATGCCTGACCACTCCTCCAGTGATTTTTTTTTTCCTGATGTCTAATCTGAACCTCACCTGGTGCATTTTAAGGCCATTCCCTCTTGTCCTTTCGCTTGTGATATAGCAGAACATTCCGATCCCTACCTCACTACAATTCCTTTCAGGTGGTTGTAGAGAGCAATGAGGTGCCACCCTGAGTCTTCTCTTCTTCAGACTAAACAACCTCAGTTCCCTCAGTTACTCCTTATAGAACCTTTTACCAACACTGTTGCCCTTCTCTGGGCATTTTCCAGCACTTCAATGTCCTTTTGGAAGTGACGGGCCCAGAACTGGACACAGCACCTGAGAAGTGATCTCACCAGTGCCAAGTGTAGTGGGACAATCACTTCCCTAGGAACACTGGCCACTATTTTTGACACAGGCCAGGATGCCATTGGCCTTTTTGGCCACCTGGGTACATGCTGACTCATGTTCAGCTGCTGTGTACCAGCACTCCTAGGTCCCTTTCTGCTGAGCAGCTTTCCAGCTACTCTTCCCCCTTCCTGTAACGGTGCTGGGAGCTGTTGTGGCCCAAGAGCAGGACCTGGCACTTTGGCTTATTGAACCTCATGCAGTTGTCCTCAGAATATTGTTCCAGTCTCTAAAAATCTCTCTGTAGAGCCTTCCCGCCCTCCAGCAGATCAACATTCCCACCAAACCTAGTGTTGGCCTACACAAGCACATGTGCTGCCAGCTCAGGTTTTTCAGTCTATCCACAATTCCAAGTAGGGCCAAGACTTTCTCTGCATCTACTGGTGCAGATGTACCTCAGTTGCACATGACATGGCTGGACAGGAGGATCTCCAGAGGTCCCTTCCCACCTCAGAAATTCTGTGACGCTGTGATTCCATGCTATCGTAAAGTGACATACATAATGTCTACATTAAAAAATTGCTGAAGGTGCATAAGGAGCATGCCAGAATCAGCATGTAACACCTACCTTATGTATATTCTCCATCACAAGAATCTCTTGTCTATATTTAAAATATTCTCATCATGATCACTTTTTGAAGCAGGAACCTTTTATCCCAGTAGAGTCTTGCAGTTTCTGAAGTCATGCTCAGTGTGCTTTCTCTTATCCTATTCAGGATGAACATTCATTCACAGCCATTGAGCCCTTGGTTCACACAAAGAGGAACAGTTTCAGCTGGAAAGGATGAGAAAGGGCTATCTCAGAAAATTCTGCAGCCCTGCATCAGGGAGTCTGCAGTTGTAGTGTCAAGGTCTCTGAGGTGGTGAGGGGAGCTGTTCCTGCCTATTCCATCTCTGAACTATCTGTGCTATGTAATGTGCTGCTGGACAAAGAGCTACAAGAAGGGTGGGAATGGGTAAGCACTGGTCTCAGCTCTTCCCACAGAAGAGAAATACTCCTGAGATCCATTGTCAGATGAATCCCAAGAAGACAGGCCATACATTGCTTCAGGGAGGAAAACAGCAAGTGGTAGTGACTGAAGGGCACTGCAGAAAGATCAAAGTGAAGACCCAGAGGGAGAGACCAACAAGATGTCGCCAAGGAACATGATATAGAAGTATGTGTCTCAGGAAGGACAGCAGAGCTGTTGAAAGGCAGAGTGAGGAGCTATCCTGTTGCCAAAACACCACTGGACGAAAATCTAGGTTTTGTGCAGGATCCAAAGTAGAATACCTAAATACATACATGATATAATCATACCAAGTATAAGGTGGGGAGAGTTCCTGTGTGCATATGGGTGGAGCGTGGGCATGAGCTCTGTGACCAGGGCACACTGGCAACTTAGGCCAGATCCAGACTGAGCATTTTCTTGCTTCCTAAACTAAAGCAGTATGGGCAGGACAACAGCTGAGGGCAGGCTCCAAGGACTGTGAGACTGAACTGGGACATCTACATACATTTCCAGTGGTTGTGGTCTTCATGGCTTAGAGAAATACTGATAGATCACAAGTCCTACTGGAGTCAATGGCAATACCACACACTCAAGTCCTCAGGAAGCCCTCCTTAGGATCCCAAAACAGACACCAAGGAAGAAATTTAGATCACTAAACACAGATGTCTAGTGCCATTTTAGATCCTCCTTTAGATTCTCCACAAAAAAATAAGGCTCACATAGTCCTGACCACTTCCAGAAGGATGTTTCAGTTACTCAGGACTTACTCAGATTCTCAAAACTTCAGTTTTGAGAAGGATGTAAGTTTTTGAACCATTTCAATATTTATAGATGCTTATATTGCTGAATGAGACTTCCAGTTTTAACTGGGATGTTTTGATAGGGTAACTGGGGGAAGATGCCAATAAAAAAGGGCCAAGGTAGGCAAAGGAAAGTCTTGAATAAACTTTCAAACTAGAATCTGTAGCTATGTGATTCGGATTCATGTCAACAACAGTTTCCAAAAATCTGCTCATATAACAGAGAATTTCTTGTAGGAACTCATGGAAAACTGGAAACTAGGTTGGACAAAGTTTACGAAAAATAAGTTGGCAGCAAAAATAAATCAAAGTCATTTGTAAGTCCTATAATAGTTAAGTAAAGTAGGAACTGAAACCCTGATCTTGTGTTACCCACTGAAAAAAAGAATTAGATGTAGCATGTGCTAAATTATCCTTTTATCACCTATGAAAGAACATCAGACTGTGGCACCTATTACTACCATTAGATGAACTACACTTTACTCACACCAAGTCTCAATTATTGTCACAGTGCAAGCTGCAGCAGGTGATTTCAAAATATACCCCAGCCTGCGGCGTCTTTGTACTGCTGGGCTCCCAATTAAAAGAAAACTACTGAAAGCCCATTTTCTCAGCTTAGCACTGTAGGAACTTGAAAAATAAGTATAATTTCTCACCATGAACTGTGAAATGATCATAAAAGTGTTGTAGACTTTTTTTTTTTTCTCCCTTTGAATTTGAGGTTCACCTCTGGTTCAGAGTTAGAGACACTTTTCTCAGTAGTTACACCAAAGCAGCTCTGCAACCCAGCTGCAAACCTGGTTGAAAAGCACTCAGCCCTGGCCAACAGAGTCATTTTCAGGGGCAATTCCTACCACCAAGGCTGTGGCATCCTTACAAACACATTTCTTTGTCCTTCTGTTTTAATAGCAGCAAAATAAAGTACAGGAGATACCTATGGTTTCATACAAACTTGTTGTGCATGAAATCTGATGAGTTTCTTTTTTATTATATAGAGATCCTGTGCATTCTTTCTATTGTGAAGTAGTACTCTGGGTCTTTCTCTGGCTGTCACAGGGACACATATGTGGAAGAGCATGAAAAGGAGCAGGTAGGAAAAAGGTATAAGGTTTTCTGTAAGATACTGGCCCTTTTTTTTTTCCCAAAGACCTATTCTTATATTAGTGCCACATTGGTAATTAATGACTGGTAATTGCTCTTGTTTTGTATATTGAGTTATCAAACTTTTGTTGCAATGTGTATTCATGCTTATCTACTCATATATCTAGTGCAAAAGTTTCTGTTGAGACCACCATCAGCTAAAGCAGCATTAGGAAGACCAGTTTTGAGAAGGATATAACAGATTTTGAACCACATCTTGCTATATAATTTGAGTAAAAAGCAAAAATACAAATGCAGAAATGCAGAGGTTTTGAATTTCCTTAAAAGCTATTCCTCAGCTCTCAGTTTCACAGAGTCCTTCTTGTCTAAAACTGAGGGTTAGAACTACAGTATCTGAACTACCTTCCCTGAATTATAATTACAAAGTTGTTTGTTTCTTTGTGATTTAGGTAACAAAAAATGAAGAGCTGGAATAGAATTCAGAAAGGTATTAGCCATTCTGTGGATAATGAAAACTTCAAGAGTATTTGAACAGCAATAGTTCTTCTTTTAAGCAAGGCATACTTTTTTTTTTTTTTTTTTCCCCTCTCCATTGCATAAACTAAACACTGACAGCACAAAGGGAATGTGGAAACAGGTTACTCCATTAATATTAACCTGGGGACCTGGGGATTTTGAACCGAGTGCTGCACCCTTGAAGTGCAACATGATCAGAGACTATAATAGGACTTCATAGAGGCAAGTTGAAGCTTAAAAGACATGAAGGAGAGATAGACATATTACAACTGTGTATTTTTAGTGCTACTGAGCAAAATTGCTCTGTAATGACTCCTTCCCAGCATAAGTGAGAGAATGCTATTGTGTTTCAGCCTACATTGAACTTCCCATGCTTCCGAGAAATACAAATACACTGCTGGTAACTCAGGAGGTGAAACTACACCAGCATTTCCTGCTTCTTTGGAACAGAAAAAGGCACAGGAGTACCTCAAAAGATCAGACTTAGCTAAAAGACTGTTACCCATACCACAGCACTGCAGTCTGGTTTCTTACACCTACAATTACTCTAGTGATAATTCCTAGCTGTTCTGTATATTACCATTAGACTGGGCATACCAGAGGCTTCTAGCCTGCTGTGATTAGGAATAATATGATATAACTCTTATTATCGGCATGAAAATGAGACTTTTCTGGTTGAAACTGCATAGCTTTGATTTCAGTTTTGCAGTGATTCATCCTATTTTTATATATAAAGAATGCACTAAATCATAAGTGGAATTACTGTACATACTTTGAACTAAAAGTTACTTTTCTGAGAAGTTTCAAGAGAAGGTGCTAATCACTTCATGTGTTGCATTTATATAGTGATGAAACTTTAAAAGAATGGCAATGTATCAGACCTTTGCTCTCTTCCAAATTATCTGCCCATTGACAAGCCCTGCATTCACAAGCCTTGGCAAAGAAAGGGAATCTGAGACATGCCAACTAGATTTCTTCTCTGTGTTGTTTAGTGTTGGGTTTGAGGATTGTATGTCACTAAATCAATACAAGTGAAGGTTTTTGTCCAAAGGAAGATTTCAAAGTTATATTACTCTTAAGAGAAACCTGTTGAACCACAACACTGAGGCTACATGATATCTTTGTTTAAGGCAGCTGACTTAATCTGGTGACCATCACCTAGTGAGGAGCATAGGAAGGGATAAGACTTACAGCTAGAACTGTTAGTGTCATGTCAATTCTCTAGGGTTTTTTTAGGGTAAAATAAAACCCATTAGCTCAAACTAGATCAATCTGATATCTGCAAGTGAGAGAAAGTTCCCCAGCTGAGGACTATCCCAGGCAGCAGCAGTGTTGTCCAGTGCTTTGCATCCACCACATTTGATCTCGTAGAGTGTGTTACATTAACTGACTGAGTTAATGGAAAGAATCTTCTAATTTTAGGGGAGGATGAGCATGACATTGTTTGGGGTTTTTGCAAAGTCAGACTTCCAGCTTGCTCCCAGTTCGAGTGCACAGTCACAACAGATGATACAAAGAGGGCAGGAATGTGAGGCCAGGAAAGGGAAGAAGTGCAGAAAAAGTCCTTTGGAAATTTTCTGATCTGGCATCAGGTGAAGATGATCTGCTAGATGTTTTTATTTCCTTTCAAGCTTAATTCAAATAGATTACCTCAATCAGATGCAAACAACTATTCAGTAATTAGAAGTGCAAACAGCATGGACCAGAGGTTAAGCTATCAGGTTTTCCTGGGCTTACTACGAAGATGATGCCACCAGGGAGCCAACAACCAAGCAAATTTTTAAAAAATTCTTTTCATATTCTTTATCTGCAATTTCAATTATATGCTTTGCATATACACCCCTTCTGTTTAGTGTTGATAGGCCTGTATTTTCATACTTGAATGTGAAAGCAGTTTTGCCACAGTACTGTTTACAAAATTTTAATGTTCAAAAAAATGTACATAAAAATGTATTTGAGATCTTTTGGATGAATTCTGATTACAAGATCCTGCAAGCCCTTCAGTTAGGGAGATACACCTAATTTTTAATCCTGAATCTTCCCAAGTCCTGTCCTTTCTTGCTATTTGTAATTCAGCATACTAAAATCTAATACTTCCATAAACAAAACATCACTCGAAGGAAATCACACATCTTTCACCTCTGACTGCAACTCTTCAAGCTCAGATTTTCAGAGAAGCCCAGAAAAGTTTAATTCTTCTTGACATATTGGAGCATTTGAGCATCAAATTCTTTTAGCTCCCTTTAGAAAAATATCAGGTCTGATACACGTCTGGGCTACTCTTAAAAAACAATCTAACTTTCCTCTTAGACACCTATTTACTTGCTAAAATGAGTTCAATCTCTTCTGCATTTAATAAACAAACAAACAAAATCTCATGCAATCATCACAATTGCCTTAATATTGACTCTGATATTTGTGAGGCACTTCTGGGGACTGAATGTTGTTTATGAACAGCTTTGTGATTTTTCAATACACAACTTCATTTTCTCTCACTCTTTTTAATTCTTCTTGATTTTGCATATTTTCCATTATGGTAAAATTGACAGTCTTTGAATACACCAGATATAAACACACTATTAAATGGCATTTATAAGCATCACTTTATTTGGAAAGAAATCACCAAAATATGTGTTGAGTTTATAACTGGGAAAGCAGAACAATTATTTCTTTCCCATATAAAAAGTCTTTTTTTATCTAAGCAAAGACTTATAGCACATGGAAGTTGAATATCACGCCTTTGAAAATTACAGTCTGCTTAGACCAAAGTGAAACAATTTGAATGGAAGTATGAAATAGTGAGAAGTAGTTATGTGTAATGATTTTCTAAAATATTTGGATTTCTCCTTTCAGTCTCAGTCTTTTCTATGTGCAGTATCCTTTCAACTTCATATCCAGTTTGCAATTTAAAGTCTGAAGCTTTCTTTGAAGTATGTAATTTGTAGCAAAAAGCACAGACACAATACTACTTTTCTCTTTCCTCTGGTGCACAGAAGGAAAAAACACATTGAGACCCCTGGTTGCGCACTTAGACCTGTATGGAAAAAGCATTGCCTAAATCCCTGCACTGAAGGAGTGCTAAGAATATTTATTCAGTCACAGGGAGTCATATTCACAACTGTCCTGCTTTTACTGCTGATATGCAGTCATCAAGATACAAATAATTTATCTTAATAATATCATGTCAATATATAGTATCTTAACAAATCTTACCTACATTATGATAGCTGTTTTGCTAGGAAAAGTGTTGACTTCACTTGGAAAAAGCAGGCAGCAAAGTCTGCTTCTCAAAGGTTCTATAAAGTAAAATATATTCCTTCTCTCTCTCTCCTCCACATAATATTGCATATACTTGAAAACTCAGAGGTCATGTTTTACCTCTGGTAGGTTTTCTGCATTGCTAGCTTCTGCTGCTTTCATGGATCTGACAGCTTCCATAAAACAAGCCTGATAATCCCAGAGGAGAATTTCTAAATTATTAAAATTATGTTTAAAGAGAGCAGCAGTATTACTGGGTTTTCTGAGAATTTATACATATAGATTACATGTAGGTCACCAGTGGTGTTTCCCAGGGCTCAGTTTCCCAGGCAGCTCCTGTTTAATATCTTTATCAATGATCCGGACGAGGGAATCACGGGACCCCTTAGGCATTTTGCAGATGACACCAGTTTGTGTGAGAGTGGTGATCTGCTGGAGGGCAGGAAGGCTCTGCAGAGGGGTCTGGACAGGCTGGATCAATGGGCCAAGGCCAGTTGTGTGAGGTCAACAAGGCCAGGAGCTGGGTCCTGCACTCGGGTCACAACAACCTCAGGCAGCACCACAGGCTGGGGCAGAGTGGCTGGAAGGCTCCTCAATGGAAAAGGACCTCTGAGTGCTGGTCAACAGTAGCTGACCATAAGCCAGCAAAGTGACCAGAAAGCCAATGGCATCCTGGCCTGTGGCAGCAATAGTGGGGCAGCTGGAGTAGGGCAGGGATCTGTACTCATGTAGTCACAGAATCATTCAGGTTGTAAAAGACCTCTGAGATCATTGAGTCCAACCCATGACCAACCACTACCATGTTAACTAGACCACGGTACTGAGGGCCACAGCCAGTCTTTCCCTAAACACCTCCAGGGACAATGACTCCACCATCACCTTGGGCAGTTCATTCCTAATGTCTGATCACCCTTTCTCTGAAGCAGTTCCTCCTAATGTCTAACCTAAATCTGACCTGGAGTATCTGTCCATAAGACTATGTCCTCTTGTTCTTTTGCTGATTGCCTGGGAGAAGAGACCAACCCCCACCTGGCTACACCCTGCCTTCAGGGTGTTGTACAGAGCAGTAAGATCTCATCTGAGCCTCCTTTTCTCAGGCTAAACAACCCCAGCTCCTTCATCTGCTCCTCACAGGACTTGTGCTCCAGACCCTTCATCAGCCTCTGCCTTTCTCTGGACATGCTTCAGCACCTCAGTGTCCCTACTGAATACAGGGGCTTAGAACTCGGCACAGGATTAGAAGATACACTGGAGCTGTGAATGTATTGATATTTTATACATAGATATGAACACAGATTGCAAGTAAAGATAGATTTGATTCCCTAGCCTGTACAATGCATACACATGTGAATTGGTGGAACTGAAGACAACATTGTCTCCTCAGCTTGTAATAACAACACAAGGAAGCAAGGACAATGTAAATAGGTTTTTCTTCTTCTCTTCCTGTGCATTTTTTCTTGTTGTTATCAGAATAATAAATAGCTGCTCTTTCCAGGGGCTTTTAAGTACTAATTCCACACAGAAGGGTGAAATGAGTTTCCCAAGGAGAAAGCTGCATAAAGTCAAAGCTATGGTTCCAGGCAAAACAATACACTGAAGTGCTGCTTTGTGCACTCTTATCTTCTCTTTCGGCATATGCATCAGAATTAAACCTAGAAATATTTCAAGATTCTCTGAAGTCAGTGAATTGATATTTGCATTTGATGCATATTTTTTGCAGAACTCTTTGTGACCCATACACTATCCAGTACGAAAAATGTGGTTATATTGCCTTCTGAACATTGAGAATGTTATTGTTACACACATAATATTATAACCATGTTGGATGTATATTTATAACCTAATTTTTGCTCTTCTGTGGTACTTTTCTGCTGTTTCTTTCCTTCTAGCATTTATTGGTAAATTCCAATTATACAAAAGATACATATCTATCCTGATAACCAGGGTGCTTTTTCATGTATTTTTCTCTGTATATGTGAATGTGTTCTTTCTTGTTCTTCATACCTGAGAAAGTGTGAAAAGCTACAAAATGACCTTTCCCAATTCATTTAAAGGAAAAAAAAAAAAAGAGAAAGAAAAAATCAAACACAAGTGATAGACAAAATTCACACCACAGCAAAAGGAAGGAAAATCATGCCAGCAGTGATATTTTTAAACTTTTGATTTTTCAGCTTTTTTGAAATGGAAAAATATATCTAAGATGAAGAACTGCAAATGAGATTCAGTGGACTTGTGTGATTTCAGGAGTAAGAAAAATGAATTAGACTATGCCAGTTATGCCAAATAATAGGGAGAGATGGTTTGTTCACTGATTTTCTCTCTGGATCTAGATCAAATTTAAGCAGTTTTACAACTGCACCATCTGATATAGCATCTGACAATACAGAATAGTCTTTATTTCCTAAGGGTTGTCTTAGAGGTGGCACAAACTTGAATTATTTCTTATCAGTCTGAGCATGAGAATATCTGGAAAGTGGAGATAGTTTTTTCAGGGGAGAGACATCTACAGTTCCTTTAATCTTTAGAGACTGTTTATTTCAAGGTTTTAATGAAGTTTCACTGTAATATTTTGACCAATTAATACACTGTAAAATCAGCTTAGCAGCTGCAGTACCTAAAAAGTTAGGTACTGACTGCTAGTGAGTTACACCGCTCACCTCTGAGCCAATCCTCAGAAATGTAGATCAGTTAATTGTACCAGTATAAACTCCTATACATTAGTACAGATCTTTAAGGTTCAGTGGCCTTTCTTCAATTACCAGAAGAACAAGAATGGATTGGTATTTTTTACTTATTAGGCATTCCCTGGAGGCCAAAGGAGAGGTTGCTCCTCAGATTAAAACATATAAATAAAGGAGTTTCTCAGTCAGTTGGCTGAGTGAACCAATTGATCTTGAGTTTCCAATCAGAGAGAAACCTCAGGGTCTACTGCTGTGTTATTCCTTCACAGAGTACAGAAGTTGAACTTCAACCACAAAAATCAAAAGATTGGGACTGACTAACTCATTCTGTATTTATACTTGACTGTTGTCTCTGCTACTAGGATTTTGACCAGCCTTGAAAAGACAGAAAAATACTCCTAGAGCTTAGGTAATTAAATTAAATGTATGAATCTGGTTTTATGCTGGAGAAAGTGATTTTTTTTTCTTTCATTATTTATAAATTATCCATTTTAAGTGATTTTTCCGAGACTGTTACATCAGCTGGTGTGCTCAATGCCGGTGGAGCAAAGGGTTCAAAACAAGGCAATGCTGAATCCTCACTGATGGTTGCAAAGGTGAATCTGCAAATTCCTTAGTATAGTAACTAAGGCTCGCCAGCAGCCTGCTCATTTAGCATCTAGTTTGTAAGAGTGGTCAGTGCTGGAGATTCCAGAAAAGCTGCTTGTGGCTTCAACTTCTCCTTTTGCCCAGGCAGAGGTATCACAGCTGAGAGTGAGCAAGCTATCTGTACAGGTTTGACAAGATTTTTGAATAGCCCTTGACACAGAAGACTATTCTTGAGGATCTATAGAAAATCTGGGGCTGGGGAAGTTGGTGAACACGTTAAAACTGAGGATCAATTGTTAGACTTTGCCAAGGTTCTATAGTGACCATGAGTAAAAAGTGGACAGTCAGTGATGTACCTGAAATCAGCCAGTTTCTGACAATGCCACACTCTGATGAGAAATATATCTAGGAATATTTTCATATTGCTTTAAGAAACGGCAAATAGTAAAGCATTTTAAGCTATGAAGAGCTACAGAAATCATCTTTCTCTTCCAAAACAATGCCATATCAGTGTATAAAGCAATCAGATCTTTTCTATGTACTAATAGTCTCCTACTATGTATAGGATTTTGAAAAATTACACAATGATGAAGATAAACCCCAAAGCGTGAATAGCAATAGAAATATAGATATTTAGTTGTATTTTAAAACTAGCTAGCTTGTTGAACAATTACTACCTCTTGACCTTCACAAAACACTCACCTTCATCTAAACACATTTTTTGCTTGTACTGCATTTTGCTTCTTTCAATTTTGCTTCTTTCAAAACAATTAAGCTTTCTTAATAAAATCTTTGGCTCAACAGGAATGTATTCTTGCCAGATAGATGAATATATGGGACAGGCTGAAGTATAGATACTAGTTTATTTATTTTAAAATATTTGTTCATAGTAGTTGATTGTCTCTGAGACAGATTAATTCTACACCCTTTATAAGGAATCTTAAGAGCCATGTACCACAAAATTCTTTGGACAAGGGATACAGCATAGAATTAAAATTTTGTAGCTTTGCTGTAATTCATTACTTGAATGACACAAAAAAAAGAGGATAATGTGGGCAGAGGGTAAGAATAGATTACTGGGGTTTGATAAATTTTGGAAGTAAAGTCTATTTGATTTTCATCATTTTCTTTTGTCTCAGTATACACCCAGAGAATTTCAGAGATTTCATCTTTCCTTTGAAAGAAGAGCCAGGGGCTGGGTTGGCAAAGATGTTGCAGTATTGACACGGTTGTCTTGGGTTGTGGAACCAAATATATGTATTCTATTTTTCTATTTTCATCTGTTAAAAGCAGTTGAGGAGATGTTTTTCTTTATNCTTACTTTTGGAGTGCTTTCAACACTCTGACCAGAAGGGTGTCAGGTTGTAGCTTTGACTCTGTCAGGGTTCTCCAAAATTGTTGTTTGGTTGTGTGGTTTTGTTTTCTACTACATTTGTATTGTTAATATTCTGAGTAAAGAACTGTTATTCCTATTCCCAAAATCTTTGCCTGAAAGCCCTTGATTGCAAATTTATAATTTGGCGGGGGTGAGGGGTTTACATTCTCCATTCTAGGGGAAACCCCAGTTTTCTCTGGCAGATACCTGTCTTTCCAAACCAAGACAACGGTGAAATACAACAGTGGTGCCACCTTGGGTGGTTTGCACTCTACTATACAGTCTTCAGTCTGCAAAATGTGTGTGCAGATCTCATGCCAAGATCTTGTGCCATTTTAAAAATCACTTACATCAGCATCAGATTTGCACTATGCAGTGCAGTGTAGAAAAATGCTTCCAAATTTGCCTGGTATGTTGGTGGCCCTGACCCATATTTTAAACAAACAGAATCATTGAATCACAGAATCACAGAATCACAGAATCACAGAATCACAGAATCACAGAATCACAGAATATGCTGAGTGGGAAGGGACCCATCAGGATCACCAAGTCCAACTCCAGGCCCTGCACAGGACATCCCTAANTGCACAGGATATCCCTAAAATCAAATCACCCACAAAATCAAACATATCACGTGCCTGAGAGCATTGTCCAAACACTTCAACTCTGTCAGGCTTGGTGCTGTAAGCTCTTCCCTGGGGAGCCTGTTCCAGTGCCCAACCACCCTCAGGATGAAAAAACTTTTCCTGATATCCAACATGAACTTCCCAACTCAGCTTCGTGCCATTTCCCTGAGAACTGCCACTGGTCACAAGTGTGAAGAGATCAGTGTCTGCCCCTCCTCTTTCCCTCACAAGGAAATTGCAGACTGCAGTGAGGTCTCCTCTCAGTCTTCTCTGAGCTGAATGGACCAAGTGACCTCAGCCACTCCTCATATGGCTTCTGCTCCAGTCCTTTCATCCTCACAGTCCTCCCTTGGATACCCTAATAGTTTATTATCTTTCCTACATTATGGTACCCAAAACTGCACACAGGACTCAAGATGAGGCCACATCAGTGCAGAGCAGAGCAGGACAATTCCCTCCCTTGACTGCCTGGTGATGCATCCTAGAACACAGTTGGCCCTCTAATAGGGAGACATTTTCTCTAGAAATTCATTTTGATCCATGACATTGCTTCAGAGAGATTTTTGTTGCACTTATTTTTAGTCTTGGCTTTGAGCCAGACCCTTAGATATATTGGTTCTTTTATTGCTTTACACTATCCCTACAGATCTCACAGGAAGAAAGAGACAGTGATTGAAGATAAACCTCTACTATAACACAGATATTTTACTTTGTCTTTGAGGGATTCGAGTGGAGTGCCAAATCACACTACAATAACACTTTGAAAAAATGAAAAATGTTTAAATCAATCTCAAATAAAGGGGTTGCTTTTCTTTGACTTGTGATCTTTTGGGGATAGATTCTGAGTCCCTGAGACAATGAAGGGAAGGAATTGTTCTGACCTTGGCAAAGTTAATCATATATGTTTGTCCTCCACCACCACCAAATTTCTATCTATACACGTTTGTAGAATCTAAATTTCATTTATTACCCACCTGAGAAAGGAAAGAATATAGCAAAAGTAGTAGTTGATTTGTTGCTGCATGACAACATGCCCATTCCTGGAAAGGTATATTGGAAGCAAAATGTTGACCCTACTCCAAATTTTTTTCCTATAACAATATCATTTGGTGCTGTTTAACATTATACCTATCTTTTTCTAAATGAAATATAAAATAGAGGGTAAAATTAGGAATACAATTCAACCATAATAGTTGATCTTGCAAAAGCAGTTATTTGATTCATAATTAGTTGCCTAAGTTTTAATTTAAGCATATGGATACATACCAAAATTACAGAACTTCTCTTAGTTAGAGAAATGCTTCCATTTCCCTAAAGTCTATTTCTTTAACTGTACATACAACTCCAGGAACTTTACAACAAATAAAGCCTATGGCTCCTTTTCTAGTAAGTATAATTAACATGTTGCTGTTATTGATCTAATTATGCTGCAGAGCCTGCTTTTACAAAGGGAATATCTGGGCTATTTATATGTTTTCCTTTGTAGTCAACATCGTTTTCTGAAGGACTGACTGAATTTATTGTTGTAGGCTACAGACATACCAATAATTCAGATCTGCAAGAATAAAAAAGCTATTGTTATAAAACCAAATAAAGCCTTTTATGAAGTATTTTATTCTCCAGGAACATTAAAAGGTAAAGTATTCTTTCTCAGTCTGAAAGACAAATTTAAAGCCAGTCTTCCAGGTGTATAAAACTGCATAAACCAAACAGAATGATCATATCAGACAACTTATTTTACAATTAATATTAGCTAATGCTCTCCAGTGTAGCTGGTTTTATCAATGGACATTTCTTAGAACCCACTATCTTCTATTATACTGCAGAAAATCCCATTGTCAGTTCCATCCAACAGACTCAAAGGCATTAGCTGTAAGATAGTTTCAAGTGCTATTTATTAGACATTGCTGTCCTTGGTGGAAATACTGTCTCTATGCAAAAAAAGACAATAGAATTCACACATTAAGTCAGATACCAAACCTACATGGCAGAAGGTATTAGAAAACATGTGTGTAAGCTGTTCTGCTAGTCCATGCAAAATTGCACTACCAATTTTTTGTCCTCCTATTGTGGTGGTCACAGACCCTTAGAAATGTTGGAGGGAGAGGCTTCTGAAAGTTGTCTAGTACATCATCCTGCTTCAAGCAAGGCTAATCCCACAACTGCATCAGATGAACTATTGCCACAGCTTGCAATTTTCATTCTTTCGGTGAGTGTGTTTCTGCATGTTTCTCAAAATCCCATTTCAGCAAAAACCACTACACTGTTATCTGAGTTGAAAATTTGTCATTTATCCACCCTGGACTCCATTGAGTTTACAGTGAGAATGTTGCAATTCCACCTCCTCCTCACCTGTGTCAAAGAAGGATGCAGTGTTGGCTTTTTTCCAGTGAACAGAAATCTCCTCTGATCAACAAGAATTTTCTTAGATTAGTCCCACCATCATTTCAGCAAATTTCTTTGGTATACCTCCAGATGTATCCCATACAGTCCCACAGATCTGAAGACACTCAGCTGCTCTACATCCTCTGAAGCTTTTGCTCCTTAAAAGTCATCTACTTCTCTCTTTCCCAACCACATTGATAGAAGCAGTGGTCCCAGAAAAGGGCTTTGTCTGTAAGAACTGACACAAAAGAACACCTTGAATATCTCAGCTTCCTGATTTGCTCAGTGCTATGGTGCCTTCCCCCTAAGATGTATGAAAGTCACCCATGAGGACAAGAAATAGCTATTTAAGGCCCATACACCTCCTTCTCTGCCCAGGCAATCTATTACAGACCTCCACCATACCACATCAGAATATGTCCCGTCTCACTTTGGGCTCTTGTTTCTTCCTGTAGTTTTTCAACACTCAAAGGTCTCCTTAACAGAAGTTGCTATTCCTCCCTTTTCTGCCCTCATGTCTATGCTGAGTGGTCAGTTTCACCCATGTCAGTGCTCTTTTTCCGTGCCCCCTCTTGCACTTGCACTTATCTCTTTGTAGCACTGATCCTAATTGTAAAAGCTGAGATATCTGATCCAGAATGTTGCCCCAACAGGACTTGTTTCTCCTCCGCTGCCAGGCTACTGGAGTATATTTAAGATTAAATATCTGCAGGTTGAAATAGAGCCCTCCTCCCACTGCCAGAAGTCACAGACTTATACCCTGCTGGATGGGTGCCCTCTTGCTGTTCCACCATTGCCTTCTCACCCTCAGGGTGTCTCCTGTCCCAGCAGAGTCTCTTAAAGGCTCTATCAATGCCTCGTCTGTCATTCTTCATAGAAGGGCTGCTCATTTCTTGGCTAGTATTGTTTTGCTTGTTTTAATTAACAGAAGGAAAGCATGAAGTGATAGAGTTCTTTTTATGTTCTTATTTTCTTTTTCAGTCTGGACTGCAGCCCCTAGGAACACATATGTGCAATGTGAACTGAACACCTGGCTGGTGCAGATGGGAAGTCAGACTAGCTGACTTACCTGTGTACCTAAGATCTGTGGTCTACAATAATGTCTCCTTCTCTTTAATGATTTGTGAAAGCAAATGCTCTTCCAGCTGTGAAGGACACAGAAGAAGATGATGTGTAGAAAGAAATGCAGTTGAAATTCTGCAGCATAAGTCTAACCTCACAGAGAAAGAGAGAGCATCAATTGTGTAGAACCTGCCTTTTGGAGATGAAATGCCACCCAGCTGTGCCTACAGAGAGAGGAAAAGCTAATGAGCTGATGTCCTACTGTGAGAGTCTGTGCTGGGCATCTCTGAAATCCAGCATGGTAGAAAAGATTTTTTTTTTTTCTCTGTTTCAGGGTGAATCACACCTCACAGTCCATGTTTCTAAATTTTAACGTGTTCCGGTGAAGAAACTAAACTGTGTGTATTTGCCACTGTGAAATATCCTTTCAGCTCTAGCAGAAATATATCTTGTGAGAAACTGGTGCTTCTTCCTCAAAGGCAGCAAAACAGACATGTATTTTTAGGAACAGAGGCACCCTTAAGTGATGACTTCAGTGTTCCAAGACAACCTCAGAATGCTTTATGGTAGTTCCCTCTGGAATAAACTCCTCATGGAGACAGTCTACCTGAACTCTCACCTGCCCGTGGCTGGTTCGTGCTTTGAAATGTATTTTCTCTGCTGCAATTTTCATTCTTTCGGTGAGTTCGTGCTAAGATCTGCAATAATATAAGTTATTGGAATTAATTATTACACAATAATTAAATTAATGAAGTGAAGTAACTGCAAGTCCATTATTTTCTCCTATGAAGACTAAATACCTCAAGCATTTTAATTTTTCTTCTGGGACAAAATAAAGATCAGTAGCATATGCCCATTCACAGAGATGTCTTCTTCCTGTCTATTTTAAATGTTAGAGGTACTTGAGACACTGAAAACATAAGGAAGAAATCATGTTAGCATCTTTCTTGATCAGTGTGACAGGTTGATAGACATTCTTGAATTTTATGGCATTTTATCTGTGATTCACACAGTAGGTCAGTAAAATTTATTATTGTTCTTTAATACGTGTATATGGACCCAAATGCAGGGAATGCAACCAGACCATCCCCATCAGATCCAGACTGACCTGGAATCACTGGGGTCAAGATGTATGATGATTGTGCCAGCTGAAGTTACAGATTTTAATATTTAGATTGTATGTAAGTGAAAGGCTTGTGGCTTAGGTTTTTGCATATCCTGACATGAAATAGTCTGCTTGATCAAGAAACAAAGGTCCTGATTCATAAAGCACTCTTTTCAAGTGACACTGACTCCCACATTTAACTAAAAAGAGACACAGTGATACAGGCTTCCTGCATAGTACACTTTAAAGGAAAAAAACTATTATAATTCTTACTTCTCTAAATCCTCCACAATCTTAACTGTGGCTGAGAGATTTAAAATAGGATTATATCAGACTTTACCTAGCAAGACTTCCAATTAGTTTTTAAGGGAATACTTGTATTTCTACTATACCAGGAGAAGCAGCAAAATTTATGGATCATTAAGCCAGTAAAGTTGAGAGGAAAGTAGCTGCAGTTACTTTAGACAAGACACAAATGCACCTATTTTTCTCACATTTTTATGTTCTGGGTTTATACTATATGTCACTGCCTCCATAACTCTGAAAACTGCTACTTTTTTATAATTTTATCTTTTTCCAGTGCTAAATCTCTAACATGGCTTGAAGAGAAGGATTGTTACAGCAGAGATAACAAATAAATGACTACTGCATTACCTGTGTTCTCTTATCTTGGGATTTACTTGAGGACCTCTGAAAGCTACCATTATTTGTTAAGGAAAAGTATAATAATACATGCTCTGAAAATGGTTTTTTGTCTATTAACATAAAGTAATCCCATTTTCTTCAGCATAATATGAAAATAGAAATCTTAACGTCAGTTTTGACAGAAAAATTACATTAGCTTGGTTTATTGGAGGTAGATTAGGAACACTGGTTAGTCAGGAAAAAATCATAATTATACATTATTCTGCTTAATTATATAAATATTAATTGTATGTTTTCTATATTAAATGCCCCTGTGCTCCTGTGCCCCACCATGCTCCTGGGGCCCACAACCCCAAAACACACCTCTCCTGGACCCAGCTCTAAGGTCAACACCATTATCCTGAGTACTCACTTTGGCATCAAGGATGTCAGGCTGAATATGTATACACATGCTTGCATATGTATGCAAGAATTTTGAAAAACTAAGGTCCTGCTTAGTAATCCCTCTTCCAGTTTTCACATCTTGCACTTAATAAGAAACATCGTAGTACACTTTCTGATAGGGTTCATGAACATTCACAAACCATAATGAGTACATCATAGCAAAACAGATAAAAAACCTTAGATTTCAAATGCTAATTTAACCTTTCCAAATTTTGCTTTTTTTGGTCTTTAGAATATCAAAATCATATAACTTATTTTTCCAGTCTCACATTCAAAACAATCATATTTAAATGTCTTTCTGTCTCTCTCTGTGGTATTGTTTTGACAGCAAACCTGATCCCTTTAGTGTCAATATTGCTACCTTTATCTTTTATCTCAGCAAGAGTTGTCACCAGATTTGTAAAGGAATTTCACTTCCAACTCATGGATCATGGCATGAATAATATGAAACAGAGCAGACACAAGGCTGACAATTGAAACCTCTTATAATTATTCCAATTACTGAAGAAAGTGAACAACACCCCCCCCCCATCACTTCACTATGATTAGCTATAATTTTGTTGAAATTATATGCATTATAATAACACTTTCAATATAGTGTATGCTTGCCTAATTCAGAAGAATTTATTCCCTGAGATCTGTCCCTTAATTTACCAGGACTGCACCCATTTATGCATGAAAGATCTAAGAGTTTAATTTTAAAACATACTTTGTATGTGAATAGTAAGTGTGTTACCATTTTCAAAAAGTGCTTTACTAAATATTAAGAAGACCAGATGGCTTCCAGGCAAGAGTCAATGTGATACTACTGCAGAAAGTCTATGAGTAATTTAACTCATCTACAAGTAGTTTTACTCAGAGAATCATAATTTCTCTAGAAAATGCCCCAAAAGGGAGAGAATTAAGCCAGGCTACAACACACACTCTTCAGTTTACCAACATTTCCCACCCTGCAGGAAACTGTAAAACCTACAGGAAATCCAAGACCCATCTCTCTTGCCAGCATGAACAAGAAAGAGTTAGTGAAGTCAGATACTACAGGCCAAAATACAACTTTCAAAAATGCAATCTGGTGAAGAATCTGAATAAGGAAAATGGTTCTTTCTGCTTGTTTATTCAGACACAGTCATTGTCTGAAACCCTCATGCCTCTGCCACATCCTTTGGGCTCTCTCCCTCCAGGTTGTCATGAATCAGAGAAAAAGTTATTTTTCTCAGTTACCCCCTTTAGCCTCTCAGAGCATGGTTTAAATATCCATTTATTTGGAAGTATGATCAGCATGCCATAAACTGGTGTCCAGCTGCATTCAGAGGCATTATGTGACACAGTAACACTCATGGAGTCTTATTTTCAGCAATGCTTCAGGGAGGGTACAAATGAAAATTAGCTACAACTTACACTCTTCAGTCGAACACCTACAGATGGGCTTCTGGTTCATTTTAGGAGTTTTTAATATACTGTTTGACACAGTTCTTCAATAAATGGCCTAAAATATCAAACATAATTCTGTTCTGTGGATTAACTGTTGTGTCTGACTGGCTGCTCAGTCATTGCAAGTCACATAATCAATCATACAACCTCATTTCCATGGCCTGGAGGGGTCTTTTGAGGTTTCTGAGTCTCTCTTTTTGTTCATAAATTACACAGGTAAGAGGAAGGACCAAGTTTACAGAAGAGAACTGTAGTGATTGTCTGTGCATGACTCCACTCACAGCAATAGTTACTTTTACTGAATGGTCCCATAAAAAAGTTTAAAATGGCAGAGCCCTTTATGAAGGACATCCACATGCTTCACTGTTGCATTCTTCCAGATCTTTTATATTTTATTTTCCCTGTAATGAAGTACATCACATTTAGAATGAGACATGGGAGAAGTAAGTCAGCCTTCACTATGAATTAATCTGTACTGATCACCAGTGAAATGAAGAAACACGTTTGTTCTACATTTTCCTCACTTGTTACCTGTATTATCGTAAGACACCTTTTGGGACAGTAATGCATTTGACTAAGTTTCTGCTTCTTATACCTTTGCATCCAAATGGCTTTTAGAAAAAAGCAGCAATAATTATTTAGTTTCCTATTACACTCTAGTTAATTTTCTCCATTTCACTTTCAAATATTTTTAACCAGCACTGAGTAATTCAGTCAAATGAACTAAACATCCCTAAAAGTCTGAAACAAGAAAATAACAGCCCACATACCAATGGCGTTTAATTTCCTACGATAACTAGTGGGTTTTTTCCCTTCTTTCCTGAAATTGGACTGAAAACCTTCTCTGAGAATAGCTAAAAAATTTGATTTGACTAAGCTACATTTTAACATCTATTTTTCTCATTAGTGGATTGTCACGACCCTGTAATGCAAGTGGGGGGTTGTGATGCTTCGAGTGATCTCAGAGCGCAAAAGACACAGCAGGGGACAACAACAATTTGCTCTCAACAGCAGTACACTTTATTAAGTGCACACAGCACTATATGCAATAGAGGGAGAGANACAGTGTTTTTTCAAAGTCTTCAGGATTTGTCAATGTCGGTAGCATATCCCAGAAAACAGAAACAGAAAAGAGAGAAAAGAAACAAGAAAAAGAGATGGGAGATAAAACATTTAGAATCAATATTAATTAATCACAATTATATTAATTAAAACAATTTCTCAAATTATCATAACAGATCACTAAATCAAAAATACAATAATTGATTCAAAATGTTAAGTGCAACTACAATCAATATTAATCACAAAACAATTCTTCAAATAATCAAAACAAATCAAAAAACAAAATTAATTCAAAAACATATCCATATTTTTTATAATTCATTCTAAATACAACTTTGTCTTATGTTGATGGCTTTAGGCATGTCTATAGGGAAGGGGACACTGACCAAATTGTGTGCATTCATTATAGATGTCAATCGTGTTAATCGTTTCATCATTCTCCAATTCATCATGTATAAAATTGCTAATAAAACAAAGCCTATCAAAATTAAAATCAAAAGAACAACAATGGGATGGCACAATTTGTTCAGAACACTTGTAGCACTAGGTGACCACCCAAAAAGTGTATCCCACCACCTGTATTCAGCATGCTTTCTTACCCTTTCCAAAACATGATGGATTTCTTTTACATTGTGATGAACAGTTACCAAGGTTTTCTTCCTGTTTTCCTTGACATTTTCCAAGATTTCAATTAAATCCTGATGAAGAAACTATTGCTTTACCAAAGTAAGGTTCATCTGAATGGGGGTAGGCAACAGTTTTGTATCAGTGTGTAACTGGATTGTAAAAGGTGTTAAGAAGTAGTATTCGCTGCTTTATTTTCTACAAACACTTCATCACAAGCACTTCTCAAGCATGCACATCCATGGCCTATATACACAAGCACTGTTTCAACAATCTCATTAGGACGAACTCCAAAACAACAGATGTTTTGTTCTGTGTCCAAACAAATGTCTTGAGCTACAACTGCATTACTTTCACAAATGAATCCTTGTTGTCCCTGAGCAATACAAGATTCTAAATTAACACTTTGCCATTTCCCCCCAATTTGACAGGCCCATTCTCTATGCTCGAAGTGATAGAGAATAGCTCCATCATGGTTCAATCCTAGGGAATATCAAATGCCCTGAAGCATTATGTATGATCAACACAAAAGCTGTAGCTGTGTTTGTAATGGGGTTGTAAGTGAAATTTACTAAGATCCACCAGGATTGGAATTCTCTTTCAAAATCAGTGGCACTGTCCCAAATTATTTTCTGAATTTCAGTAGGGAAGCTGCCTTCTTCTCCTTCTCTTATAATTGAGGCAGCAACTGACTGCGTCCACAGTTGAGCCTGATGTAGCTGAGAGCCAAACATTGTTTTGTGTAGCACCGAGTGCATCAATCACAATATGTGGTCATTCACATTTATCTTTTCTCAATTTGGTAACATGTTTGATAACAGCCACTGATGGGTTCCTAAGGCCAATAAGGACGGCTGCAATGGTGGTTGTAATTTGGTCAAATCTCTAGTTGTGGCAGTCAATTTATTCATTAATACTTCTGAATCAATACTATTCAGAATTCCCAATCCTGTTCCCACAATACCAGCAGTGTCTCTGCATTCATTCCTTAGAAGGGGTATGCTTTCACAACCAGGTGGTCTACCCCTCAAAGGAAGTTTGCAGAAAAGGCGAACAAGCTGGCTGAATTTCTGAGACATTATTTTGCATCAGCAATTTGACTTGTTTAAGAGACCATGCTGGATTAAACAATATTTGTTGTAGGCCTATTTTCCTGATTATATATGGTCCAATTCCAAAAATTCTTGGGCTAAGCGCAACTGGTGGTTGGGCTTGAGTGGTGGTATAGGCCGTAACAGATTAGGCTATGGCATTTATTTTAAACTTAAAAGAAAGCCCTTTGTCATCATGAGCCCAAAGACAAACCACTTCCATGGTCTGTATTAAGGTAAAGTTATGGCAGCAGTCCTGTACACTCGGGTGTGTACAAACCTTTTCATGCTTATTTGTCTGATTTGTCAAANTTTTCATGCTTATTTGTCTGATTTGTCAAAACACTGATTGCGGTTGCCTTTTTATGTGTAGTTCCGTTAATCATTCGACATCCTATTTTAATTTCTTCCCCTATCATCCCATGAAGTTGCCAAGTCTTCCGCTTTTCCCATTCTTGCCTAGTGTATATCTGATCCTCATGCATAACAACAGTTGATAAGTTTAAATCCTTCACCTCATTATATTCTCCCATGTATCCAGTAAATCCAACAAAAGCTTGGGACCAAGGCCATTCAGTATTATATTGGTTAGGAGTGCTCTTAGTTCCTCCTTCCCTTCGGGGTGTAATTGCTGTACTCAATATGGGTTTCACTACAGCATTTATCTTAAATCTATGAATTAAGCCTTTCAAATCTGATTGATTTGCTGGGTTATTTTGCCAACTGCATGTTACATAAGTCGGTTTGGTTAAAGTAAAATTATACCAGCAGTCAGTTAGTTCACTATCACATTCTTTTGTGATTGCAACATTGTTGGCTCTAAGGTCTAAGGAGTAGTTGCCAATATACTCCTGTCGACAACACAATACAAGGGGAGTTTGCTTGGCACACGTCCACCTCGCTGTAGGACAAAGTTCCGCTGTAATACTGCGATGTGAATTGCTTTTCCCATCTGATTCTAAAAAATTACCGGCGATCCTAATGGTGGAAGCTTTCTCATAAAAGGATCCTTCCACTTTTCTGCATCCTATATTAAGTTTTTCACCAATTGTTCCAGTTAGGGTTCTAGTCCAATCCTTCTGATCCCACTCCCATTCACTTGGAAGGTATACCTCAGAGTCATGCAGCACTACAGTTGCTAGGTTCGGGCGGCGATCACTGGGGTATGTTCCTAGAACACTAGTGTACCTGATGGTAGCTTCAGACCACGGCCACTTAGCTGGTTTTTGGCCATGGTATTGTGGTAGGATGCAGGAAAGTATCACTAGTCCTATCATGGTTTATGTGGTTTTCACATCCCTCGGAGTTCTCCTGTAAACAGTAAACACAACAGAGTCTGCCATCAAAAGGCAGAAAATCAAAACCCAGCGTGTATTTATCAGATGTTCTTTCCCCAGGACATCAAAGGCTACTCATGCATATTTATTCAGAGGGGTTTTTAACACTAGTGGTACTTCCCCTACATTAGGGAGGTCCACCAAAGCAGGTTGTCCAGGGTAATGTGCTGAATTCTTAAAACGATTTGGTCCTCATAGTGAGAATTATGCTTGGAGCTGTCGGGCAAAAAGCAGTGGTTTTGGGACACCCATTTACCCCCGCATCTATCATTCACACCTCTCACAGCTCCCCATAGACCATTGGTCCTTTCCACAATCCCATTAGCTCAAGGGTAGTAAGGGGTGTGAAAAACTCCACTTAATCACTTCACCTTTTGCCCAATCCTGTACAACTTTGGCAGTAAAGTGAGATCTGTTATCAGATTGAATTTCCTGTGGTTTTGGGAAAGTTCCAAACCATCCCTGCAATGCTTTAACAGTATTATCTCCTGTAGTTCTTTTGAAAGTACTGGCCAGGAGGAACTCAGATATAATCTCTATCCCTACCAGCACAAAGTGACAAAGCACTCCTGACTTCTTAAAGGGGCCGATATAATCTACCTTACTCAATT
>VWYO01003689.1:0-24972 GCA_013400275.1 Rhadina sibilatrix
GAAAAGAAGACTCAGAGGTGACCGTATTACTCTCTACAGCTTCCTGAAAGGTGGCTGTAGTTAGTTGGGAGTTGGTCTCTTTCTTCAGGCAGCAACTAACAGAATGGGAGGACACAGTCTCAAGCTGCACCAAGGGAAATATAGGCTGGATATTAGGAAAAAGTTTTTTACAGAAAGGGTAATAAAGTATTGGAATGGTCTACCTGGGGAGGTGGTGGATTCACCATCTCCGGATGTGCTTAAGAAAAGCCTAGATGTGGCACTTGGAGCCATGGTTTAATTGAGGGTTGGGTTGGACTTGATGATCCTGGAGGTCTTTTCCAACCTAATGATTTTGATTCTGAATTAGAAACCTTGTCCAAATAAGTCTTAATCCAGTACATGATACAACTTTTTTAAACATTATTTAAGCTTCTTTTCCAGTTTCAAATTAATTGCAAGAAGGTATTCAGTCTTTTCAACCTTATCTTTTAAAACAAGATGGGAACTTCAGCTATTTTTGCTTAAGTCTGTCTTAATTCTTATAATGCACGTGATCAAAATTTATGATTCACTCAGTGACTTAATTGAACTCCAGATCATATCAAATAAGGTAACTGTCTTCTCCTACTGCATAAAAGGAGCTATTCCTTCTATTGACTATATGCTATTTGGGGATAAAACACCTTAATGATGGAAATAATAATAGAAATAATAATAAAGTATAACAATAATAATGAGTAAATTCTCTGCACAACTTTGTTAGCAGCTAATCTTCATTCTGCAACAAAAGAAAAATGATGGTAAATTTTGGAAAACTTCTTTCAGACACCTGAGTTAGCCACCAACCACTAATATAGTAAATACGTAGGTTATGATTAATCTGGAGAATCAGATACTTTCTCCTTTGAGCTTTGACTTGAAGAATGTTTATTGGAAATTACTAATGTGAGTAATTTATTTTAAAAATTATACGCACAATTTAACAGAACTGGACAGTCTTTTAAAACCATTCCATAGTATTACACAGAGATATAGAATATTTAAAGTCTCAGAGCTATTTTTAAAATCCTGGAGATAATGTATAATTTTTCATTAGTGCCTACTGATAATTTATTCATTTTAATTATGGATTAATAAATTAGTAATTTAATTAAACTGAAATTAATAAAAAGCATAAGATTTTTTTTCCAAAGGACTGAGAAGTTTGAAGAATTTAAACTATTGTTATGTGGAAGTAATTCTAAAATCTTTGAGGGCATAGAGTTACAGAAAAAATAATCTTAATTCATATGGAAAAACACAACATTTGATGCTGAACCTAAACCTGGATTAATAGGTATATTATTGCTGAAATGTTATAACCAGAAGTGTTTTGATGTATTAGAAGACCATATGACCTCCAAAGTCAACCTTTCTGCCAGTCTGGGGTACCAGAGACACTTAAAAAACAGGGAATTCAAGAATTTCTTGTTTTTTTTTTTTTTTTTTTTTTTTTTTTTTTTTTTTTTTTTTTTTTTTTTGTCAGGTTGATGAAGAGCATCCATGACAGTGAGTCACTCACCCAGGACAGTGGGTACTAATACCCTCTCTGCTATACTTCCATCTTTGCTTAACAGTCAGTAAAAAAATTAATATTCCAAAAATAATATTTTCTATCCCTCATGATCAAGTGTGCTAATGAAGACCATTGTGAAGTGGCATGGGAAAGGAGGGGAGAGAAAAGTTTCTGAGTATGTTAAGGTCTAAATTTGGTTTAATGCATAATTTTCAAGCTCTCTCTTCCTTCTACATATTAAAAGGAATTCTGAAAGTTACTTCATCTGCGTTTATCACAAGGTTTATGGTGTACCAATTAAAAAAGGATAATTTCTAAATTAGGTGTTCACAATAGTATTGCAATCTACTTGATAGTGTTCCTTCTTTTATTCAGAAAAGGAGACAGATGCCATCCCTTCATGGCTTATTCTGATGTAATATCATAACTCAACTCCACTTATGTGTGACCACAATCAAATTAAAAATTAAGTAGTTACCAAGTGTATCTAACAGTGGAAAAAACATGTTTAGTGTTGTAAACATACATGAACATATGGCAAGATAATTGAAAGTTACTATCAAAGAAATCATATTAAAGAAATCATGACAATATCCTGGAATTCTATTTGTGTATTTTTCCTTTGAGTATGCAGAAAAGAACCCCAAACATAATCACTTACCTGCTGCAGAATAAAAAGCTGTGTATTATTTTTTTTTTTTGCCATACAATTGCAGAAGGAAAAAGAATAAAATGCATTCAATTATTTCTCTATTCTAAATTACTTAGCATCTTTACATATCATACATCAAGAAACAGACCGAGCTTCCACTATTTCCTTTCAGGTCTGCATAAAAATATATTAAAATAAATCCCTTTTTTTTATTGTCATACCTAAGCTTCTCATTCTTGAATTGTGAGTGCAAAAGACAAAGCAGGCTAATATCCAACCTAGGAAATAAAACATTCAGAGTAATCTCAATTACAGTGATCACAAGTAAACTCATGCTGTCATTTTAATATATGTTAGCTAACTACACTGCTATCTAGAACACATTCACTGAGCTTTTAGAGTTAGTAGACACAACATTAATCATGGTTTCAAATGCTGAAAGTTTGGGTTTAGTTCAGTATTCATAAAACTATTTTGTCTGAAAAATATTTTTAATTACTTATTAGGTAAAATATTTGTCTAAATTATTTTAAAGTAGGTATTAAAGCTTCAATCTTTAATCAAACTTAATAGGTGGGGTTTATTTCTCTAGGTTCATAGAATACTGCACATGGGCTGCCCCTGTTCTGTGGTCCTGAGCAATCTAAAACATTATTTGAAGTCTAGATATCTAAAGGATAAATGTAAAGAACAAAGCCAAACACACAGAATACGTAAGAGGACAATGTCCCTACTATTTAGTTCTTGGATGTAATATGTGAAGGCCACCCCAGTCACTTTACATTCCAAGGATATATTTTGTAAATGGCAATGAAATAGCACAGGTGTAAGTTCTGTTAGAGTCTAGTCAAACTGCCTTTATTTCTTCTACTGCACTTTAATAAGTGTAATGGCCTTCAGTTCTTTCATTTAAGCATAAAGTCAGTAGATATATTACCACCTCTAATGGAGTAATTCTGAATAGCAGAAATCTATATTGTAACCACTGGCTCACAGTGGGGGAAATAACTGGTGGTTGGTCCCTGAAAATATATGTTGACATGACTTTGACCTTAATTATGGACCTGATTTAAAGATCTAAATGAAGCTGGCAATGAATTTCAGTCCTAGGAAGTTTCAAATGTAAGTCCATGGCTTTTTTTAAGGCCAATTGTGCCTCTAAGTTTACACTATGGGAATCTAAAAGCATTACTGCACCGTGTGTGACTTTGACATAAAGTATTGTACTGGGGCAAATTTCAAAAATCAAACCCTAGTCTGAAGCCTGACTCAAAGAGCCTCTGATATGAGTAATTGCCAATGAATTTCAGAAGGAAAACAGGGACTTGGGCAGATGGCTCTTTTTGCCTTTCTTTTCAGATCTGCACTGAGCTTTTAAGAGAGCTTTGATCTTGTTACATTCAGATTAAGATAAAGGAGAGCAACAAGAAAGCTGATTTTCTACTTGCTAATGAATAAAAAAGTTAACTGACCTTATCTCCCATTAAAAGTGTAGCAGTCCAGTCTTCATGTAAACTAAACATCTCATGCATAACATAGTTTTAGAGTACATTGTCAATGTTGTGTTTTGCTATATTAATTTTTTTCCTGTATGCTTGCTTTAAAGTGAAAGCCAAACATAAGTATTATTTTTCTGGCTGATTTTTTTATTATTTTTTTTTCATTTTATCTTCTCCATATTTTGTAATTATATCAGATCACAAACTTTGTTTCAGGCTACTGCAGTTATTAGGCAATTATAATTTTCAGAAGACGAATAAGCATGTTAAAATTTTTTGAAATTTTATCATATTGTAAAAACTGGAAGTAACATTAGTATTTAACTGTTATGTGAAGCTCCAGTACCTGAGAGCCCTATTGCATTGTGTTGTATTATACCATACTTCATGAGATGCTATTTTATTTTATTTTTAAAAAATTATTTTATTTTAAATAGTTCATGACACTTTTTCATAACAAACTCTTTTATTTTGCCCCTTAAAAATGAGGTGGCTTTCGAAGGGAATGTTGTTTTAACTGAAGCATATTTATAGCTCTTTGATAGATACAAGAATACGTGTATATGTGTCTCATGTGTACAACACTTGAAATATTTTCCATTAAGTTTATATTTCTCCAGTGTTACTCCTGATTCCAACTGAAGTTCTTTAGGAGAACAGGTATGATCTTTTTATGGTTTCTTGATATTTAAAATGTAAATGTTTCTATCCAAATTATCACAGGACTCAGGAAAAAAGATAAATCATGGGTTGTTTTGGCAGTAGTTCTAAAGGCAGGTCAATGCATTTAACAAACAGAAGTTTAAATTCCCATGAAGAAACATGATCTTAGTACAAAGTAAGTATTGCAACTGACCTTAAGAACCTTTGATGTGTAAAGTTCACATGACTCCATTGTTATTTCAAAATGGCAGCTAGGACTAAATTACATTTCTACTTCAAGAGAAGTAGATAGGCTCAGATTTTTTTTTTTTTTTCTGAAAGTCTAAAAATTTCAGTTAATTTCATAGTGCTCAAAAAGAGAATCTTTATAACATCCAGTGGTAAACTTCATAGAATATGAACTTCTACACTTGACATTTAAAATGTTGCTAGATCTATGGTAAAAGCCTAAAACCACCTGCTATCTTGCTGGAGTCTGTGCCCCATGATAATGAAGAATCATAGCTGACAGGATTCAAGTTCAGATGCCTGGCAATGTTGTGACGATCAAAGGCATCTAATCATGGCATTTTCATTAAATAGGAAGTACTCTTATATTAGAGACAATAAAATTATTTTGGTCAGATTTTCTTCTCAGATAAATTGTGAGTGCTCCACTCAGGAAGATCTCTTCACTCATTCATGAGTGTGTGGTTTATCAGAAGTGCCAGCTGCCTAGTGTGTTGGAAAATCAGAAAAGGTATTGAGAGAAACTTATGTGAAATATGGTGAATTTAATTTCAGACTATTTTGAAATGTGCTAGTAGTACCTGCTAGAACAGTGTATATAAAAGAACATTCAGAAGAGTATACGTTGCCAAAAGATTTATATACTTAATGCTGTAAGACAACATTATTGAGACCTGTTTTAGAATTGCACCTGAAGTACAATGTAAAGACTCTTCAAAGTACATTCAGTTGTTAGAAGTAGAAAGAACAAAGGCTGCTGACCATAATAAAGGCTTTTCATGTGTTGATATTTAATTTGAGAAAAGACGGTGCTGATAAAAGAATTTATTGAGAAAATTTGGTCAAGAAAAAATATAGGCTGAGCACAAGAAAAATGTCTCATATCCATTAGATCAGTGAGTTTCAGAAATACACCTCAAAGGAAAGAAATGGGGAAAACCTATTTTTTCTTATGGCAAGTTGTATGAATGAAGATAGGCTTGATGAACTATGCTCTAATTTTCTAAACTTTGACATAATAAAATTAAGATTCATCCTACCTAGGGTTTCAGGCCCAAGTTTAATGCCAGAGATGTTGAAATCTATATCTAAGCTAACAATATGAAGTATTTTTTCAGTTGATGACTGAAAACAGGCACTTAGGAAATATAGCTAATCTTATTTATTTTGAATATCTGCCTTAAGAGGAAATGACACTCATTCTCAAAAATCATGCTTTTTCTATTACTTTTCAATTAATTTCTAAAAAGCCAAAAAACAAGGACTGCTAAAATGCAATACATAGTAATGAAATATTCCTCCTTTCATTGTAGTGATATAGTAATGTCAGAAATACCACATAATTTAATTGTGTTTCAAGTCAACAGAAAGACCATGCTTAAAAGGTCAAATTTCAATAATGACCTCAAGCTTTTGAGATTCACTTTATCATTTTCTGTTTTGTAATCTCCAATGTGTAATTTTTTGCATCTCCTCTGTACACATTTCTTCTTCAAATGCATCGTGTTAATATTTTCATTATAATGAATACGTTCCTAGCAAGAATGTGTGTCCTAATTTTCAAATTATTTGCAAGAAGCCAAGAAAAACTTGAACAGCCTTTTTAGTGAGAGTTTGTTCAATTTTCTGTTTTCTTTAAAATGAACATTTACAAGATGAATACACCATAAAACCTTCATATACACTCTATCTTTTTAGATGCAATGTGTTTTGATTTGTTGGCCACCTTCTCTTTTATCCTCAGAGGTTGTAATAGCCACGGTGGCAGGATACATGTGCAGCCATTAGAAAAAGAACATAGAAAAGGTCAAAGTAGCACTATACTGTTCACTTTTTACACAGTGTTTGTTGAATTAAAAATCTCATTCTTGCAGTAATGGGCATTGCTGAAGGAAAAAGTGCAAAAGTAACACAATCTAAAAAATCCCAGTCCTCATGAGGTCTAGTTAGTACCATTTCCAACAAAAGAGACAACACTGCTTTTGACTTAAACTTTATGTTGTTTCCTATAAAAACCTTTTTGCATTTCAATAAAATGGATTTACATTGTAATAACAAAGCACAAATATAAAAGATATAATTGCAAAAAAGTTTCTTACAAATATAGAACATTAGATTTCATAACAGAGTAGTAAGTCTTTTTTATATATTTGGTTTAACAACATTCTTCTTCTAAAATATTCCTGAATATTCATATGGTAATTTATATGTCTTTATTCTTCTGAATATGAATATACAGTGGATTTCCTTCTTTTACATAACAAAAATCAAATTGGTGTTTGCCTGCATTTTCCTGTTTGGGTTTACCTATAGCTATGGAGAAATTCATGTACAATTAGTTACATAAGAGTATTTCTCATCTTAGGAACAGCAACCTTTCTAATCTTAATATTGATTTCTTGAGTAGTAAGGAAAACTCAGACCTTTTAATTTGTTTATTTGTTTCTATGTATGCTTCAATTCCACACAAACGTAGACTGACTCTATCCCTAAGTAGTTTTGATGGGCTATCAGTTTGCAGAGGCGGAATTTAAATTTTCACTGTCATTGGCTCAAGTTTTCTTTGAAGAATATTCATCTCTTTCTACTTAGCAGTGTTTCAGCTGCAATGTATTTTGTTCTGGCCTAAAGCCAAGAAACATTTAAACATATGGGCAAGATAATTAGAACATTTCAAAATCTGCCAAATACCAGTGGCTTAAACTGGCCTTTTTTTTTTTTTTTTTTTTTTTACTTATTGCAATACTTTGGATTATGCTATTAGCATAGAACTGTAGCAGCACTTCACTTTTTTACCTGCCAAGGTTCTAATGAGATATTAATTTCAGAAAACATTTTACTACATTTTCAAAATAGCAGAAACAAACCAGACATTTTGCTAGAGTAAACAGTAAGCTATCACAGAAAACTGCAATATTACCCAATTTCAAAGCATGACACTAATTCTGTTATGAATAAATAAACAAGCTGTCCTTATTGCCAGTAGTTCCACTCAACATCATTAAGCAATTTTGAAGTAACTGCATAAGTAAGTGTCAGACCCTCAGAGGCTTTTTCTATGAACATACAGAAGCTCAAACCACGTAGAAAAATTGAAAGTATAAATATTTCTGAACTTCAGCAAGCCTTCCACAAAAGGTAAAAAATCAAGCACAAAGCTAGAATTGTATCTCTAATGTTCATTTTTTACATTGGTGTGGACAGTTACATCATTAATAGTTCACTGATGGTCTGCTCATGGAGGGCTATTAACATGGGTCACACCCTTGGCCTCTAATGTTCCAAGTCAGCTTTCTGAAATGACAGTGTAATCCCATGTGGAGATACACTAAAACTTTGCAGAAGACTTTGCTAGAATAAAATCTATAGGGTAATTCCACCTACAAGCAACAGCTGTTGGTCACCCACTGATTTTGGTCTTACACTAATTGCTGTGCTAACAGATTGTTGACAATTTCCAAAGTTTAGAGAGTATGGAGAAAGAGATGGAGATTACTAGCAAATATGAAGGCAAAAAGCTGGAGAAAAAAATTATTTCAAATTACATTGTGAACACTGGAAATTTCTTAAATAGTCCCTGGGTACTTTTTTCAAAGTACTGCTACTCCTTCCTGTTCAGTATTGTAAAAGAGTCCTAGAAATCAGGGGAGGTGTGTTTATTAAACTCCTTTGGAGAACTGCTGTCATATGCATTGCTAAAAATTTCTATTTGCCTAAATTTTAAAATTTCTATTGCCCCGTACTACAGAAAGTTTGCAACCTGAGAAATCATTAAACAGCTTGCAAAATCGAAGAAGAGCATTGGCAAGGCTGAGAAATCCTTTTTTATCTCAGGTGAATATGAAAGAATACAAGGTAAATTTTCAGCAGTAGGGTTTGTCCAGAGAGAAATGTGTTCAACAACAGCCTAGTTTTAGGCTACAGCTACAGCTTTCATACTGGTGCTGAAGAAAGACCTGTTCCAGGTCTCTGTCCTTCTGGGAGGGGTGATTGTTAAGGATTTTGGAGGGCTCTTAACGTCACCCATTTCCAGTTTTAAGGATTAACAGTGCTGATGGGAAATAGACTGGTTCAAACTAAAAATTCTCTCTGGGACTGAAGTATAAAGGCTATAAATTTTAAACAAATTATATATTAAACAAGTAGCCACTGTAAGTGACCACAATGTATTTTATGGATTATAATCAATAGTGGAATTAATAAAAGAAATCATTACAAAGGTTCACAAGGTGGTGTGACTCATGAAGTCCCATGACATTGCTGTGAGTCTGTAGATGCTTTCTCATGCCTGCACTTGACTTGTTCTAAAAACTAGGTGTGGTTTATGAGCGGTGACATGTAAAATCCATATAATCAGGAGTACTTCCATTTCTGAATATTTTTTTTCTGCCCCTTTACCCCTAAGTATTGTGCCTTCTCTTTCTCTGCAGTTTTGGAATAAGATCTTACAAATAGCACTGACAGTGATCTCATGCAGGATATTAAACTAAACAGCTTTAAACTTCTAACCAAACAATTGTGTGAGCAGCATATACAAGCTTCCACAACCAGACAGTCTTCCTAAGTTTGTCCAATTACTGTGCACTCTTTCAGTACCTCTATGCCCTTTTCATTTTTTCACCACTATTAAAAATCTTAAAGGGGCAAAACACTGTCAATTTGGTTTTTAACTAAAATACAGGTTACATTTATATTTAAAGTAATGAAATATATATTACACTGAAGGAATACTTCAGAAACATTTATTTGCATCTTGTTTAGCTTGTAATTAGCAAATAATTCTTTCCTTCTTTTTCCAAAAGCATTAAATCCATGTCCTTTTTTTTACAAGTCTACACAGTATTTTATCATTTATTTCAGCATTTTCAGCTAATATCAATTAGCTGACTAACTCTAAGTATATTACATTGAATTATATGCTCTAAAATCAATAATTAAAGTCACGGAACTTATTTAATATCCAGTAGAGAATTCATTACACTTCATCAAAGGCATTTTTTCAGTAGGCACATGAAAGACTATTGGAAAACAGCCTGAAAGTCCTGCTAACATTAAGACCCAACTAGTAAGGAATTTATCCAAAGTAGTTCAATTTTTCTAATGTCAGGATATTAGAATAATGTATCAACAAGTGGTTTTCCAAATATTATATATCCTATTAGTATAACTCTCTCTCCAACTTAGTTTAATGTAAGAATACATTTGTATTTGTAAATTATAAAGAATGATTAAGCCAAATGTAAAAGAAAGATGGTTCCTATCAGCATAGAACTGAGATATAATGTTACCATCCAATCCATTGGGCTAAATTGTGATTCTGAATCCCAGTGATATAAGAATGCAAGTCTAAGAATAAAATGTAGGTAACATAGAAAGGCTTTTAGAATGCTAACCTACAACATTCTGGCAAGTTTCCCTCAAAAAACCTTAAATATTTACTCTCAATACCTTCTTTGAATTTAAATTTAAGCCTGTTTTTAGATTTCTGATTTTACATTTTCCTCTCTTTCTACTCATTGAATTTCTATATGTAGGTTAAAGGATTTTACAAACCTAGTGGAACTTGCACCAAAATTCACAAAAAGGTTTTAATTAAATATACATTTTAACAGAATGTCTGTAAAAAGATAAAGTTTATGTTCATAATAATTTGTGCTTGCAAAATCATGAAGCGCGACCATAACCGTGATAATTTTAATCTAACAAAAGTGTAAAATCAAGAGAAGCTGAGAGTTTTTCCCAGCCAAAGATCCACTTTTGTTGTAAAGCAGGAAAAGAAAATGTCATCTCTTTTGTAAAAAAATACGATTTCTTGCTAAAATCAGATGACAAATCTGCAATGAGAAGATCATTTTTACTAACTGAGATTAGTATGTTTTATCTGAAAATACTGAAGAAAAGGACTGCAACATCTTCCTCTATGACATGTCTGTTCAATTTTCTCATTGAATCAAGTTGAAAATAGACCAGAAGCAGCTAGGGAAAAAAAAAAAAAAAAAAAAAAAAAAAAAAAAAAAAAAGAAAGGGGGAAAGAGAAAAAAAAAAAAAAAAAAAGAAGAAGGCAAGTGGGATTAGTAAAACAGCATTAACATTAAAATAACTTAAAAGAGCAAGAGTCTGGAAATATTCACAGGCAGTTTTGAGGTACAAACCAAATTAAAATGAGCCAGTAATATTTACAGGTGAAAACACTGAGCTATCACCAATGCTTTGAATAATTTTATACTTGCACAATTTCAAAAGATCTCAGGGTTTAGAATATGACTAAGGTAATTTACCTCCCAATATGACATTAAATTTAGCAGTTCTTAATGATCACATATAATCCATTTAATTCTGGTGAACTGCAGCAATGTAAGTGAAAATTGATGGAAGACTGATATAATTATATCCTACCAATAACCAGATTATTTTAAGAGGCTGTCAAAAAGATTAAAATGTAAGAATTTTATAAAGCCATCCTGGAATAGTTTTTAATAGGCATATTTCTTTGTTCAAATAAAGTGATTTTCTTATTTTCTTAGTTTAAAGATAAAATAACTATAAAGAGAGCTAAACAATTAAATAACAAAGTATTATCTATCAAAACAGCATAAATCATGGAATTACAGTATGATTTGGGTTGAAAGGAGCCTTCAAAGACCTTGTTTTAACTTCTCTGATTTGAAATAGTGTCTTCAAATTGATCAAGTTAGTTAAAGCTCCATCCAACCTGACCTTGAACATTTCCAGGGATGAGGCATCTACAACCTCTCAGGACAACCTGTTCAAATGTTGCACAACCCTTGCTGTAAAAAAGAAAACTCAAAAAAGTCTTCCTTTTACCTGGTACAAATCAATCCTACTTTAGTTTAAAACCTTTATTCATTGTCCTGTAACTAAAGGACCTATTATAAAGCCACACCTCAAATCCCATGTCCAGTTGCTGGTCTCTCACTCTGAGAAAGACATTAAAGTGCTGGCAGGTGTCTAGAGAGGTGCAACAAAGCTGGTGAAGAGTCTGGAGCGCAAGGCTGATAAGAGGCAGCTGAGGGATCTGGGGCTGTTTAGCTGCAGAAAAGGAGGCTTGGGGGAAAACCTATCACTCTCTAGAACTACCTGAAAGAAGATTGTAATAAGGTTCCTGTCAGTTTCTTCTCCTGGATAACAAAGTGGCAAGAGAAAATGGCCTCATGTCTTGCAAGGGGAGATTTAGATTGGATGTTAAAAAATTTCTTTGCGGTAAGGACTATCAAGCATTGGAACAGGCTGCCCAGGGCAGTGGTTGAGTCACTATCCCTAGAATCAGACTTAAGGACATGGTTTTAGTGGTGAACGTGGTGGTGTACTAAGTTGATGGTTGGACTTCATGGCCTTAAAGGTCTTTTCCAGCTGTAATGATTTTATTATTCCATTATTCTATATACACTTAAAAATCAAGTTGCTAAGAAGACTAAGTGTGCTTCAACTGTATCAATTATTAGATGCTTCTTTCCTAAAATTAAATCCACATTCTTGCTCTTCAATGAAAGTACCTTGAGTTTCAGTGATAATGCGTATCGAGTGATCAAAAATCCCTTATGCTCCATCTGATTTTTATGCCTAAATGTATCACCTGGCACTGAAATATAAAATGTCAAATGTCTAAACAAATGTCAAAACAAATGTCTAAACAACTGGTACTCTCACTCCATTTTTCCTAAGGTAACTTTTTCATTCTACTCTATAATGCTGGCCCACAGCTATATTACCTTCAGAGAAAAGGTGATTGCCTATGGAGAGGGCAAAACAGAATGTGGGAAGTACATGAGGATTTAGTCAGTCATGGTGTCCTATAGAGTCATAAGTTGAATTTCACATCAAATCTCTCCTTGGGAAAAATGTCAGCCTATTTGATTACTGTAGCTGACAGATAAATATGTAAATATGTATAGGAATTACTAGAATCTGAAATGTTCTTTTGCTACAATCACTTGCCTTAAGAACTAAAAAATAAGAATTAATATATTATAATCATATAAAATGCATGTTTCTTTTGTAGGATCAGGATTTTTTTTCTATAAACAAGAACTAAATATTCAAATTTCTTAGCATACATTGCATGTATGCTAAATACTGAATTGGTTATCACAACATTTTTGATATAATATTTTCATTTTTAATATAATATTTTCATTTTTAATAAAAATTCTGTATAGATAATTATGATGCAATTCTAAGAAATAAAACTTGACACAGGAAGTAAAAGTGAAAGAATTTTTTGAAATTCGTTAGACAAATGCTTTATCTTTCAGTTACCTGGGTATATTGGCTCACAGCACTTAAATGTAATAGCCTAGAACACAGTAACTTCGATCACAGTTGTCAATTATTCCACAGAAAATATAAAAAAAGAAAAATAATGAAAGACTT
Organism: Rhadina sibilatrix; assembly: GCA_013400275.1. Lineage (NCBI taxonomy): Eukaryota > Metazoa > Chordata > Aves > Passeriformes > Phylloscopidae > Rhadina > Rhadina sibilatrix. Next base: position 12,971 of record VWYO01003689.1, read on the forward strand.
AATTCTCTAAATCTCCATTTATAATTGTCTTTCAAGCTGTTGTGATATAAATTCAGCTCCTCAGACAACTGAGAAGAAAGGGTGGAAACAAAGGTACTGGTTATCTTTAAGAACTCAGATACCACAATGGCCTAGACATAGGTTACTTGCTTAGCTAAAGACTATGATTTTATGGCAAAGCAGTAGAATAATAAGTGGTGTATAAATAATATAAGCAGAGTATAAAAACTTTAAAAGTAGTGAGTAAAAATAGCAATAATGAATAGTGTGTAAGACTAAAATTTTTTTGCTACTCATTGTTTCAGTATTGTTGTGCATTACTAAGTGTACATTACTGCAAATTGTGAACACACGTAAAGTAGTTGAGATTGCCATAACTAAGGTCCTGCATTTGGGTCAAGGCAATCCCAAACACAAGTATAGGTTGGGAAGAGATTTAGAGCAGCCCAGACGAGGTGGACATAGGGTTTTTGTGGTGAACAAAAATCTGGACATGAGCTATCAACATTGACTTGCAGCCTGGAAAGCCAACTCTGTCTTGGGTTGCAACAAAAGATGTATCCAGCATGTTGAGAGAGATGATTCTGCCCCTCTACTCTGCGCTCATGAAATCCCACCTGGAGTGCTGTATTCAACTCTGGGGGCCCCAATACATGGGCATGGACCTGCTGGAGCAAGTCCAAAGGGGAATTAAAAGAATGGTCAGGGCACTGGAACATACCTCGTGTGAAGATGGGTTGAGAGATTTGGGGCTGTTCCACCTGAAGAAAAGAAGGCTCTAGGAGGACATTCTAGCAGCCTTCCAGTACCTGAAGGAAGCCTACAAGAAAGTTGTAGATGGATATTTTACAAGAACATGTCCTGATAGGACAAGGGGAAATTGTTTCAGACTACAAAAGGGTACATTTAGATTAGATATTATGAAGAAATTTTTACTGGGAGGGTGATGAGGCTGTGGAACAGATTGCCCAGAGAAGGTGAATATGTCCCATCTCTGGAAGTGTTCAAGGCCAGACTTGTTGGGGTTTGAACAACCTGGTCTAGTGAAAGGTGTCCCTGTTCACAGCATGAGGTGTGGAACAAGATGATCTTTAAGGTCCCTTCCAAAACAAACCTTTCTATGTTTCTATGATAAATATTATAGTAAGGTTTATATAGATTTGTGCAAGAATGGATCATACTTCACTTATGACAAAAAAGCAGAACATGACATTTTCTTATAGTGGAACTAGGATTTCCCTTGTGAATGCTAATAACTAGAGAACTCATTGGTCATTACTAGATTAATTAAGACCTGGGCAATACTCAAATGTCTACAAATGTTAGCTGAAGTATGCAATAATCAAATGAGTGTATTTCAAACATTTTTCACAGGATCTGAACTAGTGTGATTTAATGTTTTTAATCTGTGATCTGGAAATAAACATGGAAACCATCACTGGGAAGATTTATATGTGCCATAATAGTTAGTGGAATGAGACGTAATGCAGAAAACACACTCAGAAAAAACCTGTCTGGATTATTTGATAAGTGATGCACTTAGATAGCATTTACTCTGTAGAGCAATATTACAATTATAAATCTAGAAAGATGGAATGTAAGTCATACCTACTCAATGAATGACTGCTTCTTATATGGAGAATTTGTTTTCTTAGAAGGATTTGGAAAACTGGTTGATGAAGTTTAATGAGTTTATGCCTCTGTAGCCCATCTGCAGGGTAAATTGTTACATTAATGTAATAGTAAACCATGAATTGTTAAGAGACTGGTACAACAGGATGGACTAGAAGAAGTAAATCACAATTATATGATACTTTTTTATTCTCCTTGGAATCATCTGAGGGGCCATGCATTTCTTCCCTTACCTTATCTTGTGTGACATTTGCCACTTGTGACAAGGATGTTTCCATTTCATTTTCACAGTTACTCTCAAACAGTCTTAGTGTCTGTGCAAATGGCCTGTTTCTGATGGGTTTCATTCTGTAAGAAACCGTATTACAGTGTGTCCTGGGAATAAAATACAGAGTAATATTACAATGCTTGAGCATGCAGTGACAGTGATTCTGAAAAGAAAGGTAAATATCATAACAAACAAACCTGAATATGACATAGTAAAGACTTTGTATGATAATGTGATTTAAAAAAAAATAAAATAGGAGAAGTTAGCTTTATGAGTAGGGATCTATTGACCTACCAATGACCCTCACAAATGCATCTTTTGAAGGGATTTTGGGATATTATGTTTTTCTAGTATCCTTAGTTTAAGAGCATGTTGAAAAAAGGTGATGTGTAACAGTGCCATGAAAATGAGTCTCTAACTTAAGTAACTTTTCATTGAAGGATGGGCAGAAACCAGTTTCAAACTTTTAAAGAAAAGCTTAGTTGCTTTTATCAGAAGCTTAGTTGCATTTATCAGAAACTTTTCAAAAGCTTATTTTCAGAAATGTCTGTTTGCACTAGTGCACTATTTCACCCAAATAATAACTCCAGTTTCAAGGTCGTCTTTTTAACCCCTCCTGGGTAGCCATGACCTCAATACTTGCTTAAAATGCCTTAGAATTTAAATGCTGCAAACAATGTAAATGCTGTAAAATAGTCTTTTTAATTGCTCCCCACCTGTGTTGTTTAAGGAAGTCATATCTACAAGTCATTGGTCATTTATCTGGAGTGAATTCACATAGGCAAAGTTGCCTTTTTTTTTTTTTTTTTTAATATCCATCTCTTCACATAGATTCCACAGATTGTGCTTGTGGTTCTGGCTGTCATACAACAAGGAGGCTTAGCAAGTATAGCTAATACACTTTAAAAGTAGTTTGAAAGTGATTTAAGAACATGGAGAAATGTGTAGGCTCCAGGCAATCTAGTACCTTAGAGAATGTACCCATCCCAGAGCTGTAAACTCCAATAAATCATATTGTGAACATACTGTAAACATTTTCAGTGTTCCAGCTGGCAAAATGTATTTTCATGCACGCAACACACACCCTGTTCCAGAGTGATTTTTTTGTTTTTACCAAAAGGACACAATTACTTTTTAAACAATGTTTAGGTTCTGTGTTGCAGTCTTTGCCTTCATTTAAAAGACAATAGTGTTTTTTTTGTCATCATCACATCATCTTCAGCTGAAGAACAGATTATTAACAACTAGAATAAATATGTACAGAGGGGCAGTTAAAACATGATACAAACCAGAGTAAAAACCTGTTCATTTTAAGGTCAATCAGATTTAGTTAACAGCGGTGTGAACATAAATGAGAATTAATATTTATAAAGATCTCTGTCCTTCAAGGGTTCAAGTCTTTTCAGTGAAAAGATCCAGATGATACAGATGTTCTTTCTTCATAACTAGCAGTGAAGCAAAATGGAACTTCATATCTCCTATTATCTCTTAGACTAAAATTTAGTAGGTGAGTGTCTTTAGATTATTTACAAATTCTGACACATATAGAGTTTTATAAGTTTAGGCACATGTATTAGAAACAAGATAAAAGATGAAATAAATGCGCAGTAGAAATTTGAATACTATAATGAAATCAAAGGGAAAATAAATCATGAGAACACAAATGCACTTCACCTTGGTGCATAGAACAGAGTGAAGGAAAGAGTATGATAACGACTTGAGGGCACTGTTAACTCTTGCTGCCCATGCTTGGCAATGGAAACCATTGCAGCAACACTGGGGCCATTCAGTCCCAGATGACATCACAGAAGGCAATTACATTGTCAGTCATAATTTACCCTTGGTAAATCCATATTGACTGTTCCCAGGTGCATTATTGTTTTCCTTGAGCTCAGAAAGATGCCTCCAGAGGATTTGTTCTATGATTTTGTCAGGGTCAAAAGGTGTAGTTCCCTGGCTTTTTGACATTACAACATTTGTGTTTTCCAAACATTAGGGACACTGTCCGCATCTCCCTGACCTTACAACGAAGATAAAAAGCACACTTAATAAAACATCTGCCTGCTCTCCCAGTACTGATGGATGTAGCCCATTTGGCACCATGAAGTTGTGTAGACTGAGTTCAGGGAAATAATTTCTCTCTTTATCCTACTCTTCCACTGCAAGTTATCTTATTTGAACCTGCATCTAAATAGAGAGGTCTTCAATGTTGGTACATGAGCTAAGTTTACAATTCAGGGTTTGTAGTACTCCCAAATCACTCCCCAGTCACCCTGCTGCAGAACTTCTCTCAGTCCACTGTGGGTGCTATTTACAGCACTGCAGGGAATCAGGCCCTCACATCACATTTACTGTTCTATTCCTGAGCTCCCTGTACATGATTCTTCTTTGTGGACACTGGTAAAAATAACCTGAAAATCCACTTTCATTGCCTCCATATTTCAAGGGATCTAACCTTTCTCCTCCAGGGAAAATGTTCCAATCAGCAGCAGAGCAGAGGTTATGCTAGGAAGGTGCAATTCCTGACAAATGCTGAGTATGTCTGGTATCCAGGAATCCCATTGATTTTGAGCTTCCATACAATGTCTCATGGTTTGAAATACATTGTGAAGGAAGACAATGGTAAGAAAGAAAAGAGGAGCCCAACAGAGAGCTGCCAGACAACTAGAAATCTTGCATTTATTCCGTGTCACAGGGCACCAGAGGCAGCACAGGGCAACCTGCATTGTTGCGGATTGTCTTGGATCACTGGAAGCAAACATCTGCAAGGTGGGATTCAAATTACAGTGTGAGAAAAAATGTAAATGACTTCATTCACTCTCTGCTTTGTCTCAAATAGGGCAATACTAGGCAGTACTTCCTCTCCGGCTTAATTGCACACCCCTAAGAAGTGCTGTGGCTTTGTCCTGTCACTGTCACTTCTGCCTTGCTCTTCATGCTATGCCCTTAGCCTTTGTGTTAGTTGTCAGTATCCTCTGCTACCCTCTCATGATCTGTCATATCCAACTGAGCTCATGTCCTTAGCTGAACTTTACCTCTTAACTGGCCAGGCCTGGAAAAGTGTGCTACCTCGTAGAACTGACCATATTTCTCAAAGTTAGATACAGCTGTTTTTTTATGAAAAAACTTACCTTAATGTAAATAAGCATAAAAGAATAGTTATCTAGGAAAAATCATATGCATGAGCTTATGTAAAGGAGGTATAAACAGGATACTTTGGAGATAGTGAATATGCATTTAAGTGAAATTTTTCAGAAATTGTCGTCCTCAGTAAAATACAATTTAATTAGTCAGCATCTACCCTTGATCCAAATATTATGCGTCACTATCTTCAGTCAGGATTCAATACTAAATCAGAGGAATGGTTTTCACAAACCCAAATATACATACCCCATCTTTTTGAGATTTTCTTGTCCTTTCTTCTCAGTGAATCATCAATTTCATCCTATGATATCCATAAGAATATAAAACCCAGAGGATTTGCTTCCCTGCACATCAATTGCAAGTCATTAGTTTGTCGATGTTTGTACTAAGCTTTACAATATAACTGCCAGCTAATACAATGTATGAGCCCATTAGAAATAATAATATTTGAGAAACATTTTAATGTAAACATTATCTCCTGATTTTTACCTTAATCTAAAGAATGTTAAATATACAAATAATAAATTTTTGTTAGAAAATGCCAGCCAAAAATTTAAAAGTAAATTTGTTTAAAGTTAGATTCATACATATTTAATTGTATGCAATGTATGTTGTACCTACTTAATGGAAAAGGTATTTTAAGTCTGTTTTTTTCAAAGTGCTCAGCTCTTACAACTGATTTCAATTCAAATTCCTCATGCTTAGCAGTTTGGTAGAAGAGGATGTATTTAGTGTCTTGTAGATGAAAATATCAGTACAGAACCCTAACTTTATGTGGTTGGTTTTCAAGCTTTCTTGGTATGACATATTAAATTTATTTAGAAATAAGAATAAGTATATTTAAAGAATATTTAGAAATAAGAATAAGTAAGAAAATCTGTATTTTTTTTTTCCTATGTAGCTGAGAAACATTACTTGCAAGTCACTTTAAATTTAATCATGAATTGAAGAGAAAATATTTTGAAACTCTGTGATAACTTGCTGCCAAAATACTGTTTACATTGACATTTTAATACAGTGGAAAAATGATAGTTTTCTATTTATTAAAATTTAGGACCTGATCTAGATGGGAATTGCTTCCACAATACAGCTCACAAAAACTGTCAGGCAGCAGGTTATGTAGCATTGCCAGTGAAATGAAATTTTGAAAGGTAATACACCTTTGCCAAAAGATAATTGGACACTCTGCATAGGTTACTTCTCAAGGAGGAGGTTTTCATCTTATATATAGCAGAAAACTACTGAAGCTTGATGATTTCATTAGTACGGTGAACATTCTTAGTGTTTATCCAGCATGGATACTTATATTATCAAAGCATCATTACATCTGAGGATTGAGTTATTCTTTAAGTGTTTGAAGAAGCAAAATAAGCTTAAATAGAACAGATTTAGAAGCAGCCAAGTTCTTCCTTTTCCAGTCACATGGAGAAGCATATAATAAGTATCAAGCCTTGTCCAGAATGTCCACCTTTTCAAAAGTGATGGAAAGCCAGACATGAAGGTGTGCCCCCCCAGTTTAAACTGATAAATAAAACTATCAGTCAATGATACTAGGGTATGTAAGACTCTCTATTTTTTAATTTGCTTCTTGTTTTTGTTTGATTTTTTTTAATAGTTCCCAGGTAATCAATTAAAAATTAAAAGTTCAATTAATTAGAGAGAAGAAACTAAGCCTTTGTTGTCTCCAGCACCAATGATCATATGAAGACTGCACTCTGTCCTGCCTGTTGGCATATTGTTTGATGAGATTTTCCCTCAACACCCATGGGGTTTTAAATTTTAATTAAAAGTTTTCTGGTTCCTTTCCCATGATATCACAAAAGTGAGCTCTCTCTCTTGAATAGATCACTTCTCAAACAATAGTAGAATATGACAGTATATGAGAGAATATTCTGGAGAGAATAGCCTGAACCACTAAATCATCTTAACTGAATTCTCATTATTGATATTCATCATATTCCATTTTTTTAATCAGGAATAATCACTGACTGTGCACTACTTATCTGTTTTAAAAATCGAGTATATAAAGCTGACTCTGGTATCACCTATACTGGGGCTAAGGTTGACATAGCACACTGGCAAGGAAATATGCTGATGTGTTGTGGCCGTGGAAGTTCACAAAACCAAAGTCTTTTTATGCACAAAGTTACATTTAACATGTTTTGAGATTTCTTGACCAATCATGATGCTTAAATGTATGCTTTAACTTAAAATTTTATACAGAATGAATATATAGAATTAAATATGTAATATATATACCATATAGAATATAAAACATAGTGGAAATTAATAAATATTTGCATATGAAATGTAAACAGAAAAGAAAGAGCGCAATTAACTAACTATAAAGAGTAAGGAAAAAGCTTCTAAAATTTAGAAAAACAGCCTACCTTGTTGTAATAAAGCCAGTTTCACTCATGCAATATAGCTGAAGTCAGTTAGTCTAGGTTAAAAATAATGCCTCTACACTCAGTGAAATTATGGCACATAGCTTGGAAAATTTTAACTATTATATTGAAATGGAGATTCTTGGTAATAAAGCATGTTGACCAGTAAAGCATTTTATCAAGGATTTTGATTTTCTCCAGAAATTTATATTATTGGAAATTTTTGTTCTGCTTCCAAAATAAGAGTTATTTCAGATAACTTATATTGCTTATACTGTAACTCAGTCTAGATATAGCAAATTTTCATGGTGCTCTAAAGAACTCAAGAAGTTTCTTGCAATCTTTTTTCAGTGTTTATAAAATTATCAGAATAAAACTACGAAGTGATGTGACATCTTCATATTATAAAAAAAAAAATATTATTCTTTGACACTTTTTTTCATGCAGTAGTTACAGAACAGTGTTACTTCATATTTTATTTTTCTCCAGGTAATTTTAATTCTAGATAAGGTAGCAAATCTTTTTCCTCAGGTTATTTTCTTTTAGGTTTTTTTATATAAATCCTGTTATTTTCTTGAAATTAGGCATTATGTGTATTTCTGACTTTTCTAAACTAAGAACCACCCCTTGAAAGGAAAAGATTTAATATGTTTTCTCACTGCTAGCATATGAAAGTATGTCTTGCACATGTCAGATATTAAAGAATGTAATTTCAGGACTAAGTATAGCTCTTTCAATATTCTGATAAAATCTAGTAATGCAGTCGAATGTGCTAATAAACAGAGAAACTATTAGTACCCATAGGATTTTATATATAATGTAAAAAATAATATTAATTCGTATCGCTGAGGCAGTGTCAGGCCTATGCATGTTTGATAGAATTCCATATAAATCAGTGAGTTATTCAGATTTTAAGTGCCCCAAACAAGATCACAGTATCATACGATAAAATCTAACACATTTTTAAATCAGTGGAATTACAACATGAAGAATGGGGGATTTTTTTGTTGTTTTTTTTTTTTTTCAAATTTTACACCTTGCCAGCTATCTGATTATCATGAGCTGATAGCTAGAGACTCATTCAACACTTTACTAGTCAATTCATTTCGATCTTGTTTTTGCACCTAATGGAGATGTTAAGTTTTTTAGCACATTGTCATATACTTGTATCTCTCATCTGACAGCCACATGAGACACTACAAGATGAATAGCTCTAAAAATACTTGAACAGTACATTTTTAAAACTTTCAAGAAACAGCCACTGTCTTTAGGGCATCATATCACTCTTTCCCATAACTAATGAAGAAAGTGCCTCAACTTCATAGGAGACATGATCAGTTGGGGGAAAAGAATCACCTTTTCAGTAACTTGTAGACTGTATTTGTTTTGTTGATTCTTCATAAGTAACCTAGAGTAGTAAAATTGCAAAATTGAATTGCAGAGTTAATGGAGATGCACCTGAAGCCTATGCACTGCCTCACTAGTTATTGCTAAACAGAAATTGATGGTATTTGATATATTGTTTCATTGTTATATACTTAGTACATAGCAAGTGATAAGAAAAAAGACTGAAAAAGAGAGAAATTATCGTTTTATGGAATTTTTAGCATTATAAGAAATTTTCAGGAACTGGCCCAAAATATGTGTGAATTTCACCTTCCTATTTTTAGGTTATGTGTAAGTGCCAGAAGAAAGGATGTTTGTTTTTGAACACAAGCAATTCATACAAAAGTTGGGAGGCAACATTTTTAAAAAAATCACTGAATATCTTGTAGAGATGGCAATATGGGCTTCATATCTTTTTTTTCTTTGCCTTGTTTAGATTATTTTTTTTAATCATAACGTATATATACTGAGTAACTTTCAAGTGTATTTATCTTTTAGGTTTACAGTAGAGAAAATAGAAATATTTATGTCTACCTTCTGAAAAAGATTATTATTTGTTGCTTGCTCATGTGTTGGTTTCCTGTTTAGGGTAAATTGCATCAAATTAAATCCTGGCATTTTTAAAATTATAACTTATGAGGTCCCTGTAGTTGTAGAACAGAGTTCACCACAGTGGCATTCAGAGAAGCTTACCCTCCTTTAAGGAGCAGCCGGCCCTCACTCCACCACGACAAAAGCAGTGCTATACTTCTGAGTAAATTGAAACTCTTCAATTTTGTTATGAATTTTACACATAAATATCTTTTTTATTCCCCCTAAAAATTTGAATATGTGTTTTTTAGTTTCAGTCTCTGCTAATTTAAAAAAAGGATTGCCTGAGTAATCATAGCAATGCTCTCTGCCTGCTAGGTATGCTGATTTCAGTTAGCAGAACATGGAACATCAGCAAAATCTGGCAAATTGTCATGGACATTTTGGAAGCCCTCAATGCTCTGAGTCTGACACTTTTCTTGATTCCTATTTTAAAGTGATCCTGGAGTTGACTGCTGAGTTTCAGTTTGTTAAGGAAAGTGTCCTGTCTGATTTAGACCTTCTATATGGATTTTGTGCCTTCAGTGGTGATAAGAGTGGATTTTGCTTTATTTTTCTTCAGAAATAACAATGGAATTAGAAGTTACTTGCGTAGATCTATTCTATTTTGGATGAACTGTCAGCAACCTCACAGCTTTAGATATTAGTTTAATTATTTGCATTCATACAAATAATATATCATGAAGCACATGAACTCAGGAATTCTCTTTAAGCAACAAAAACACTTGAAGTTAAAGCCTGCACTGAGAAGAAGAAAATTCTGTGGTGTTGATGTTAAGCAGAACAAAGGATAGTATGTTAATGTTGCAACTTCTGACTGTTCCTCCCTTTAAAACTTTGGCTAGGGACTGCCAGCTGGTGAACAGCGCACAAATTAGACTGGGATGAACAACACTGTTCACAAATATTCCAGTCTCTTCTGTTTCTAATATATGCAGAATACACTTGGGAATCACTTAAAGCAGAATTAAAATTTTAAAAATATAAAAATCTTATAAGTTTATGCTAAGCACTCATGACTGTAGATATAGTAAAAAAAGCATGCTGATGCATTGATGACTGGGGAAAAAAGCAGATTCAGTGTAGAGGGGGACTTGCAAATTCACCAAATTATGCAGCTAGTAGAAAAAAAAAGACTTTATCATCAAAACTGGTAGCTTTCATCAGACAGCTCTGCAAGGAGTGTAAGACATGCTATAACACTGCTCTCAGATATGTAAATCCCTATAATTGCTATGTTGTTGAGCCCAATTTGCCTATTTTCCTGTCCATGGAGTCTGATTCTTGCCAAAACCACTCCTCCACTCTTTGTTGTTAGAAACAAACCACATCTGTCTCTGGATGTCAGTTCAGTCCTTGAGAGTTGTATACCAATGAGGAAGAATAAAAAGCCCTTGCAATATTTAGAAGCAGGCTCTGTTCATTCAACTTAGAAACCCGAGAGACGCAATTACAAAGCAGGTGATCGACTACTACGTATGCTGATCTTTAATCAACACATACTCGAACACAGAAACTCATAGTACAAGAAAACTATTAGTTCATTTAATAGCTAAAGGAAAATCCAATGGGAATTTGTTAAGAGCGGCCTGACAACTCATTACTGTGCTGGCATTTTGTGTCAGTAAAACACATATTTATTTAGAACCTATACCATAATTTTACCAAAAAAATTGTTGAAAAGGTTGAAATGTCAATCACCACCTAGAAACATTTTAAATAAAATGCAATCAGTTTTCATTTTCTATTTATTAACCATGTTTCCTTGCCTTTTTTAGGACTATTAATTTAGAAACGTGAAAAAGCATCATTTCAGCCAGAAAGCCATGGCATTCACTGATTCTATGTCAATTATATCCACTGAGTAGAATTTTTCCTAATTTGTACCAGTTTGAGAAGGAAGGAAGTTAGTCCCATTTTGGATGGAAATAAACAATGAGTAGTCATAGAAAAACATGACAGAGTTCAACACTTCTCTGCGTCCTTTCTTTTATCACTGACAGCATGGTAAAAATCCAGGCCTGCTTTGACCACATCATAATTTAATTAATTTAATTAATTAGTCTGTATGACATGTGATTATGTAATTGGACACTTTGCCTTCCCAGGCAAGGGTGGATTTTGCCCTTGTAAACATGCCTAGCTCCACGAGTAGCAACACTTGTTCCATTGTGCAGGAAAAGTACAAGTTAAATAGCTCTTGTTGTGCTCAAAATCTAACTTCTACGTACTTTCTTTTTAAATTTCATTGATTGTTCTTGAAGCTAGAGGCAACAAAAAGGGCAAAAGTTTAACATAATAATAAAAATCAGCAAAGAAAATGACCAAACATATAAAATGAAGGTTAAAAGCAATTTTTGCTTGTACTTGGTGCAGAATTCTAGACATTTATATTATAGATTCAGAAGTAAATTTCATTTCTTTACCTGTTTGTTGCCTGTTCAGATCACTTTGACTTTTCATTTCACAATATCAAGTGACTGAGCCACAAAAAATAACAGCACTTGTGAGAATACCCTACCTTTAAGCCTTTGTGGGCTTAAAATATTAGAAATCCTTTTTTTTTTTTTTTTTTTTTTTTTTTTTTTTTTTTT
>VWYO01003689.1:24993-39247 GCA_013400275.1 Rhadina sibilatrix
TTTTTTTCTTTTTTTTTTTTTTAATAAAAGAACAACACATGAGGAGAAAATATATATAGATATGCACACACATGTAAGGTTCTATATGGGAAAAATTTAGAACTATCAGAAAATCAGTTAAAATAGTTAATGTTATACTTTTTCTTAAATGTATAACTCCTGTTTATACATGTTTATGATAGTTTAAACTGGCTTGAAGATAGTGCTGTGCTATCATTAAAAAAAAAAAATAAAAAATAAAAGAGTAGGAAATTGTAAGAGTGTAATTGGTTTATACCTGCTAACATCCTTCACTCAAGTCAGTACTTAGGGTAGTGAGGGTTTGGCTACTCTTCTGGAAAGCCTTTTTTGCCCTTGTCCCCTTAAATCCCAAGATGTGTGCAAGATATGATTAAAGTGATTTATTCTGTGACTGCAGCCTGATAACCCTAATTTTCTCCTGCCTTCTATGGGAAGTCAAGCACTCCAGGGAGGATTGAAACCTGTTTGGTGAGATTCTGATTTGATAGTTGCTGGATCCTGACCCATGAGAATGAAGAGCTCATGTAATAATGTTCCACTTATATAAAACATTGTTCTAAACATCACATGAAGTTCTTTCTATAGCGTTATTTATTGTGTTAGTTATGTCTTTCTTCTCAGCCTCTCCCTCTCTCCATTTTTGTCTATTGATATTTAACAAGGTGAGGAGCAAAAGCAGAATCTCTTGGCCAAAATGAGTCTACTTAGTTTTAAACACTGAGTCTGTTGGAAAGAAAAGCAGTTAGAGGGGTGGCAGTGGCTGGTAAAGAAATGTAATAGAAAGTCTACATGAAGCGAGACAGAAGAAAATTATATAGAGAAAAAGCAATATATTTCAACAGGAGGGCTGTGCTGCAGTACAAGCAGCTAAATGATAGATTACTGTGAGTAAATGTAAATATACATTTCTGCATTCAGTTATTGAACTGGCTTCAGTAAATACACACCTCTTGTAACCTCCATCAGGCATAAATAGAAATTGGATTCTTCGTGAGCAATGAAACCGCATTAGTGGGCAATATTTTAGCCGTTAATGTCAATAAAACTACACCCATTCTGCTCAAGGAATACATGTCTGACAGGACAGCTTCTCTGAGTGAATTCAATTGTATATAATTTTTTACTATTTAATATAATTTTCTTTCAGCCCATCCCTTCTGAAGGCCAAGTAAGCTTACAGAAATACTTTGGTCCTGTAGTGTGATATTAAGGAGGAATCTGATCTTTTCCAATTTACTGATGCATTTAATAATATATTTCCCTGCTAACTGTGTTTATGAGTTCCTTAAATGCACTTTCAGGTCTTGATTCAGCAAGGTACTTAGAAACAAGCCTATATTTGAACATGAGTGCTAAAATCAATGGAATGACTTAAGCATATATATTGTCAGTTCAAGCATCTTGCTGATTTGGAATGTCAAGCGAATTAGAAGCAGATGGCAGCATATATCTCATTCGGTGGTTAGCAGGGAGGAAAGCATGTAAACTGCACAGCAGGTTTAAGGCTTTGGAGAACCTGAATAGGGTTGTCTTGCAAGTTTTCTTTCTGGTTTAAGTCCTTTACAGAAAGTCTAGGTGGGCTGCTGCATTGCAGACTTGGATATAATTAAATCAGTCTGGTGCATGTCATCACATAACTTAAAATTTCACTTTTGGAAGAGAGTCATAGATTCTATGCTCCCTCTCCCATATCTGGTGTTTCATGCTACGTTTGCCTGGAGATATGTGAATTCATACTAGGCATCCTTATGTTCCATATTGGATATAGATTATGTGTTTATAGCCAAAGAACAAAAAAATTGCAAATTACAGTATCTCAATGAATGCAGGGATTTATAATTAAAAGCAAGATTAAAAATAATTGAAAAGCTACTTAAATGTGAATTAGGAAAAAGGACGGTAATGGTTTGTTGTTTTCCCATCTCCTTTCCTTCTTAACGTTCAACAAGATTAATACTCGATTTTACTTCCTCTTACATTAGAACACTGCTTCTTTTGGCATATTTAATATTGTCTTTGTCTGTTTTTTTTCCTCCATCTTCTCTTGGATGCTTTTCTTTCCCATCACTTATTTCAACATGCAGTAAAACTGAGAAAGCTCTATCTGAAGGTGTTTATAAACACTGTTTCCTTTTAATACATCCAATTAATATGTCTTGTACACATTGTCAAATTAAAAAAAAATCACTGAAGTGCTTATAAATAAAGCTTATGAGCAGCAGGAAATGGCAATGGGCTGCTTAATTCATAAGCTCCTTTTGCCTTTTTTTCCTTATTTCTATTCACCATAAAATTCAGCTGGGAGAGTGTGAGTAAATATAAACAAAATATTTCTTTTGTAGTACTATTTTGCATTACAGGATCAGACTTCAGGACTAGCTTAATTTCTTTTCTTTCTTGATGTGATAGGCTTTGCCACAGAATTTCAGCAGACCCATTCTTGCTTGCTCCAAAAAAACATTTCTACAACAGCTATTGGAAGAAAGCTGTGGTGGTCTTGTTTTGGGTTTTGTTTGTTTTTGTTTGTTTGTTTTTCCCTTTCTTTCCTTTTTGGGTTATTTTTAAGTTAGATTGAAAGAAAAAAAAGAGCATACCTTACTCTAAAAGAGTACATTTACTAGAAAAAAAAGAGCATACCTTACTCTAAAAGAGTACATTTACTCTCTCTCTCTTTTGTAATTATATAGAAATTATTAATATACTTTCAGGTTTTATTCTTTATTGTATTTTATCAAAAAAAGAAAAAAAATGAAGCCAACAAAAAGCAATACTCACAACAGAAGGAAAAGGAGAATGTCTTACATACTTTTGGAAATGTACTTTAGGATTGTTTTATTAGGTAAGCTTCTCGGGCTCATCAATTGTACGTATATCATACGGATTAAGTTAGTCTTTAGTAAACATTAGTTCATTCTGCAAAATGATTTACAGCTCAGAGGATCAGTGACTTATCAAGACAAAAAAAAAAAAGGCCATTGCACTTTTCTAATTTCTTTTTCTCTTTTTTAAAAATTTGATTTCTTCAACAGGCAAACTTTACTACAGTTTTAAAAAATCTTGTGTACACTTGAAAGGAAAATTTCTTTAAGAAGGAAAAAAATGATCCACTAAGCATCCACAAACTTCAAAATTGTTCAGCAAAAAGCATAGTACAGAAACCTATCTATGATTATCTCTAGGTGTAGTCAAACTACACCTTTGCCTTAACAAAGGAAAATTAAGGAATTATGGCAAAATATTATCAAAAAGACAATTCCACAAGTTGGGAGGGGAAAAACAGAACAGGAAGACATTAAGAAAATTTCCACAGAAATAAAACAAATAGTCTTTCTTTTAAATAGAAGTGCATTTTTGGCCCAAAAAAGAAAAGAGTGATCACAAGATAAGAGGTTTTTTAAGAACACAATGATTTTCTATTTTGCCTGGAAGAACCTGAAGGCAAGTGAACAAACTGGAATAAAGATGCTTTTCAACAAGGTAGTTCCAGGTTGATTTAGACTAAAATATGTAAGAAAGAGAGTTGATTCTGCCTTTGGGGAAGGTTATCCTAAAGGAGTGAGATGTTTTCTCATATATACACATCCCTAAGGCATAGTCAGATTTTTGCAAACATCAAGAGCCTTTTGCAATGGCATTAACTCCTCACCCTGATGCTGAAACTGAACAGGTCTTCTAGTATAGGGACAGATGGCCAGCATGAACAGCTCAAGAAAAAGTAGTTTGGAGAATGAGATTTTCCTTAAGCTTTCCATGTCATATTACTATTATTTGGGGTAGGAGTTGAGTGCCTTTTCCATTTCACTTAATCAAAACTTGGGAATGCATACTGTTTAACCATCTACTCTGCCATAGATAGGCTCAGCCACACACCTATGATTGTACTGTGTATCTGTCTTTATGACAGAATACGTTTGGACAGTGATACTTGGAGAGTTAACCAAGGCACAGACGTGTGCCCACACTCATGCATGCACGCAAGAGTATTGAGACACAAGAGAACTAGCTACTTGTGATGAATAAATGCATGGCAAAAGATAACTCATACAAATTCTATGTTAATTTCTCTTCAGTCTGCTGGGAGAGAAGCTCTTGTAACTTATGTTTTGCAGTGATAAGTCAGTAGGTAAACTAACTGTGTATGAACTAACAAAGTATATGTTGTGGGATAATACACTCTAGTATGATCTTTCTGTGCATTAGCTTCTCAAAACCAGCATGCATCCATGTATGCATGCTCCCATCTCATAGGACCTCAGAATAAGTATGACCTGTTTCACCTCTTCTTTGTGCTTTCTCAAAACAGTTGATGGATAGGCTGCTGTTTGTTTTACTACTTTGAGACTAGTATCACTATATATTTCTGTGATTAACACAGATCATCTGATGCACTGTAAATTCAGCTTTGTTGAGGAACCATTGTCTTGAAATTTGTGACAGTTGGATGAGAACTGATATTTAAAAATTAAAACCACCAAGAAATGGCAAAAGGAGGACAATCTGATAGTCTGAGGAAGATGTTAGTATTTGCCTAATCAAGCAAGTACCAATTAGCTTAGTGATATGCAAAGACTGCTGGTACTGCTATTTGACACTTTTAAACAGAGAAGGGAAGGACGATTAAATTAAAACTGAAGTAATAGTCAAAGCAAGCATTTACTGTTAAAGGTATCTTGATAAAGTAGGATCTTACTTGTTCACACTTGGTTTATTTACAACCTAGTACACTCTAAAATAGCATTATAAACAGCAGCATCTAGGGACATTAACATCCACATTCATAGATGTAGGGCATTTCCCTAAAATGTAGGGAAGTTTCTGCTCAACTTCTTGAAAAAAAAAAATTATATATATTAGGATTCATATGTATCTTTGGCTGCCTTTTCCTTCAGTGTTATGAGCATGAATAGGACTGCAGGAATACATGAACATATATACAGGCTTGTTTGCATTTTACCCATACTTAAATGGTGACACACTTCTGACTAAACACAATTAAAATAATGTGTTACAAGGCCAAACAGATGCAGATCTAAAGAGAACTTTCCTCTAGGGAATAGGTCCATAGACATGGTAGACAAAGCTTTAATGAATTTAGAATGAATGAATCGGGTTTCATTGGCGAGCAAAATCTGTGATGAAATGGATGTTGAATGGTTGTGAATTATCTGGGGATAATATAAAAAATTGTCTCAGGGACAGTATAGGACAATGTCTACAAAAAATATAGCATTTCTGTCCCTACCACAATTAAACAGAAAAATGACACTGCTTCTTGATCTGTTTGGAAATTATTCTGCTAAATAGATCTGCATTTTTCAGGTCCAGTATAACTACACTGCACAGTTGTGTTTGATAACTGTTGCAACTGAATACACAGATCTGCATATCTGTAGAAAATTAGATACTGCTGTGACAGAAGTGTTAAAGACCAATAAATCAGGATAGCTTCAGACTTCAAAGCTACCCTTTATTGGATTTGGTACATTACCGAGTGTCTATCAACCATTATCATTACATCTACAAAATAATTGATGTCTATAAACTTACCCAAACTTGTTGATATACAATACCATGAAACATTGGAAGTATAGTTAGAACTGATAGCTGTGGCCCTTCACTGCCCAAGGTCAAGCTTGGGGTTTTGTTGGTAAGAGAAGTCAAAATCTAAATAGGCCTCCTTCTATTTTTGCGTTTCTATTATTTCTTTTCCATCATTGCTGTGCCAGCGCCATTCCGAAAAGAAAATCATTGAATCATAGAGTCATTTATGTTGGAAGAGATGTCTAAGATCACTGAGTCCAACCATTAATGCAACATGGTCAAGTCCTCCACTGAACCACGTCCCTAAATCCCATCTCTACACATCTTTAAAACATCTCCACGGATAGTGACACAACCGCTTTCCTGGGCAGCCTGTCCCAATGCTTGACAACCTTGCCTGTGAAGACTTTTTTCCTAGTATCTAGTATAAACCTACTCTTCTGCAGCTTGAGACAATTTTCTCCAAACACTTGTTACTGACACTTGCCTCACTTGCCTCCCCTGAGCCTCCTTTTCTTTGGGCTAAAAAACCCCAGCTCCCTCAGCTGCTCCTCATAAGATTTGTGTTACAGACCCTTCACCCCTGTTTGAGGTGAGACCTCACCAGTGCTGAGGACAAGTGGATAATCACTGCCCTAGCCCTTCAGGGCTAGGCTTCAATTCTGATTACTGTGGCCTCATTGTCTGCCTGGATACATATTGGGTCATATTCAGCTGGCTTTTGACCAACTCTTCAGATCTTTTTCTGCTGGGCAGCTTTCCATTCACTTCCCCCCAAGCCTGTAACATTACATGGGGTTGTTGTGACCCAAGTGCAGACTCTGCACTTGGCCTTGTTAAACATCATACAAATTATCTCATA
Source organism: Rhadina sibilatrix (assembly GCA_013400275.1). Taxonomy (NCBI): domain Eukaryota; kingdom Metazoa; phylum Chordata; class Aves; order Passeriformes; family Phylloscopidae; genus Rhadina; species Rhadina sibilatrix. The sequence goes on from VWYO01003689.1 coordinate 31,418, forward strand.
CCATTGATCCAGTCTGTCCACATTCCTCTGCAGAACCTTCCTATCCTTCAGCAGATCAATGCTCCCATCCAGGTAGGTTATCTGGAAACTGATAGAGGGTGCCATTGATACTCTCAATCAGGCCATTGCTAAATGTATTAAGCAGAACTGGGCCCAATATGAAGCCCTAGGGAACAAAGGGGGTGATTTAATCTGCCTCTGACATTCCAATTTTCTAGTCAATATTTGTTCAGGTTCCCTTATTCTTTAGTATTCTTCTGGTTCAATTGAGGGACTATCAGGAAGTAATGGATGAAGTTCCTTAGAAGCTTGATACTATTTAATATCTTTAAAAAGGATCTGGATGACAGGGTTGAAAGAACTCCATTTATGTCAGCTATGTGGGTGATAGCAAATGGAGAGATAATACGGATAATAGAAGGAGAGGCCACCACTCAAAGAGACCTAATCATGCTGAGAGATTAGGTCAGCAAGAGCTGCAAGGAATTTAAGATGGAAGAACCCCAAGCAGCAGTAAAGGCAGGGCTCTGACTGGCTGTGGTGCAGCTTCAGAAAAAGACCTGGGAGTCCTGGTTGACGAGTTGAATGTGCACTATAAAAACAGCCTTACATCGGTGAAAGCAAATTTTTGTCAACAGCTAGAATATTGTGGCTATAATCCCCCACAATTCAGAAGGCATTAAAAAATTGGAGGGGGTTCAGGAACCACTAAGGGCAATCAAAAAGAATCAAAAAGACAGGAGGGTGAAGGAATCTTAAATATGAGGGAAGGTCAAAGGAATTAGATTTGTTCAGCCTAGAAAGGAGAAATGTATATATGGTGTGAGTTGTCATATCCTTCCAGTACTTAAATGAAATAGAGAAGATGGATGTGTTCCTTTCACAAAATGAGGTGACAGAGGATATGTTCGTAAGCTGTTTCAGGGAAAATATCTCTGAGTATAAGAAAAGAGAAAAGAGAAGAGAAGAGAAGAGGAAAAGAAAAGAAAAGAAAAGAAAAGAAAAGAAAAGAAAAGAAAAGAAAAGAAAAGAAAAGAAAAGAAAAGAAAAGAAAAGAAAAGAAAAGAAAAGAAAAGAAAAGAAAAGAAAAGAAAAGAAAAGAAAAGAAAAGGAGAAAAGAGGAAAAGAGAAAAGAATCCACAAAAAAACCCCCACAAAACAAACAAACAAACAAAACCCCCAACAATAAAACAAACCCCAAACAAACAACCAACAAACAGAAAAACAAACCTTCACTGTGGGAAGAGCTAAACAGTGGTTGCCCTGAAATGCAATGGTATCTTTCACATTGGAAATATTTAGTTTGATGGGTCCTCAAATAAATTGATCTAAGGTTCTACTTTCACCAGGAAGTTGGATTAGATGGGTCTCCAGAGGGCACTTCCAAATTAGACTTTTCTGATTATAGATTCTGGTGTCTTTCCTGCTGCTTTTGCAGGGTTGTTCTAACTCTACCATAGACTCTTCCTGCTTGTTCTGCAGAACTGTGTTTGTTTTTGAAGCTGTCTTTCCTGCCTGAAGATTTTATGTCTTGCATGTCTTTTCTTCACCTTATTTGTGTAACTGTGCCTCTGTAAATGAGTCTCTGCTGGCCTCCTTGCAGTTATGTCTCAGCTGTGTTAGAAAATGCTATTTTTGGTGTTAAAGTGCTGTAAAATGCTTGCACACCATCATCAATTGTGTACTCACTGGATACAAGATAGCAAATAATAATTGTATCTCATTTAGTATGTATCTATTTCATGAATGCCCTGCTTCAGAAATATCACTTAACATGCCTGTAATCACTGTAGGACAAAAGTATTTAAGGGCAATAGAAATAATTCTCTCAAATTTAGGTGCTCTGAAATACTGCAGCAGATGTTAAGATGGGAAGCAATTAATTTGGGGGTTGGGGGAGGACACTGACAATCCAAAAGGTGCATGAATTGCAGGGTAAAGGCATGAATTGCATGAATGGAAGGGTAAAGGCAAAATATTCTATGTGCTGAAAAAATACACCTGTTACCTTAATTTTCCCAGGACTAATGGGGATGATTTCTTATTAGGAACTGAATATATATATTTTGCCCTTATTGTTAGGGAAATTGGTAACATCAAAACTTATTGGACTGTTAGGTAAAAGACTAATTCTCTGGAAGTGCCTTGTGATTATAGACCCTTATATGAAGAGATTACTTAAATGGTGGGTAGGTGAACAAAGGCAATTCATGAGCACCTCTTGACCAGATAGAAACAAAAACGAACCATGACCTGCACTGTGTGAGTTATTGCCAGACAGCTCTCAGATGAATTAGTACACTGAAACCTAATTAAACCACAATCCTTTTATCTTGTCTTTTCCTCTCAAGTCCAGGACAAGTGGAAGTCTTCATAAATCTGAAATATTATAGGCCAATTAATATGCACACAAGCTGCATATTCTGTAATGGGAATAGAGTTAATCTAACATAAATTTTCTTTTGGAGACTGAGAGTAACATTAAAAATATTTGTCCCAACCCTTGTCTTGCGCTGATTTCTCAGCAGTGTGATATTATTGATTCCAGTGGTGTAAATTGACACAAGTTTTTGCATTTTGTCATGACCATTAAAAATATATGGAGCTGATTGTTTTTCTCTATTTAGTAAAAGAAATTTAATGTAGAAAGCTAGGGTGAGTAGGATGCATGATTCATTTTTCTCAGAATTCTTCTATTCCATTAAACTTATTATAGACCACATAGCTAAACATCATATTATTCCAATGATTTTGTCTCGTTAGTTATTTTACCACTATATTAGCCTAGATACTCCCTGTGTGAAAATAATATTTTACTTTTAGGGAATTCTGTAGATCCAGATGCAAAGGCAAAGATCATGAACAGTGCCTGTAAGGACCATATTTTGTTTGCATTTGCAATTATTTCATGAGGCTTATGACGATAATAACAGTTTTATTACAAAACATGCTAAATTTTTGATTGTAAGATTTAACAGAAGGATCAGGTCCATGTTTTATCAAACCAACAGCCTTGTTGCTGACAGATGTTGTCTGCAGCAGATGTTTAGTTCAGAGTACAAGAACAGTAGCACAGAGTACAAGTATAAAGACATTTTCCTGGCTTCCATTATTTTATAGCACATTGAATCTCTGATTTCCAAATGGTGCCTTTATTTCTAGACTAAGTAGTTTGCTTTTATTCTCATGAATTTGAACCACAGATTCAAACAATTATAGAACCCTTATTAATTTTTCTGTATCCACAATGTCTCAAAGAAGTTGTGTCCTCTGAAGCACAACCTTTTGTCACTTTTTACTTTGAAATTTTGACCAAGTTAATCTGACATTTCTTCATCCTTGTCCTAGATGTGTAACCAAGTAAATGTGATTTTTGACACTATTTACAGAAGGCCTTCAGTCCCAGGGTGCTCTTGGGGAGCAGGTCTGTACTCTGTGGGGCTGTCCTTGTCCCAGTTCAGGTCCAGGTGCTCCTGGCTGTCTTGGCTGCCTGCAAGTGAGTAGCTCTTACCTCCCCAGGGCACAGTAGGGATGTGAGATACTGGCAGGGATATAGGCTATGCAGAGGAAGTGCATAAAAATAAACTTAAATGGGCCTAAAACTCACATGGAAAGGACCCCCTTCATGAGCATCCAGACTCCTCAGAGGATGAAAGCTTGTAATCCTCCTTGTAAAACTCTCCCAAGGGAGAAAGAAATTGCTCACCAGAACACCCCGAGGAATGCCCAAAGGGTGAGAACTAACACCAAGGAAGAGGACAACAGTAGGACAATGAGGATTTTTTTGCCATCCCATTTTTAACTGTTATTTTAGCAAAACTTTGTAGTAATTAACAGTTTGGGTCTATTAGACTTACTTTTTTTTTTTTTATTTTATTTTTTAATTAACAATGCATTCTTAGTCTCACATGTTTGTCTTTTGCATGTAACAAGATGTAAGATATTTCACAGTGACTGACCTTGTGCAAGCCACTCTGGACCAATAAGTTTTTTAAGTTCTGTAAGTTTGGAAATTTGTAATGCTTCATGTTTCATAAGGAGCAGAAACTTATGCAGAATTTTAAAAAAAAATACATTAATGAAAGCTTGTGCTTCTAATTCACTTACAATACTGAAATCCCCATCTCTAAATCAAGGGACTTTTAAAGCACTTTAGAGTCTTCATCTGACACTCAGTACAGTTTAATGGATTTAAATGGATTTTAAAATTTCTGTTAAGTGAACTATGAAATAATTTTTACAAATATGCAGAATAATGTCAAGCAAGAACTAAGGTCAACTAATGACCTAACCAAGAACTTACTATAAATTAATTAAAAAAACAAAAAAAAAAAAAAAAAAAAAAAAAAAAAAAAACAAAAAAAAAAAAAAAAAAAAAAAAAAAAAAAAAAAAAAAAAAAAAAAAAACCAAAAAAAAAAAAAAAAAACCCAAAAACAAAACAAAAAAACCCCTGAAACACAGAAGCAAAAAATTAAAATCTCGAAACTACCATGGTTTATTATTTATGAAAACAAATGTTCTTCTAAAATGTATTGCCTTGTATTTTTTCTAAATAGTTCAGCACAAATCAAGAGATATGCTATATTCTGTTCCTCCTGCCTGAAGTTATACACTTGTGCGTTGTACTGAATATATTTTATTTTTATCTGATGAGATATTGGAATTTTTTTTTACTTTCAGGCTAAGATTCTGAAAGACCAGTATTTTTCATTTCACAGTGCAAAAAAAGAAATCATTTTCATGACTTTCGCCTTAGTTCTCTCAGAATAATTATTTTCTTCATACTCCTGTGTATTTATGGATGTGATTGCTACAGAGGGCCTCCAGTACATTAAGTGATACATCCAACCTAGATGAGAAGAGTATGCTGCATAGTAAAGGTCTGAGTTGCATTAAATATGCTTGCACTGTTCTTCAAATATATATTGGAAAAGGCGAGTAGGAGCAACTAGATGGAGGTCATTTCATGTCATCATATCAGGAACTAAGACTGCATTTTTTGTACTTCAGGACCTGCAATAAGAAGTCATTTGTCTGCCATAGTCTATCTTTTCCTCTGATATCAACATATGAATAAAAATTTGTAGACTGTGAGTGCATTCTTCCACATCAATCACTAAAGCAGTAAAAGGGAAATATCACAGGAATGGCAAAAATGGCAATTGTTCAGGAGCCTTTTTCTCTTTTCGTAAACTTACTAGTGGACATTTTACTAAAATATGTTGAAATACAATTACTTAAAGCATTCTCTCAAAAGTAAATAATACACTGCTTTTTGGCTTGTTTTTAATTCTCAACTTTCCTTTAACTTTCAATGGAGAAAATGCATGCTGTTTTGTTATGAATACAGAATGATTTTTTTGCAATTTTACCTTGATATTTCCTATAGAAGAACGAATGATCAAAATAATGGTTTGTATAAATCAGAGAACCATACCAAAATATTTTTAGCTGTTACAGATGAAATTGATTTGGTTCATCCAGCATCACTTCAACAAATTTCAAAAAGACCACATTTTGTAATGGAAAGGGTCATCTGACGATGTGGAACAGCTGGTGAAAGGATTTAATCTCACATTTTTGTGGCCATGTAAGAGCTTACACATCGTTTGCGTTTCTAGGATGTCATTTCAATTTCTATCCAAATACTTTAACACTGTCATATGTAGATAAGAAGGTGGGAAGAGACTGCAGTTCTCTGCTTCCCTGGAAGTAAGAATTTCCTCAGTGCAGCTGACATTATGGGACTAATGAGAAATATTTTCTATTCTCCTTCTACTAATTCTGCAAATACATAGAAAGATATGTATCAGCGCCTATAAATATGCACATGGGAAGATCACCACTGGAGCAACAGAGAGATTACTGTGGAAATATAAATCTGAAAAATATGGACAGCACCCTCCTTTTCGGATCTGTTGTGCTGTGTAACTATTTAGCTAGAGCTGGTATCAGATGGATACAAAATTTAATTTTCTAAAGAGGTCCATGCTCCAATCAACAGAACAGTGAACAACAGTCATGATGCTGAAGCGTATGTGTACTGCAAGTGTTGATTCATGTTGCAAAATAAAGATAGTAAAATAAGACATGGGAAGGGTCTGCTATTTGTTGCTCTCCTGAAGTCCTAAACATCTGCAAATGATCTATATATTGAATAAATCCCTAATAGAACAAATAATATTTTATTTAAATATGTATTCTGAATATGTAAAAAAAAAATTTTGGAAAATAATCTAATCTTTTGTTTGCTGACAAGTTTCAACATATACTTCTAAATGATTGTTACATTCCAAATTGAGGAAAAAATATTTCAGTTCTGGCTGAAAGTAAAAATTCTTCAAATATTTAATTTAATAACATTTTCTATTAGAATGAGATTTACAGGAAATATTCAGAAATTTTAGTTTACATTTTAAATAAATTGTATTGTAATCCAATCACTGCAACTCAGAAAGTCTGATGTTCCATTTTCTCTATGTGAATCCCTTTAATATGAATTTGGTGTCAAGATTCATCTTTATTCCACCTTCAAAGAAGCATTATGAAACCAATAAAAGGTCAATTCCAAGCCAGAGGACATTTCACCCTTGCTTAATTTTATACTGGCCTGTTACCTAAAGTCAGACATATATTTGGACTTTAATATTGCTTGCTCTGCATTTTCCTTTATTTGGAAACTCACTGTGACAAGTTTATTGGGTATGGACTACTCACAGGCTATACTGGGATCATGGTAGATACACAACAGAAAATCAATCAAAAATTTTGTTTTAAATCAATTCAGATTCTCTCATGTTTCAGGAACAACTTTGTCATTCATAACAATCATAACAACAAGTATCCTGGGGTGCCCATCAGCCCAAGCTTCTATTCCCAGCCAAGGATCCCAGGAAAGCAATTTTTCCAAGGCTCAGATGAGAGCAAAGCAATCCTGAGTGGAACAGTCTTATCGCTCCTGTTTATTTCAGAATTTGGAAGGAACTCAGGTGCATAACTTAGCCTCTTACAGTGGCAAGTATAGAAAAAGAAGACTGCCCAGTTAAACAGTTCATTACTGATCCAATGATCATGTCTGCCTACACCACTGTCAAAGAGTCTGTGACATTCAGTAACAAAAAGGCAATTTTTGGCTGTGTATTGCTAATTTTCTGACTGCTGAGTTTGGAGGAACTGATAAATACAACAGAATTCAATGCATTTTAAGTACATGAATCTAGAAAATTCAAGTCAATCTAGAAATGTAGGTCCTGCATCTCTTAGATTTGCTATGTGAATATAGTAAATTATTTGATTAAATAGTCCTGGTCCCTAATCTATATAACCTCCCTAACTCACAAAAAAAAAAAAAAAAAAAAAAAAAAAAAAAAAGAAAAACCTAGCAATTCTGTGTTCAGAACAGGGGTTGAACACTGTGCAGTAACTGCTCCTTCACACAAGAATGGAGCTGAATGGGGTTATCTGGTCATTAGCCAAGTACAGTCCTTCCTTTGCAAGAATTACATAAAATAGTATGGAGTAAAGTAGAGTGTAATTATATATCTGAATAATGATCATAATGACACACACAGGGGTATTAAATTATTGCTTTGCAGACAATCTATTTTCTAGCACTCCCTTACTTGTGAATGTTTTTGACTTCATGATGACTTGACATTGTGTAATAAAATCTCGGTGGGAGGGAATACTAGATAATATGGTAAACCACATATTTTTAAACTTATTCCTTTTATGTATTTGCTTCCTCTGAAGAAAGTTTAGCAAATTTTTCCATTATTAAAACTTCATTAGAAGGTCTCAAATGCCACTTTTTTTTTTTTTTTTTTTTT
>VWYO01003692.1:0-10800 GCA_013400275.1 Rhadina sibilatrix
ATATTAATATTAATATTAATAATCTTAATAATTTATAATATTATAATAATCCAGAATAGCTTGAGTGAAAAATAGGCTATGCTAAAAATCAGTAATGTACTATTTGTGTTTTGAAAGGAAAGTAAAAAAATTACAAAAAGAAAGAAAAAAAGACAAAAGTATTACCTAATTATAATGTTGTAGAGTTAATAATGCAGTAGAAATCCTAACTCTTTCTAATTTTAGGGCTTCATTTCTTAGTCCTAATGTTGCAGTAATGTGGTTTCCAGATTTAATTTCCTTATATTTATTTGTTTTTAACAACTCAGAAGGAAAATAAGAGAAACACATTGTGAAAATGCTATAATGAGATCACAGTGCTACTAACACGCCCTACATTTTCTATAAAGTGGCTGATTGCATTTAGAGCCACCTCACCACCACTAAATCATTTCAGCAGTTTACTCTTACCAGCAGTGTCATTAAACTTCTCCATGTTTAGGAAATACATTTGAAAAAACAAGAAAAAAATCCCCTCATGTTCCTGTATGAAAATGTCACCTTATAACATCCATAGCTTTAAAAATAAAAACCAGATTTTCTTCAGGCATGAACCCTTTATCCTTCCCCTGTGGGACTCTTAAGGAGCTCTTTAAATTCACGTGATTGTGCAGTTAAAGTCTGGGCTGACTCAGCACAGTGTTTAACTATGTGCTTAAATTCTATTGCAATCAATAGAATTTGAGCATGTGCTTAAATACTATGTTGAAAAGAAATGGATTTACACGTGTGTTTTGAACCTAAGCATGTACCAAAGTAGGCTTATAATATGCCAAAGCAAGTCGGAAGAATTCAGGTTGTAAAAACCCTACCTTTGGGGTGACTGACTTCATAAGTAAAATATTTTTATATAGTTTTTATGTATCATCTAAAATGTAAAGCATAATGCTGTAGTTATTATGGTCTGTGAATTAGTGAACATAAGACAGTTTGTGTGTCTGTCAGTTTAAAATATGTACGTCACAATTAAGAACACTTGCAGCTAAATATCTAAATGTACATTTTTTACTCTTGAATATGGTTTGCTTTTAGTTAGTTACTGAAGTATTTGAAGTCATTTAGAGCTGTGAACGCTATCTTTAAAAATGCAGCTGCATATATAAGAAGTTATAAACACATATACCTAATACCAGGATCTGACACTCCAGTTTTCCATGTTCTGACCTGTTTTTTACTTATTCCTCCCGTGTTTCCCTGTAATATGAAACTTGATTATTTTGAGGCGCTGAATCACCAAACAGCGTCATGTTCTCTTGGCTGAAGGGCATAAGCAACTCCACTTTTTCTATTTACTTCTGTTTATAAAAAGCTTTTTCTGCCTTAGAGGAGATTTCTATTTCTACTGTTGATACCTTTTGCACTGTGTTAAATTGGCCTGTACTGTGGAAAGGCCACATATTTCCCATAAAACACTTGGATATTTTCATTTTCCAGAGAAAATGTTTATGATACCAAATTGTCAGCAGTCAGTGATGTGATGGTGTGAGTTATGCTCATCTGAAATCTTGCACTGTAACACCCTACTTGTCACTGTGCTGCCCCTGCCCCTGCTCCTGCCCCTTTGCAGAGCTGGGTGCATGCCACCTGCAGAGCTTCACTGCTTCCTCAGGAGCAGCGCTCCTGTGGAAAACAGGGGTAAGGGAAGAGAGATGCCAAGGAGTACAGGGTGGCAAGAAGTGATAGGTGCTAACTTGAGGATTCTGCAGGGAAAACCCCTGCTGCTGCCAGCTGCTCCAGTCTTCTCTCTGTCCAGGGGGCAGATTCTAGCTCTCAGCAGGACCAGGTGATTTGGCTCATGGAGGGAGCAAAGGTTTGGGATGACAGGAAGACTTGAGCCACAGACTTCCTAAGTGCCATCAAGTAGCCAAACATCACAGGGGTGTCACAGTACTTTGTTATTGGTAATCTTTTCTTCAGTAACACAATTGGGAGAAGTATATTAAAAAATATACTGCCCTTGGATCTGTCATGTAAGTTAAAGAGCATACAGAAGATCCTTCACAAAAGGCAGGAGAGAGCACCAAATACTGGGCAAATTCTTGTCTTCAGGAGCAAAGTATTATGTTGATAGCTGAGAATTCTGTGGATTTCTAGAAAGCTCCAATACAGCTTCTGTGTTGGCTTCTTGATTATGGTGAGGGATCACAATCCCACTGTTGCTCCTGTAGAGCAGGAACATGGGAACAGATTTACAGTTTTGGTAGGAGAGTAGTCAATCCGCTGCATAACACAGGTAGCAACAGGCTTTGGTCACCTGTATAAAAAGTGCTGTAAGGCAGGGTAGGACTCCGAGAAGTAAAGTACTGTCTGTAANAAAAAAGTGCTGTAAGACAGGGCAGTAAAGTACTGTCTTTACAGTAAAGTAAATAAAATAATAATCAAGTAAAGTACGAGAAGTAAAGTACTGTCTGTAACACTGAAATAAAAGTTATAGGTGTATAGGTATATTAATCATCAAATGAGATGCAACTTTTGAAATACCAGTATGAAAAATGAACTTCACACGTGTGAAACTTGCAAAACCACAGAGGAGCACGGTGCTGTTTTCTGATACACTGTCAAAAGCTGCTCTTCTGAAACCTCATCATCTTGGAGAAGTGAAAAAGACGCTGTGTAAATTGCCTAATGCCTTCTAAAAATAAGCGCGAACTTATTTTTAAGTTCAGCCCCTCTCCAAATTTTAGCAACTCGACCAAATAGTGCAGAGCCGGTAAGCGTGTCTAACACGCTGTGCCACAACTGGTGACTTACTATAAGAATTATATGAAGCATGCTAAATACGGAAAGGCTGCTTATAGCTGCACGCACAAAACCAGGTCCCGCGTTGACATCTGCTCCCCCCGGCCCGAGGAGCTGCAGAATCGCCTCTCGGGCGGCGGCTGCAGGTCCTGCAGGGAGCTGGCGGCCGCCTGGCTCCCCTGCCAAAGCCAACTGTGGCGTAGCCAGAGAAACGGGCAGCAAAAATAGAACAGCAGGATGGCTGCGCGTGGGCGAGGCAGAAACCACATCGCCAGCAAAACCTCCCAGCGTTATTTTAGGACCGATACAGACAGAGGCCGTGGCGTTTTGCTCTCTTTTCACAAAACAGTCCCCGGGGGAGGGTGAGGAGGGAGAGGGGCGCAAGTCCCGGGCGAGGACCGTCCCTGTCCCTCTCCTGCCTTGCCTGCCTCCCCCCTGGCGTGTCCCCACCGACTCGGGCTGGGCAGGGGGAAGGGGTTAACCGAGCTCGAGGCCGGGCGGCGCACGGAGGACGGGCGGCGGTTTGAAAGACAGAGACTGGACAGCTGTGTTTGCTGTGGTATTTTTAAACGCATTAATGCAGGCTCCAATCACCCGGCCATGCTTGACCTATTTTTGGCTCAGGCCGGCCATTGTTCTATTTCTGCCGCCGCTGGGCCACGAGGGTGTCAATTCAAATGCAAATGAGTTACCGCTGCCGCTCCCGCCAACTTCGCCCAGCCGCCTGGCCGAGGGACAGCCGGCCGGCAGCGGAGAGGGACGCGGGCACAGCAGCGCGGGGCTAGGCTGGGGTCAACTCGGTTAAACCCTTCGCGGCTCCCCTGGAAAGGTGGCTTATTCGGTTTGATGGTTTGTTAGAGGCAGTTTCCCCCCCCGCCCTGCCGGGAAGCCCAAAGCGCAGAGATATCTCTTCATTTCTTCTTCCACCTGCCGCTGGCTGCCCGAACGCAACTGCTCCAACTCGGCAGCGCTCAGCCCCCCGCACGCTCACCGCTCCCTTCCGCGGGCGGGGGCTGCCGACTGTGGATTTGGGCTTCTTCCCTCTCCTCATAGATACTTGTGCAAACGCTTAAACACTGCTAATTGCCGAAGCATATTATCTTGCAACCCTCGCTGGAGGAGGTAGGACCGCAGAGGGTCGTGCCCGACGCCTATGTGCAAGTGCAGTGATGAATCTCTTGTGTAGCTGAAGTGCAGACCAGTTGGAATATGCTGCAGACAATTTACGAGAGTGAATCGTGTTTTTCCTCAGATGGGGTTTCTGGACGTGAACAGCTCTTGGCTCAGCAAAGAATGCACAGTATGATCAGCTCAGGTAAGAGACAGCTCCGTGCCTTAGGCTTGAGTGGCTGACCGGGAACATACAGCCTAGCATGACAAGAAAACACCCTTCCTTTTAAGAAGTGACTTTATTTTTGTGGGCTTTATCTAAGTTGTTATTATGTAATTCCGGTAGTATTTTAGAAGGCAGTTGCTGCTTTTGCGAGGAGTCTCTCTCCTTTGGTCTGCTGCTTTCCAGACGCAGCAAAATGCTCGCAACTGAAGTCGAGTTTGGGTTTCCTTGTTTGTTTTGTTGCGTGATTGCAAAATGGGGCTCATGGTACAGGCTTGTTCACAGGAAGAGGCTTCCTCACACAGACCTTGTCAGGAGGCTGCATTTAGAGTCCCTCATAAGCAATTCTAGTCATATGTCTATTGACATATGAGCAAACAGGATTTGCTCTTTCTATGAGTTTCTTTTTCACTAGTTTGCATATGAAGGGGGTTTAATACCAATCCCTTTCTCTTTTCATTACAGTGCTACTGCAAAATGTCTTTTAACTGCATGGTCTGTTTTGTTCCTTTAAAAATATTTGTGAACCTGGCAATGCTAGTTACGTGTAATGACTCACTGAGATGTAAATTGGATGTGTTATTTCATGAAGGTATTTCAAAGCTGCTCAGAAAGAACACTGCATTTTTCCTCATGTATTTCCAGCTACTCCTGAGTTTTCTAGTTTCTTTCCTAGCTGTGTTTGAGACCTGCTACTGAGGATAAATTAACTTGGAAGAATTGTTGCCATTCAATTTAGATGGGCTAAAAATGTCAACATTTCAGGTTGCCTACTCTCGGCTATTCTCTCCTAAAGTCTATTAATTTCATTTCAGTTTTCACTGGGATGAAACTCTTGTCTATTAAGGCATAGTGTTTTCCAGTTTCTATCTATTTAAACCTAGGTTTCTGACTTTGTTTTTCAGAAAGTGTTAGTTTTATAGCAGGTTCTTATGTGGAATGCAGGGTGAATTGTTTGCATGTATTTTAGTCTTAGTTTGTGCCCCCATTTGCTTTTTTCTTTTTCCCAAAACTTGACCGACCTCAATTTTGAAAGGTAATTATGTGTATAGACCATACCTCTCTTCACATATTACCTGGTTTGGTACACCTGTTGAGCCTATGGACATTTTTTTTTTAACTGTTTATTTTCCTGCTTTGTAGAAAAAGAGCTAAAAGTTTTACTTGTGCTCCTTTCTTACATACAAGTTTAGATTGTTGATCACCAATTTCAGCTCTTTTGTCAAGGACACAAATCAGGTAAAAGCATGTTTATAAATACGAACAGTGAAGCTCTAGTAAAGACTGTTTTCCTGGAAAAAAGTTTTCCTGGAAGTGTTACAGTTCTTCTGCAAAGCCATCTAGTGTGTCAACCTCTTGTTCAAGGATTGTTGCTTTCCTTTATTGCATTTCCTTAGTTTTCCTGAACAACTCAACAGGTGTCCAGTTCTTTTAAATTGGTTAGAGATAAGGCTGATTGCATCTTCTCCCTCCTGTTTGGCTTTTTTTCTGTGGGTTTTTGTTTTTTTGGTGGGGTGTGGTTTNTAAAACAAACAAAACCACGTTTATAAAGGGGTGTGGTTTTTTTTTTTTTTTTTTTTGTTTTTTTTTGTTTTTTTTTTTTTTGGTAGTACTAAGTCAAGTTAAAATTAATGGTTCACAAGTGAAAATTTGGGGGGTTTATCTCACTATGATACCCTCTAACTGCCAACTAATATAATAGCAATTTTTTCATTGCCCAAGAAACTCAAGAAAAGGAGGTGATTTTTTGTAAGTTTATATCTCTGCTTGTCTTCATTGGAAATAAGAATATCATGTCACTGTTGATTTTTATCTGCTAGTACATTAGGTAAGTCCATATAACATACATAGTTTCTCCTGTAGTGCCAAGTAGAGTAGAAGGGGGGTTAGACTAAAAACAACCCCCACAAAAGCTCATTCAAAAACATTATCCAAGTAAAAGATGTTTAAATATAAACACACACACATATTCTGTGGAACATAAAACATTCCTCTGTGTTTCAGTTGGCCTTTAAAATACACAACCAGGCTACAAGTAGTTGACATTATATATAGTCTGCAGTTTCAGTTCATGTCACATGAAACCTCAAAGCCTGGTGCTGCTCTTGGTTACCTTCAGCTCCCTCAAGTTCAGCATCTTGCAGGATCAGTTCTGGTAACTTTTCATTGTTTCCATTTATGATGCATATAAAGAAGAAAGAAATAGCTAGGGTATGGCAGTATGCACCAGCGTTTGGACAGGCCAGAAACAGTCATTTTAATTTTCCTTTTCCTAATGCCGTTATTTTAAAGTTGTCTTCACTTAAATGTTTGTGACATATACTCAGGTGAAAAAAGTTGCATGTAGTTAAGAAATTAACAGATGTTTGTGTTTTTCATCCTTGATGTGCTTGCTCCAAAGACTTCAATAATAAAACAGCCAACAACAGTCAGATTTTTAGGTTTGCTGATATCCAGATACAATGCACATGTATTATGCAACTGATTTTAAACTGGGCTGGAGAGATCCCCAAAGAGGACAAGTTCACTGGTCAATGGACTGGATTTGCAAAGCAAAATATCTAAGAAATTTCTGACAAGAGCAAACATAGGAAATACTTCTATGACAAGAATCAGTTCTCTGTCAATTACTGCTTTGCCTATCTCCATCCTTGCTTGTAAGTCATACTATGAATGAGATGATCTGGATAGGTACCAATCAAAAGTCTAATTATGAATGGAGCAATCTAGATCGGCGCTGACTCAAGAAGCTGTGTAATTTGCAGACACCTACACCTTACTGCAGAGAGCAGTTTCAGCTATCTTGAGAAGACTGAACTAAATTCTCCCATATGGTACTGTTGCTCTAAAATGCAGCAGCAAGTGCTGTGCATCTTTATTTAAGAAAATGATGTTGGTGTATTCTTATACATCTTATTCTTATACATCTTATCCCGTAGTTATTTTAATTTCATATTTACAAAATAAATCTGGGATCTAAAGCCTCTTATTTATCTGGAATTACTATTATCTATTCTGTCCCTTTTACTTTACACAAAAAGACTCAATTTCCATGTGTGTGCAATGCCACAGTAGATCCTAACATTCAAGTGGCCTCTGATCTTTCCACAGTGCAGGTAACAAACTAAGTCTTTGAAAGAAAACATTTGGTGCAGCACAGTTCATGGGAAAAACACTCACTAAAATGTAGTTAATAAATAACCAATGCAGGACTACATTTCTCAAACAGGTGGTAGTTGTGTGAAGGAAGGACCTACCCAGTCCTGGTATCTGTAGATGTGGGACTTTAGGAAGTAATGCCAGCTTTTGATGATTTGATATATAGTGCTGGTTTTTCAAAGGGTAAGGTTGTTAAGTCTTCTCCACTGGCTGTATCTTGGTGTACAGCTTTCCAGTACCCTGCCTGAGTTCCACGTTGGTTTTTATTGGATAAGGCATCCTCTGCTTCCTGCCCAAAGCTGTTGTGATGAAAAACCAAGAGTTCAAGGAGATCGTGAGCTTAAAGAATGGCTTGTCAATGAGTTGACAGGTGACCTGAGTAAGTTACACAATCCTGCTTATGTCAGCTAATCCTTCTGTGAAACACAGTAAATGATACCTGTCAGGATCTGGAATCGATAGAGCAAAACTATTCTAAAGGGAATATAATGGTTCAGAATGATTAATTTTATTGGCTTCATCTACCTACAGGCTTATAAAATACCTTTGATTTCACAAGTGTCAAAAGTGGATGTAGTGAATGTTTATTCTCTGCACCAGTCAGGAAATGTAACTGTGTCACTTGAATATAAATGACAGAATTACTGCTGCACGCATCACGCTGTACGTGGGCTGACAGGTCCTCATGAGCAATCTTCCCTCAGTAAACCCCAGTGTGCACAGTTTGTCTTGTATGTTGTCTCTATCATGTGTCTGCATGACCTTGTATACACATGGTTTGCTTTACACATGGATTTGTATTGCCTTCAAGGAAAGTTCTTTGGTATTTGCTCTCCCATTTTTTTTTTTTTTAAATTTTATTTTATTTCTCTGAACAAAATCTTTACCTGCTCACCTTTTCCTGTGGAGAACCTGAAGAAAGCAAGTTCATCTAAAGTTTTGCTCTGACACTCATGAAAAATTTGACATATTTGCAAATCTCGATTAGGTAACGTAGACTTTGTACAGAGACCAAATGTTTTGTTTAGGGTATCTCAGGCAGTTACACTTCAGAGAGAGCAGAAAGAATGAGAATGGGTGTACTGAGCTTTGTGGTTCTCTTCAGAGTAATAAAAAAATTGAGTGTGGAAATTCAGTATAGGGAAATTCTGGATAACAACCAGAGTGGCTTTTTCAATGCCTGTTGTAAAAGTGAGGTACAAAATAATCTGGTGCTTCATAATAGTAGCAGAAGTATTTGAATTAATTGTTAGGGAAGTGTAAGGCCTTAGCCATATACAGTTAATACAATGAGAAGAAACAAGCAACATAGACCTTCAGGTCTCATGCAGTTAAAAATCTCACTGATTTTGAGTATAGGTTCTGCCCTGCAATGTGCCCTGGACAAAACTTTGGTTATTAATTCAGTTGAAGAAAAACATGGTAAAATGGAATGAAGCTGCTTTTTCTCTTTTATGTCTTGAGACGACAATGAATACAGATTGATGCTGCCAAATTCATGTGTCTGATGCAGTAACAATTAATGCTATAACATTGCCTTTTCCTTCTTTTTTCTTTTTTTCTTTTTTTTTTTTTTTCCCAGTTGCAGCTTCTGACTGCTTTGTATTAGGAGGTATATTTATAGGCTGTGAGAAAAGCCTGAAATTCAAACTACAAGACTGACAAGAGTAGCAAGTTAGAAAAGCTGGAAAGTAAATAAAAAACTATGCAAAGCATTACTTCAAAACCTCTTTCAGTGCTTTTCAGAGACCATTAAACACTCCATTTAGTACAGAGGTTCTCTAGTACTGGTGCTAGGACACTAGCTCCCCTCTCTTCAGTGTGTTGAGCTGAGTCTCTGTATTGGAAAATAGCTTTTTGCTTCAGTCATTTATTGCTTTAGCTGTTTGGCTTTATAAACATGTATTGGTTTGCACTGCACTCAAACACACAGTTCCAGCCAGTCTTCCCTTCTATAAAACTATGTGCAGAATACATTTAGTTTGCTAAGGTCTGCACTCGATATGTGGAGTGCTTGTAACTCTTCTGCTGCCAGAGCTTTGAGCAGACCCATGTTTCTGTGCCGACTGCCCAGCAGTCTCTCTCCTGCACTGTCTGCAGAAAAACCAAAAGCTGGGAGAAACCAGAATAGATAGATAGGCTGCAAAATATGCACATTCAGTTCAGGTTTTGGTTTCAATGATGGGGGAGATTTCAGATGTTGTTGCATTTTAACCTTTCCCAACTACTGCTGGGGGTAGAGTTTCATATGTTGGGTACAATACAAAATATCATAGAGAAACCAGTCGGCAGATATTATTGTTAAATACATGAAAATCTAAAATGCTCTGTTCCGTGGATCTCTTTAACAGGCTGACTCCTCTGGGTCAGTTATTCTTAGCCTAGTTATTTTCATCTTATGGCATTACAGGTCTAAGATTAGCCTGTTAGGCGTTATCATGCCATCTGAGTTACCTCCTAATATAACTGTACACCGGAATGATTATTTATAGACAGAGCATTCTGTCATTTTTGCTTTATTTCTGGTAGTTTAAATAAAGAAGAGCAACATTCAAGAAAAACCACAGATTCCTTCCTGCTGCCAAAACAACATGATAACTGCCTGCTGAGGGGCAGGGATATTGTTTAAAATGTGTGCTTGCAGCAGATGCAAACATCTTACCTCTCCTAAAAACAAGATATCTCAGGGTACTGCTGCTTCTGTCTGTTCTGGAGGAGGGAGAGGGGTGCCAGATTGATGCACCAAATGACAGAGCTGAGATGGGGTTGTGGCTGCTGATGAGAACAAGGATAACCAGGTGCTATTTTTGGAGGTCGGCTCTGTCAAGCTCCATGCTCAGTGTGAACATGTCACATATGCACAAAGCTCCTCCAAAATGGACCCATCTAGTTTTGTTACATAAAAGTGATGTCTGCTGTACAAGGAGCCTTCTATGTTGTTTTCACGAGACATAATAAGAAGCTTTAGCAAATTGACAAATTTTTAGTAAAGTGTTCTTCATGATTGCTACACAAACATTTCTACTCAGTAGAAAAGCTTTAAACCTAAAGTGGAGTTGTTGTTCAAGAACAGAGTGAGGCTCATTCTCTCCTAAGGAAGTTCACTGGGATCTTTGTGTTTGTATGTGTGTAACTAGGAGGAAGCTTCTAGCTTTTTAGTAAAGAGCAGCAAAAATTGGAAAGTAGCACATCTTCAGCTGGGTGTCAGTGTAGCCTCTGCCTGCAGTTGTTGCTCAGGAACCAGGCAGCTGAAAAAAATAGGGAAATATTAATGGACTATAATTATCTAATGAATTTCATCTCTTCTAACTTTCTGCTCTAAATAAATGGCATGTTTCTGTCTTTGTGCAGATTTTGTATGTAATCAGGGGCACCTGATTTGTTCTACTTTAAAATGTTACTGGTGTAAAAAGGCTTGAAAAATTGGTGGAAGTCTCTGCATGGTTGAATGCTATGGTGCTGGTTTAACTCCCATTATATAATAAGCAGCTCTTTTTTTTTTTTTTTTTTTTTTTTTTTTTTTTTTTTTT
>VWYO01003692.1:10838-130726 GCA_013400275.1 Rhadina sibilatrix
TTTTTTGTCAGCCTGGCAGTTGTGTGCATAACTGTAAAGGTACTTTGGCATTTAGTATAATCTGAGCATAGCCAACACATCTGTTTTATTTGTTTGGTGTCTCATGGTTGTAAACTCCTTCCATCTTGCGGACTATACGAACAAGATGAGCTCCAAGAATTCAAACCTTTCACATATGAATATGCTAGAAATGCTGGTTGCTTTATTTTAATGATAACATGTTCTTTCTGGTAATAAGACTGAATATCATCAACGGGAGACAAGAGAAGTAATGGAGTGAATTCTTTGAAAATGCCAAATATATAAATCAAAGACTATTGTTCCTCTTTCATGAGCCCTGTGGTTGAAGGTATGCATGCCACAGGGAGAAACCACAGTTATTCAATGTCAGTGAAGTCTGGAATGGAATAAAGAGCAGGCTTAATGTTAATTTAATAATTTCCCCCAATTGTTCTGTTCTTAATCCAAGTTTCCTTTTTCTTTCTTGGTGCCCAAGGCCACCACCTTGTTGGTGTTGTGCAGTAACAATATGAGGGAAAGCAGGAAAAACAGACTGTTAGTGCTTAATCTTACATAGATTCTTTTTAGAGTTTTGTACTCATTTAGTAAAATGTTAGTGTTGGCCTTTTTATTTACCTATTCATAACTCCATTTTTTTGCAGAGACAGTAAGTTCTTACTTTTCTACATCTACTTGCTTGATCTCTAGATAAATATCCTGATTGAAAATGTGTTTGAGAATGTTTTCCTAAACCTTGTGAAATCTTTTTTTTTTACAGACACAAAAATGTAATACTCCTGGAGTCTTCAAATTTTTTATATTCTAATTTGAATTTGACCTTGAAGTTTTGAAGCGCTTAAAAGAATATATGTTTTGCAGTATCACAAAGAATCATGAAGTAAAAGACCTAGATCTTTTGAGATTTTATGCTGACATAAATAGTGATGGAATTAGTATGAGGCACAGAATGGTGTTAGAAATAGCAAAAGGAACATCATCAGTATTTGTATTTATGCTGTCTTTTTATTAGCATATATTTATTTCATGTAGGCATGTAATGTTAAAGGACTATATAGAAATTTCCAGGGTGCTTCAAAAGGCTCATCCTCAAAATCCTTGCACAGCAGCTGCTGAAATCTACTGGGACCTAAATTCAGGAGAGCATTTTACCTCGGTCTAGTAGCTCTCCAGCCTGTGTCATGCATATTCTCAAAGCTGTTCCAGGCTCTAAAGAGGCATCTGCTCGTTCCCATGCACACATCAGAGGGTTCACACCCTTTTATTTGCTGTCGCTGTTTTTCCTACAGGATCTGCTTCAGAAGAGGAAGAAAGTTTTACTCTATTGTTTCTATTAAGTGTTGTCAGTAGTTATCACAGTAATAATTCCATAGGATATAGTAAGTTCCACTTAGGTTTTCTCAAGTAGTATGGAAGAAGGACTGGCAGAAGAGAAAGGTTTGAAGAAATTTTGAGATAATTTTGTAAATGGAGTAGTAGGGCAGAAATGAGCTATACAAGCACTTCCTATGTTAAAATGCTGTTGTGAGGGAGGGTGGGAAAGGCTCTGAAGATGTAAGAGAACTATGTGGGAGGTGGAAACCAGAGGATTTTGAAGCACAGTTCTAACTGTCCATGAACACAGGAAAAATATGGTTGAAAACAGTTAAGAAAGAAATCAACTGAGATGAGAGAAGTTTCTGTCAAAGAAATCTCTAATGCCATCATGAAGGATACATGGGAAAGTATGAATATTTTAGAATCAACAAGAGTTGTTAAAAACAACCCAGGACTGTGTTACTCTTGTAATGACACATGAGCTAGTATTCAGGGATTTCTCTTGCCACTGAGGAGATTCTTTTTCTCTTTTCTTGGTCTGAGAGTGGAGTTTGTGAGAGAGAGAGGTATAGGACACAGATTTTGTTTATGCACATAATGCAAATTCTGCTGCATCTCACCATCTTCAACTCCTTCCCTCCAAATGTAGCTCAGCTTTCCTGGAGAACCTGCAGAGCAATCTCAGCAGAACTTTGCTGTGAATTTCCGTCCCTGTGTCAGCTGCCCATTCCTGTCTTGTCTTTTCTTCTTGACCTAGTAGGCAAATTTTCTGAGCTCTGTGCTGATTTTCTGGTTTGTTTCTTTGTTTTCTTCTTGTGCTAATGTGTACAGGGTGATCCAGATGGGGCATCTGGAGAACTTATTAAGAAGGGAAATTACAAATGCCAAAACCAAAGGGATGTAGGCAAAGAAATATAGAAGGAATGCTCATGTAGCCTAATTAAGTAATGGTGATGTTATGGATGATTAAGGATACTACTACTGACACAGCTATTTTGTTTAGAAAATATATGGTTAGAAATGGGAATGTTTAGAAAAAAATTACCCTTGGGCTAAAAATTTTAAACCTCATTTAAGAAAGAATGCCTCTCTCTGATTACTGGTCATACATACCTACTTGTCACTGGTATGAATTTACAAAGATTTATATATATTGCCTTATCACCAGTCTTACTCTGCCTCTGCTGCAGAGGACACTCTGGCATGGCTATATTAAAACCTGTCAGAAATTTTGGGAGCTCTGGGCTTACCAAGTTAGTTGAGGTAGGCTCGAATGCAAAAGGCCTGATGCAAAGTGGTTCTCCTTCTGCAGGCCTAGTAACCCCACCAGAGGCAGATGCACATTCCATAAACCTCCTCATCTGCCTGCCATTCTTCATCTGCAGATACCCAAAGGTGTGCAACAGCACGTTTGTTCCCAAGACCTCAGAAACTCATTCTTAAGGAACTGTCTTTGTTATTTCTTCTAGGGAATACTACTGCAGGTCTGTTCTGGTACTGATTTCCTAATCACTAGGCACGTGGACAGTTTAAAAACATTAGCAGCCAAATAGTCTTTAATGTTGTCCTTCAGACTCAGAAAGACATGAGTGAGTGTAGAGATCTGGACTATTCCTTTCTTCCTTTCTTCTGGACCCTCATTCTTCTGCTGGACAGTCACATCACTTGTACCAACACAGGTGTTCATGTGTCCATTGTGGCTGGTGGAATGAAGAGCTGATCTTGGTTAAAACATGACCTCCAGACCTCTGTGCCACTGCAGTGTGTGCTGCAGTGTGGGGAAGGAGGGCATCATCCTTGGAGTCAGAGAGGCCATGAGTGGGGAAGGGAGGCACAACCATTCCTCTCAGTTTCAGCTATCTCATATGGTGGCCCCAAAATATGTTAAAGTGCTGCCTGGGAAATCTTCTGGAGATTTCACCTTGCTTCTCTCAACATTTTACAGGACAGAGCCTAAAATTTCGCACTTAATTAGCACCTTGTTAAACTCCAGTGAACTACATAGCACTTTATCATTAAGTATAATTTATGCTAAGTCTGTCCCTGTGAAGCTATCAATAATTTACCGTTCATCATCCACAGGGTACATTTTATCTGTTAATGTGAAAGGAAAATACCCTAAAAATGTATATTGTTTTGCATTAAATAGAGTATTATATCTCTGTTGACCTTAGCAAACTGCACCAAAACTGAATGTACTGTAACCAGTAGCTGTCTTCATCTCAAAGCTGTATCAGTACTACTACAGCATCTGTTCCAGGAAGGCCTTCCTGGCTCTTGCATTTAATTTCTGGTACATTCTTTATCTGTGGAGAAAATGTTTTGCCAAACATTCTCCCACTGTAGTCCCACCTATCCTCTAGTATTGTAAAGTAAGTGTGCTTTGGTATGTCCTTAAACTTCTAGACAATCTGGAAATCAGTAGAATTCAAGTTATGGGAGAAAAAATTTTCCTTCGTGTGATCCTGTTTCTTGGTTGCTACTTAGGTACCGTTATCAAATACTTCCCAGTGTAAACCAAAACCAGAAAACAACTAACTGACATACTGACATGTTAGCAAATGCAGATCAAAAGGACCGTATAATTTTCCCAGTTGTTGCTATAAATTTCTTACTGAGTACAGTTTCAAGTTGAAGGCACAGTTTGAGTCTCGAGGCTGGCACAAGGCTGTACAGACATTTTTTGGATCAGAACCCTTCAAAAGACTGTGCTCTCCACAGTAACAGCCAAAGTCGAAGATGCCAGATCTGAAAGGAGAGAAATTTTTCACTGCCTTTGCTTTGCTGTGAAAGTCTGCACATCTGAGCTGGTGACAGCCACAAACTGTGTCCCCAGTGGGACAGAATGGAGAACTAGAAGCATTAGTTAGTGACAATCATGTAGGAAATAACATATTGTGTCCAGCTCTGAGGAGGTGATAATTGACTAATTGTCCAAACCCCTAGCAGAGAGAAGAAAACTCATCTTTCTCCTTAGATAACATGTTCAGGTTCATGAATATCATGATACCATGTTCATGATTCTGAATGCAATTATGAAGTCTACCTGAAAGACAGTAGTTACTTTTTGCAGGAGGAAGGCTGTATATATAATCTTACATTT
Source organism: Rhadina sibilatrix (assembly GCA_013400275.1). Taxonomy (NCBI): domain Eukaryota; kingdom Metazoa; phylum Chordata; class Aves; order Passeriformes; family Phylloscopidae; genus Rhadina; species Rhadina sibilatrix. Next base: position 15,277 of record VWYO01003692.1, read on the forward strand.
CTGCACTAAATGTACTTTGTTTTTATGTAACCCTTACTTACACTCCCCAGAAGGCCTGTAGTTACGCAAATAATTCTCATTTATAATATGGTTTTCCTCTTCCAGTATAGATGGATGGATGCTTAGGTGGATATAAATAGTATGTGCTCCATGCAAAAAAAAAAAAAAAAAAAAAAAAAAAAAAAAAAAAAAAAAAAAAAAAAAAAAAGCATAGTAGCGCAAATGAAAATCAGACTCTTTCTACTTATGGAAGTCTTCCCAAGCTCTTAATCATCTTAAATCCAATTAGTGTTTTCCTGTCTCTGACATGGTTCCCTTTGAGATGGGATAACAGAACTGGAATATTTCCGATGACAAAGCCTCACTGATGAATATGAAAACTTACTTTTATCCTGCTTTCAGCACTTTTCAGTTTTGGAGCTTGCTGTCCATTGACCACATGTTGTCACTGAGCTGTCTGCAATGACAGCCATCTGTTTTTAAGGTTATATTAAGGTTAATGAAGCACAGTAAGGCAAATTCTGCTCATTCCTCCCAGTAGAAATTACTATGCACGTGCAAAAACTGAGTGAACTCTTGTATTTTGTTTCCCTATCACAAAGCTTTATTAGGACCTCTGGCATTCCTCAGAAACTTCCATGAAATATCCTGAAGAGATTTGTTTCATCTGTGGTTTTAACCCAATCAATCTTTTTTCCATTATTCTTCTTTCCAGACCTCTATTAAAATAGCAATTACTGTTGCCTCACTATACTATCAACCTTTTCTGAAATTCAAAAAGAATATTTATTTCCCTTCTGTTTTTATCTTTAAAACCATTTCTGATCAGCTATAGACTTCTTGAAACTTCACATAAAGTTACAGAACAGGACACAAATTCCATTGAGACACCTTGTGAAGGATATTTTGCAAGTCCAGATAAGTCTGTGGACCAGATCCTTCACTAGTACCAAGTGTCACAACCCAATAAAATCCAGACCCTTTTTCAGTCACCATCTTGTTAACCCTTTGAAAGATTTTTTTATGCTTTTGTATTTCAAAGTATGCATGCAAGTAGAATTCAAAGCTCATAACTGCATCTTAAAAAATCAGTTTGCATCACACTTGATTTGTTTCCTCAAGTTCAAACAGAAATTGGCTCAGTTGTAGCTGTTAATGGAGGATATAGTTTCTTAGAGAACATATGGGGAAAGAATATCTCTTTCCCTTTTTTCTTTTAAAATTACATACATGACTCTCATTTGGCTAGAATAATTTTTGCTAAGACAAAACATTAGAAATTTTAAACTCAGAATAACACATTTTAAAAGTATCTGAAGATCAAAGCAATTGCAGTAGTTTGTGCATTTCAGTCTTGACTTGTGTGTTCACAATTATACCTGTATAAACAGATCATATTTAAAATGAACAATTCTTTTTGTTTCACTACTCATTTGCAATCCTGTCTGTAGCTGTGGTCCAGAGTTTAAAATGAAAAGAAAATATAAAGATTACAAATGTGATATAAATACTACAGGATAAAACATATGAAAAGGGATTAAGGGAGCTATATTTATAGCCTATAACAGAGAGCTCAAGGGACATGGGCACTAGCTATAAATAACTTCAAGGTAACAATATAAATGAAGGAAGGGAATTATTTGTTCTCAAAAGATGGTAAAGCATGGAATAGTAGCCTGAAGCAAAGAAAAGAATAGTTTAGATGTTAGAACTTTTTTGTCTCAGTAAGACCTATGGAGAGCAGAGACATAAATAACTAAGGTAGGAGGCTGAAGCAGTTTCTAAAGCACCAACTGCAGCTATTTGGCTACAGATTAAAATTACTTGTAGAGGATTTGTGTTACAAAATTCACAGGGCTAGATTTAGTGATGCAAGTGGGGCTTTTTTTTCCATTTTCTTACCTGTTACATTTTGTAATGACCCCATTTCATGGTATGTGTTAATTTCTCATGAAGGCTATATAGATAGAACATTCCTTCCAAGATTACTGAGCATCTTTAACCAGCTTAAGGGTAAAAAATGTTATTATTCAATTATAACTTCATTTATTAGTTGAATTTGACACCATTTGTTTCCATCAAAGGAGTGAAGTTTCCTGTTGTAATTTTTTCTGGACTGAAGGAAGAAGTCCTCTGTTCTCAACAGTCCCTAGATGAGATGGTAGCTGATGAACACTGTAACCTAAAGTTACTGGATAGGGAAAAGAGCTTCTGTGAATTGCACATGATGATGTCAGAACATGGGGCATTTGCTGGGTACTGCTGACTAGCATGAAATGGGTCATCTAGGTTGGGTGCTGGCATGGTTCAAAGTGAGCCCTGGTACAGCCATGATAGAATTAAGAAGGAGGAGACATGGAACAAACCCCAGCACTAATTGGAGTGTTGAAACTATCCCATTGCCTACAGCTGTAGACCTCTCAAAACAGTATGGTTCTAGACCATCTAGTTCATCACTTGCACATGTTTTTCTTCATTCTTCCTTTATTTCAATGTGTCTGAGAGCTTCTTAATTTCATTTTATTTCTCAATTTAAGAATTTTGGATGAGATTGTTTCAGTGTAACCCAGCTAAAAGAAGTCATATCACACCTGTCATCGAGAGCAATGCAGGAGACTTGAAAGACTGCAGTTCTTTCAAGTTGGTGTCAAATATGCTTGAGAGTGTGTAAGTGAGAGAGAGAGAGAGGGGGAACTCAATTGAGTAAAGGAGAGGAACTGCACAGCTATGTTTGAACCTCTACAAATACCATATCACTTTCTTGGTCTAACTTACTAGGGTTTTTCTAGGCTTTTATATATCATGAGAATGATACAAAAAAACCCCGAAGTGTTGCATTGTTAAATTAATATGACAGCTGTTTTTATCTCTGCTTGTCTAACATTTAATCCACTAGGCAATAATAGGTTTGAGGGACTTAATAGTTTTAGTTGTTATGTGCAATATCCATACAAAATATTGTCTGAGTTAATATTGATTGAGTAATATAGACATGTATGGCATGCATAGCTTCAATAAGTTTCTGTATTGCAAGAAGAGGAATATAATGTTTACTCATTCTTGCCCAAGATTTCATGCTCAAAAACCTTACACTCTTGCATTGTTAGCACTGCTAGACATTGCTGCTGCTGTTAAATCAGGTAGGGTCTCCTCTTGAATTACAGTTTCTGTATTGCAAGAAGAGGAATATAATGTTTACTCATTCTTGCCCAAGATTTCATGCTCAAAAACCTTACACTCTTGCATTGTTAGCACTGCTAGACATTGCTGCTGCTGTTAAATCAGGTAGGGTCTCCTCTTGAATTACAGTTTCTGTATTGCAAGAAGAGGAATATAATGTTTACTCATTCTTGCCCAAGATTTCATGCTCAAAAACCTTACACTCTTGCATTGTTAGCACTGCTAGACATTGCTGCTGCTGTTAAATCAGGTAGGGTCTCCTCTTGAATTACAGCCTTTTAGGCACACCTGAACCTGAGGATTTTAACTGTTACTGAATTGGGTTTAGTGTATAATAGCTCAGAACATGTGCCTGATATTTCTCAGGCATTTAGTCAATATTTTTCTTTTCCTGTCTTTCCTCTGTACCTCTTAGCTGTTAATTTTTTTGCAGCTTTGAAAAAATCTGTTTTAATAAGGTAATTAATAATATTATTTAATGTGGATAATAGAGAAAAAAAAAAATAAGATCTTGTATGGTAGAGGACTGCATTTGATTTTATACCTACCAGTTCTTTTTGTCATCTTTTTTTGACCACATTCAAACCCATGTTTTCTCTTGGCCAGATGACAGCACTGGAAGAATAACTTCTCACTCTGAGGCCAGCCTTTGAAATTTGGTGTGCCCACATACAAGGTGGCCCTGGAGGTTCAGTGCTGTTAGGAAGACCTGTGGTCTTCCTGGATTTGAGATACGTTTTTAAGAGAATGCTTGTTTTAGTTTGTAAATCAGTGGTAATCACCTGTCACCTCTGCAGAACAGGCACCAGCTACCTCCTGGTACCTCATTTCACTCTGTGGCTTTTGGATTGTACATGCCAGTCTGAATATTGACAATGGTCTGGGAACTAATAATTTCACTTACATGAAACAAATGTACTTTGAAAAAGACACAGCTTTTCTAAGAGATTAGACTTCTAGGAAACAAGAGATCTGGTTTCATTTATGAAAACTTCAGTATAGAGTTGTATGTTTGCAGTCTGTAGAAAATATTGTATTTCTTTTTGTTTCTTCACATGGCTTGTCATGATCTTTTCCTCTGTCACCTTTGAGTCTGTTTTTGTGCTTTGGGAGGTTGTAGCTCATGTGCCATAAAAGATGTTTCTCATAGTTTTCTCTTCAAGATGACCCATATAGTTGACAGCAGAGCTGCCTGATGTCTCTGCTTGGATTTCCCTGAATTGCATTGCTTTATTCTGTCAGAAAAACTCAGTAGTGTTGGGACATGATGACAGCTGCACAATGGTCCTTGTACAAACAAATATTCTCCCATCATGAAGGAAATAAGGTGAAAGTGTTTATGATCTGTCTGGTTTGGGATTCTTTGGCCTGAAGAATGTCTAATGTGTGTAGGATTTATGTTAGTTATGAGGCTGCTATGCATTAAAAGAAGTTTGAGGCCTGTTGAAAATTGGAGTGGACTAAATGAAATTAAGAAAATATTGCTCCTAATTTCCCAAGATTATTAAGATGTCACTTGCATGTTTACTTTGATTTTTTAGATGAAAGAATAAAGAAAGCAATCTGCAGCCCATCAGGTTACCAATGAATGAAAATGGCACTAAGATGAAAAGTCTAGTTATTTGGCAGGCATAGTGTCACATTTCAGTATTTAATGTTTGTTATGTTTGAAGGCACTGTCCATAAATACTTTAATATATTTTTCTGCCAAGAGGCATTTGTCTTACACTGTAAGTCCTTATCACTTCATTTATTTCATCTTCTTGACTGACGGTATCCTAGTTTCCTACTGACTTTTTCAAAGTAAAATGAAATTAAGTCAACTTTTTTTTCTTAATTTTGATTTCTATTGTCATTTTCCCTTTGTTCTTTCTCACTTCCTGCAAAGCTGTGAATTTAATCACAAGACCTTTGGAAGGCTTGGATTCTGCCTTAGCATGGTGAAATATTTTTTGAGGGGAGAAATCACCAAATGAGAGAAAACAAAGAATAGAAAATAATTTATGATTTGGGACAAAATTATTTACATTTTGTGTATGCAGATTGTGGCATTGATTCAAATTATTTGGATAATTTGTCACAGAATGCAAACAGCTCTCAATTATACTGGTAACAGTCACTTTCTCACAGTATTCCCTAGGGCATGTTTGTTTGCTTGATACAATGTATAGAAAAACTGTCTGTCTAGTAGATGGGTGCCAGTTTCTGTCCACTTTGTGTTTTGACTTTTATTTGACTGAATAATGCAAAAACATTGATTACTTATTCACCGTGACATGAATAAATATCCAACTTGTCCAAAATCTAAACATTCATTGCTGTTCCAAAATTAATGATCTTAATTTATATCTGATGCCAGCTGGTAAAGTCTGGAATTAAATTGCCATTTTCTTTCAATTGCTTGTCTTTATATATGGAAAAATATTCAGAAAAAGTTACTCTCTGATTTGAAGTTTCATTTGCTTGTACGTGGGCCAAAAGCAAATGTTATGCATCTGTGAAGGCTTACATACTTTTATGAACTTGAAAAGGGAAGCATGAAATTAAGTATTATTCTTACTTATTATAGCAGGAACAAAATCACATGCTGATGTTCTTCCGTCTTTCAGGAAATATTTTATCTTTAGAATGGAGGCCCCAGGGCTGCCGTGCACAGCTGAGCCTGAGGCCTCTGCAAAACTATATATTCTTATGCATTTTTTTCTGGCACCTGTGCCTACACTGCCGTTGTAGTTGCTTGAGAAGTGAGAAAGTGATACAGGCAGTAAGGCTTTGCTGAGCTCCCTCCTGCTGAAGCTACTTGGCTATAAGTGAGCAGAGATGTAAATGAAAGCCGTTGTCCCAGTTTTGTTACTGCAGTGGGACCACGCCATTGGCAGGAGCCCCAGGACACCCAGAGGTCGTTGTGGGGAGATGGACAGAATTTATTCCATTTTATAAGTCTGAAAATCAGTTCTTGATAAGTAAAGGTATGAATAAAATAATGTGTTATGCCTGTTTAGCACTGTAAGCTAAACAGCACGCTGCTGAATCTTTGGGTTCTGATCCAAGAAGGCAGACACCTTGTGTTTAAAGCCCTGATGCTTAGACACCCATACCTTTTTTCACCAATATGAAATGGTTTGTATTATACCTGGAGTTCATCCCATAAATCTGTTATAAAGAAGACCTTTTGCTGAGAGATTCTGGAAGTATCAGATCAAGAAAAAGATCCTTATGATTAAAGATCCAGGTGAAATTAAAAGACTATGTAATCATTTTTTAATGATTACTTTCTAAGAATGATTACAATGGCTATGAAAAAACGATGAAGTCTTACACTTCAGCTGTCATAATAAATGTCACTTGATCTTCAACTTAGCATGTTGAAAAGTTTTGTGTGGCTGTAAATATTCAAAACTTCAAATTAATAAGAGCTTTATCCAGTGGCATTGGTAACTTAGTTGGATGTTCATCATCATCTTAAACTTGATTGCAGCCTTTGAAAGTGCTTTTTACAACTTACATTCCTTAAAGCAGAGGCAAATTTTTGGAGGAACTACCTTAGGCAGGAGAGGAAATGAACTTCTGGTTTCATGCTCACAAAGAACTTACTGAAATTATTTTAGTGTTATGAAATGACAGGGTTCACAAATTTGTATGAGGCCTTAAACTGAGTAGACTAATTATCAGTTACCTGGAGCTGGATTACCCAAGCTTTTCAACAGGCAAGGGAAAATGCATTTTAGGATAGCAAGGTGAAAGGATTATCAAGTTCCATAAGCTATATGTTATCTTTTATTTTTAACCATCTGTTAGTATGGTATGAAAGAGCTGGTAACTCTTTTCTTTCATTGCTGGTAACTGTTTCATTCTTACTGCTCAGATATTTTTTTTCCTTTCTATTCATGCCACATTTTATACCAGAATAGAACAGAATCCTCATTGTAGTGGTGGTGAAAAATTAAAAGGCTTGCTTTTAAACCAGTATCTTTGAGATTCTCAGACTACTTTGATGTGCTAGCAACATTTATACTTTAGAAGGAAATAGCAGTAAATATTTGTGAAGCTTGTGACGGCGCTATTCAACTGTCTGCTAAAATGTGGTGCTTTTTTTCCCTCCTGTTATTTTTGGCTGAAACTTTTCAACCATTTTTGAGAAAGGAGCTAGACAAAAATAGACTATTCTGTCCTTGAAAAGTTCTACCTGCCTTATTCTAGAGCATGAAACTCTGATGCTCTGGTGCTTTAGATCAGGAACTTGGCATGTGATACTTGTGGCTGAAAGACGAATTTTCATTTTCACGGTGCAAATCTATTTTTGTTGGCCAAATTTAAATTGCAGATCAAGTTTTACTTTGTGTCAAGGTCTCCTGTCTTCAATTAGCATGTTTTGTTCTTGTCATCTTTATTGATCTTGGTTTTCGAGGCAGAGCAGCCAAAAACAGCCCTGGTGCAATTCCAGGTGCCTCAAGCAAAGGCAGGATCTTGCTGTATCCCTCAGTTTGTCGTGCAGACCCCTCCACCTCCATCACCAAGCATGGTAACAAATAGACTTTGATGAAAGGCCAGCTGGAAATGGGTAGCATTAGGGAGAGAAGGGGAAAAAAAAGAAAACTGAATAGAGAAGAACTGACTGATAACCGAGGAGACTATGTCTGGTTGAAGACCACAGGGAAGATGGAACAGGTTGGGAAGGATGGGGCTGGATGGAAGGTGGAAGGATAGGATCCAGGGGCAGATTGGATGGAAGTGCAAAGAATGAAGAAAGGACCTGAGAAAGGACAAAGTGCAAGAAGTCAGTAGGATTAGGAGCCGTGTAATCTCATCATGTTTTCTTCTAACAGAACTTTCATCTGTGGCCATAGTGGATGAAAGGTGAAAATGTTTCCATAACTTCATGGTTTCATGCCTGGCTACAGGCATTATTAACTTCATGCTGTTTGTGCCCTACTCAGGATGCTAAGTTTATTAATTTCTTCCTGAGCCCACTTTATAGAACTTTTCTAAATATGAATATATTTACACAACACCTTTCATGAAACAGAAGAGGTTGTTGTTGCTGTGTTATAGATAGGAACTTAAGCAAACATTTAAAATACAAGCATACTGAATATCTGTGAATTCATTGTGCTCTCGTTAAAAAGATAAGGGCTTGAAGTTTCAGCCTGCTTACTTTATATAGAACTGTTATTTAAGACAGTTTTAAACAGGGTTTGGGGGCTTATTTTTTTAGTCTGACTACAGTTTTAGTAAAGTATTTAATATAAAAAAAAACTCATTCATTTATTTATCTTTAAAAAACAGAATATTTTTGTGAGGTAAAAGGTTTTTTTTTTCTTTATGCAGAGTGAAGTGAGCTTCACTACAGGCAATGAATACCTGAGCCCTCTGTCTGTCTTTGTAAAAGTGCTATATATGATTTCTCAGAGTCATAACATTTTTTGCAGCATATCAGTCCTTTGAATTTTGCTAAAGCCTATTTAGCTAAAAATTGCTGAGAGTGAGTGACTGATACAAAACAAGTTGATACTATAATATTTCTGAGAAATACTGTCAGTTCTTGTGAACTATCTTTAGTGCTACTTCTTTGTTTCTAGTGGCTTTTCTTCAACATTCAAGCTGTTGTTTTGGTGACTCACTGGTACAATTTCAGAAATATCCTGGATACAAATAGTATCACTCTGTATTCATTTGCAAGTTCTCCTTTGTTTTAGATTATCTTTGGGTAAATTATTGAAATGTCTATGGATACTTTGCCTTTGAATCCATAATTACCTGGCAATAGAAGTAAAAACACCTAAAAAGAATCTTCAAGCTTATGAAGCTTGCAAAATTGGGAATTTGGGATATGTCAGAGCTAAGCTACTTGTGCAGATGGGTGTAATTCACACACTTCTAGTGAGCTCCTACAGCTTAAAGAAAGATGAGAAAGCATTAACTATGACATGAAGTTTGTGCAAAACTGTACACTTTGATTACAATGACCACAGGTTTATCCCAGATCTGCTACCTCAGGATAACAAAAGCTGTCCTTCCAGTGTTTTTGGGGTGACTACCACGTTTCTGATTCATTCTGCAAGAACCCAGGGATTAGAAAATTCCAATCTCTCAGTGGCATTTCTTGGTAGCTCCTTAAGTTGCAACAAGAATGAAAATCACCAGCTTAAGTATAATATCTATCAGTTATCAGCTGATAACAGCCTGATCAGAGCTGTAATGAACAGGGTAATGCTGAAGTGGAGTGAATGAGGAAGGGAGGAAAGAAGAAGGAGGAAGCTATAATATTTCTGCTGTGAGTCTTTGGTGAAAATTTCCAAACAGCCGTGAGGAAATGATTTACCATCAGCCTCCCCCCAGTTAATCAGCTCAGTTTTCAGTGTAAGCCTGACTGTGTTTGTAACTGTAAGCAGTTTCATGTTGCTCACAGTCAGGAGAACAGAGGTTCACTATGCCATTCTGAGAGGTAGAAATTTTTTCTACTTCAGTAAATAAAATGGCAGTTGTCTGCATTACAAAGATGTAAATACTGTTTATACATGTTAGAATCCCTAATTAATGGAAGCTGGACCCTCAAAATCTTCTTCTGGTGCTCAGCAGTCATTTCTACAGTAAGGCAGAATAGAGGAACTTGGAGTGCTTCAGTGCTCCTCCAGAACGCACCAAGCTGACCCTTCTCTGCCCCCCTCCCTGAATGCTGTGGAGACATCAGGCTTTCTTGCAGCCAAAACACTTAGTCTGGCAGGTATAAATGTTAAAGTGTTGAGAATGGGTAAGGATAAAGAGATTTGCTTAGCTAGTTTTTGTTGGTTGGTTTGTTTTTGTTTTTTTAACTTCTCTGTCTCCTTAGTTTCATGCAGAACATCGAAGGTTTGGGCTTATACATGGCTCACTTGGATCCAGAAATGTACTTGTTTGAATGAGTGTGAGTGGAGACTCAGTGAAATGTTCCTTACCTAGTGATGCGCATGTCAGGGGTAACAAAATCCATTTACTCTACAGCCACAGGTGCTCTGTTGCAGTCACTGTTCAAAGCTGCTTTGCTTTCTGAATTAAAACGAATTGTGCAATGAAGTTAGTGGAATAAATTCACCCCTCTAAATTCTCTGATCACCTACCGAAATCATTAACCAAATGTAATGAAATTGAGGCCTCTGATTAGCCAAGTATATAATCTGCTAATATGTGGAAGAGCCTTGGCTCACTCTTTCACTTGCTCATCCTTGAAACATTTACATTGGCACAGGGATTCCTGTAATGGGAGTGACATAAGAGTGACTATTCAAGATAACAAGTATGGAATCAATATAAAATATAATTCTACATCTAACATAAGCACACAAATAAGCTATTTTATAGCCCATATACTAAATTTTTCCCTGGTATTTGGACTGCAAGGATGTCTTATAACTTTACACAGGCCAGCTTCACCATGCTACTCTTTCAAAGTAAAGCAATCAGACTGACAAATCCTTTTTATAAACTGCAGTTGGAGTAATTCTTGCCTTGGGAAGTGCATTTGTGTATTTATACGTTCCATGTGATTGGAATTTTTTAAAGTTCTTGATTTTTGTAATTTCAAAGGAATTGTTTCAATGATCATCACCAATTTGATTTCATGAGGTAAAACTACAGTCATAATGCCTTATAATAACTACAGCTTCTGAGATGCAAAGGAAAAATAAGAGACATGGGGAGAAAGAAGCTGCATTTTGTTTTCTCCCTCCCTTTCACATTCAGGTAACTTCCCACTGGGCATAATCTAGTTATTAGTCTGTAAAACTTTAGTACTATGCAAGTAGTTATTAATAGTAACAGTATTAGTAACTAACAATAATTAACAACATTAACAGTAGTGATAGTAATAGAAGCAATAATAAATTTGGACTGTGATGCTCCTCCCAATGGTAATAAATCCCAGATACAAAAGGTAGAAAGAGAGGCAGGATAATATTTGGGTGGATTCTAATTGGGAAGAGCAGTTGGAACTTGTAAGCAGTTCTGTTAGCATCAGTTCCTTATTTGTGTACTTCATGGTACACAGTCCTGAATGGAAAGTCAATGTGAAAGACATTAAAGGTTAAGAGAGAAAATGAGGAAGGAGACAGGCTTCTGTAGGGGAAAAATGAGAAAGTGAGAGTGGAGAGAAAGGAACATTGCAGAAAGTAGTGCGTAGGTGGAGGTAACTGAGGGCAACCTCAAGCCCATTTTGAGGAGGATAAGACATTAAAGAAAAGAAGGAATGATTTTCTATTTAGTTACAAGCATCAAACTGGCAGAAAAAGAGTTAATTAAGTTATATTATGGCAATAGAAAATCAAATGTGAGATGACATTTTAGCTGTGAGGCCTACTTTAGGCTGTTGAAAAGTAGTGGAGTACTAACAATGTTCTATTTTTTCTACAGCCTCAAGAAAACCTCATGGCTGCAGTGTCGCTGCTAATTTACTTTTACATTTCATCACACGTTAGTTTTACAAAGTGTATTGCATGTCCTCCCACAGCTTTTGTTAAAAATTGTTTACATTTTAAAGGTATATTTTTCACATTTTAAGGGTGAAGGGTGTTTGCACCTTCTTTATACTGTTAGTGGAACAGCTTACATCATGATTAACTGTCTTAGCAGAATTAGGAGTAAGGTCTATCTCCATAGAATTAATTCTCTAACTTACTGGAATTTTACTGAAATAAATACCACTAACAAAGCTGCAGAGCTAAATGGAAACATGTGCTCTGAGCTTGCTGTTAGGTAACTTGAGGGCACATTGCTGCTGTTACGTTATCTCTTCTCTTCCATTTGGGTACAGGATTGTTTTCCTTATTCATTTAAAAATAAATGAGAGAGAGAAGGACGTGGCCGTACTGAGCCTGTATTGTTTCTACGAGGGTAGCTTATAAACAGATTATCAAAACAAACATTTGTGCCACACTTCATTCCACAAATAGAGAGCTGTCTGATAGTAGTCAGCATGGTGTATCTCATAGAGAACTTGAATTTAATACCAGTGTTAGGCTTTATGTAAGAAGATAGCCTATAAAACTGGAGCCCTGCTTTGCTGTGTCGACATGTCTGGAGCTCAGAATAAAATTGAGTTTCCTGCTTTAGCTGTAGCTTGATCTTAAAATAACCTGCAGAAATTATAGTTCTGATTACAGGGAAAGTGAAGGACTTAGAATATTCTCCTAATAAAGTCACGGATGACACAAGTCTTAGTCATCTGTAGTATGTCTGTAATGGGCATTTCAGAGAAGGAAACAAGCCTTTGAAATTAGATAATTTGATTTGTAATCAGGTCTAATTATTTTAAGAACACGAAAAACCTTTGTTTTTGAGAAAGAGAACAATCTGGAATTCAATTAGAAGAGAACAAGCCATTTTAAATATAATGGATGCCACACATAATCCACAGAAAAACTGATGTCTTGGGGGAGAGAGTTATGTTTGAAATTAACTCCACCTGTCGTTTTTCTTATTGCCATTTCTGAAATAAACAATTGAGCTCAAAGGACACATCACCCTAAAAGGATAAATAAAATGTTTGTAAATGAAAGTACACTCAAACCCAACGCATGATAAACAGTAATTTAAAGTGCTAAGGAAGTCTTTCTATCATCTTTTGAGTATTGAGTAAGTTTACAGCTGCAGAAAACACTTCAGGAAAGTAATAAATATTAGAAGAAAACCTGGCTATCCTCATAAAAATGCATATTTGAGAGCACCACTAGTGAACTGAAAACCAATGTATAATTTGGATTTAAGACACTTGGGGTTAGTTAATATTATTGAACGACCTTGGTCTCTTTTCTGGGGTTTCTTATTGCATTGTATAAATTTGTTAAAACTTTATAAATTAATAGCAGTATTTAAAGTCTTAATCATTCCTCCTTTTGTGCTTTTAGATGAGTGTATGAAATGCTGAGATGCAGTCCAAGGAATGGGTCAATTGATCTTTCTCTTCTTACAGGTTCAACATGGGGGAAAGCCAGTGCTGCTTTGGGCCTAGAAAAGAGTCAGTATCCAGTGCAAGCCTGAAGATTTTTTTTGCCTATATAGTTTTGCTGGAGGGGGGCCAAAGCACTGTATTATTTACACAGTGAATAAGCTTTCCTCATTTGCTCCACCAAATGTGGATAATTATCATTCATTTTAAGTTTTTCAGTATAAATGACACAGATGTCCAGACAACATATTTATAATTTCACCCCATCTGTGCTAATTTTTCTATAAATGTCCTTTTAGTACAGCAAGTATTCTGTTTTATCAACAATATCTGCAGTGTTGAACAACATTCAAAGATGTGACTAATATTCAGCCCTCATTAAAGGAAAACATACCCACCCCATCCCAGAGTCACAGCACAGTTGGAAATTTCCTGGAGTGCCTTGATTTGTTTTGCTCTTTTGGTTTTCTGGGTCCATCCAAGACTGACAGTGGTTCCAGAGGGCAACAGGCAATAAATCCCCACAGTTTATATTCAAGGCATTGTGCAGCTAAGTGCATTTGGTTATCCATAAAGAAAGAAATCACAGAAATGTGTATGCATTTCTTCTGAAATTAAGGGAGTTTCTTTAGAGCCGTTAATTACAGCCCCTTCCTCTGCACATTGCTGGGTGAAGTGAGCTAGCTAACTACTGTGTCTTAAATCCTTGAACTGGGACCCAGGCTTGTATGGCTCAGACAGGACAAGTGCAGTATGTAGGACCTGCTATGCTGTCATTTACTTCTACTGTGATGTAGATGGTTGTTTCTCCCCTCTTATCAAAAATTTCCATAGCTCACAACTTCAGAGGCAAACTTGCATTGGAAAAGACCTTGCAGTATTAAGCATAAGACCTTTTTGAGCTCTGTTTTAATAAATCACCTCGAATTTATCAACTCATACAAATGTTGTGTATATGTAATAATTTAGGAAATTTATGTAAGAAGTAATTAATGGTCATTCAGGGAAAGTGTATTTCTAAATGAAACAACTTGGTCATTATAATATTTCGCATTTTGTTCCCCAGTTCCTGAAAGCCCCAGTGCGGCTGACAGTTTAATGACTTAGGAAAATAATATTTCCAGAAGCATATTAAACAATTGAAGCAAAAGAAAGTAATCCAGAATCAAAAAATAGCTATATATTTCCAGTCCCAATCTCAAAAATTTTCCTCTTAAACTTGCAAGAACAGTTGAGAAAAGAGGTCAAGACCTCCAAACTCACTTAAGAGCAAAACATCAGAGCAATAGAAATTCTAAATAGGATAGAATTTAAAATGGAAGCAATGTTATCAGAATCACAGGCTTCTGAATACTCTGCTACTTAAAGATGTATTGAAATAGTTCAAAGTCACATTAAAGTACACTTTTCAAGAAAAGTAGTACCATGCTTTATAAGGTAAATTCCTTCTGCAGCTTTTGCGGTTACTTGGTCTATTATGTGTTCTAGCAGGTTCACTAGCACTAACACTTCCTGTTTTCTCAGGAAGGAGTAAACTGTGTAAGATGGGGTAGTTCAATCTTTTAAATAATGACTACACAGAAATGAAGCAGTAGCAAAGAAAGCACTATTTTCCCAACCACCAGGGTGGTGCTTGCTTGCACGTTCCCAGTGTAATCTGAGCACTTTCAGAAGAACTCTAGATACACCACCTTTTAGCAGTCCCTATGGAAACAGAAGTTTACAGGAATTTCTTCTCTAGGTGTAAAAACAAGCGAACATCTTGGGTTTTTTTTGGTTGTTTTTTTTGTTTGTTTGTTTGTTTGTGTTTTGTTTTTGGGTTTTTTTGTTTTTTTTTGTTTTTTTTTTTGTTTTTGTTTTTTTAACAGATCTTATTGTGATAAAATAGCACTTAAACACTTCAGTTTCTTCATTACTTAAGATGCACATTTCAGAATTATTTAAGCATAAAGAAAATTGTTTGAGAAGGGCCTTAGGAGTCTTAAAAACACTTGGAAGGCAAATAACTGCTGACATCTGACTGTTCGTCCAAGGTCTTTTCAGGAACTAAAAGTTTTTAAACCTTTCCCAGATTCTAATATATTATATGTGTTGCTGTAAGTGAATTAAAAGTCTCAGTTTGTAAAATGAAACTATTCCTTCTAGTTTTTTGCATCCTGATACAATTCCTGTAAGCTGGTGTTTGTATACCAGTAAGATATTCGGCTTCTGCCTTGATATGAGTGCTAGAAGCATATTGCTGGAAGGGTAAAACTGCTTCTTCCTATTGTATCTAAAAAAACCCTTTTCTATCAAAAAGTTTTCTGTAATGGGGTCAGAGGAAATTAAAGTAGCCTTTCATTCTGTGTTATAGGAACTTCCTCTGAAGTTTCAGACTACCAGACTAGCAGGCTAAATTCAGCAGCAGGGATGCCTTCAATTAACCGTATCTGTTCTATTTGTAGTACAAAGGATATGAACAGCCTACATAGCTTAAAAGAAAGGAGGCTAAATAGAATTTAAAGAGGTACCCTGCATTATAGCACTCTTGTAGGAAAGGAATGGGATCTCTGCCAGTCAACAGTTTAAGATCATGGCTAATGCAAAGACTTGGCTTGAATTTATACAGGTGTGCTGTCTAGTCAATAAGACATCCAGGAAGAATTTCTCTAGAAGTTGCTCATAATGTAAAGCACCCTGCTGAAAATAGTGTCTAAGTGAGCAATGTGAATGAGTTTTAGGCAGAATTAGTAAATTCATTTTAGAGGAATGCATGGTTAGCTCAGGGGATTGGTAGTAATCTTGAGATCTTCATCACATGAACACTATTATGAATTTAACCTGGTTGTTGATGCCAATCAAAATACACTGTCCTTGTTATTGATCTCTGTGAAATGACTTTCCAAAGTCCTTGGAATAAAATCCAGAACCTGCAGTTGGCACATAAAAATTCTGAGACAAAAAAAAAAAAAAAATCTGACATAAAGATAATTGACAAAAAAAAATTGAATGAGCATTGAATGAGCCTGGTGATTAAATTACTACTTACCTTCTGCAGACTGACTCAGAAGGATGGACCTCTTGCAGGGAGGCTGGCACAGACTGTGGGGAATATCATGTTCCTTGCCTCACTCAACTAGCATAAGTCTTCAGGCTGTAATCTGACAGTGGAGTGAACAGTTACTGAGCTCTTAATGAAAGAGAAAGAAAAAGGAATGAAAGGAAAATATAAAAGGAAAAGACAAAATATACCTGTATATTTCGTCATCATTAGAACATCATCAGGAAGTGTGAAACTTTACTACACTTCTCTCAATGACTATTCCAAAATCCCCTTGAAAGTATTTCTGGATTTGAGACTGGGATCTCTACACCTTTTCTTATCAGAATGATATTAAAACAGGGTAACTTGTCTTCAAGTGGCATTAATACTTAGTGCACCGAGTATCTTGGTGTTGAAATGTCATCTACCTTAGGATCATGGCAGAAGTAAATTTTCATGATCTAGTGGTGTTTACTGGTGGTAAATGTAGATATGGAAGACGGGATTTTATTTTCTCTGGGGTTACTATGCTCCGGAAGGTCAGGAACCCAAGGAGAACTCATAGTTCAGAAAGCAGAGGAAAGGCTGGCACATAGTCAAAATGCAAAGCAGGACTCCAAGACTGAAGTTTTAAATTTGTTTCATATTGTTAGACATCACTCACCAGCACTAGGGGTTTTGCAAGCCATTTAATGCTGCAGCAAAGTGGAGGGATTGTGGATTCCAGTTTTTTGGTGGCGGTGTTTTTTGTGGTGTTTTTGTTTGTTTGTTTGGGTTTTTGTTTGTTTGTTTTAATCTAGCGAAATGTTAAAGGTTGCACAGATTGGCAAAGTTTCCTTTTCAGTCAGCAGAGCTACTCTGTCATCTGGCTCTAGGCAACTAGATATTCACTGATGTCATTAGTTCTGACACATGATAAATATGCAGTAAATTTTCTGTGTATTCAGTAACTGAGTAAGGTGGGGTTTCACTCCAGGGTAAATTAAGCCAAGATTAAATTAACTCTCTATCAGGAAATATAGAAAACACTTAAAATTTCTACTTAAACAGGTTAATATGACTACACGGAAAATAATTTTCCTTTGGAATTGTATTGGAATAGTATCATGAAGTGAAATTAACGTTCTGTGTGTCCTTGGTCAGGAAACATCCTCAAATAAGTTTTGTCTATAGAAGTTACTAATTTCAACTAAAACAATATTCAGTGGATTTTATTCCTTTGAAGAGTAAAGGGTTTTTCCCAAAATACTATCTTTCGCTAGATCTCTGTTTTTCAGAAGTGTGGAGCTTTGTCTTTGAACAGGAGGAGGAAGTGATTACCCACGTCTGCTGAAAGTGCAAGCTCTTACTGTCAACATCGTGTGAGAAAACACACTGATGCTGCAAACTTTCAAGTTTCATCTGATGCAGGCTAATTCCAAAGATTTATGCCAGCTAAATTCTCGTTACAAAAAATGAGAACTTTGGCATCCTGCATTGCCAAACATTTCATTCTTAGAAACAAGATTGCTTATAACAAGTTATAAGATTTTGTAACTTGATGCCATACATTAACTGTTGCATCCACAGAGGTCTGATAAATGTTTCTTAAGAGCAGCTTTGTTTCAGTTGCATTACCAATGCAATCTATTTCCTCTGTATTTTTTTTTACTGTTCATGTGTGCTGTTGAAAATAATACCGTTAGTTTTTTAGTTGAGGATCTTTGAAGGATTTAATTACATTCAAAACTAGATCCAAAATAAACATTAATGTAAAGGGATATATACATAGAGTTTTTAAATATGTTTAATTTTGTTTCTCTGTATCACTTTTTCACTGGTTAAAATAAAAAGTAAATTCCAAAGATTTCCTCAAAGGAATAAATTAATTTATACTGCAAGAGAATTTCAGGAATCATGCAAATCAGATTTCATCTAGGTTAAGCACATCTGCCTCCATATAGAAATTAAAAAAAATTGGATTAAAAAAATCAAATATATTTCTCTGGTGTTTTCATCTCACCTACTATAAAATTCATCTTCCCCAGAGAAAAGCTTTCACTGAATTCAATGAAGTGTGACTTTTGCCAAATCAAAATCTCTGCAGCATCCGAATTACATTCATCACTCAGTTATTCTGAGTCTTAATTTCTTTATTTTATTCCTTGATTTCAGATCATCTGTTTAGTCAAAGACTGATTTAAAGTAGCTCACCCCCACATTCAGCAACAGTACAAACCACAGATGAGCATGAAGCTAAATAAATAATGATAATCTACTAGAGACCAGTGATATTAGAATGGTAGGGGAAGAACAAAGCAAACCCATAAAGGGCCACCTTACCTGCTTTGCTGCCATGGCTCACATACAGTGCTCATATTAAAATTTCTGCTGATCTTTAAGAGCATGTGGACTGTACAGATTCAGGGGCAAAAAATTGGAATTTGTTGTGGCAGGAACATACTAGTTCCTCATGCTAGTACTATCATGTTAGAAAATGCATTTTATCTACTTATTTTGTAAAGATCTGGCCAATATAAAGGTTTTGATAAAACCACAGTTTCTGTGTGATATAAGTTGTAGAGCTGTGTAGATAATCTGAAGATTTCAACTCATCTACATTTGAATGTGCTCCATTTCAGAGCTCAGCTGTTTTGGTTCTTGGCTGCTGTAGGCTGAATCTGAACCTGGATCCAAGTACCAAAAGGACATCTGTCATTCCTGTGCTCAGTTATGTTTCTTGCTTTCCCTGGTAGGAAAGAGAAAAACCTGACAGGATAAACTGGAACATTGAGCTTGTATTGATGAGTAGGAGCTGAGAATTAGAAGCTGAGTGCAGGGAATGTGGAGAGAGTTGGGGAGCAGATGAGAGAAAAAAGCCTTTTGGAAAAAAACAAGCACTTGTGATTCAATGTTTGATGTAGACCAACAGCCATAAAACTACTTTTTTCCTGTTCTTGAGTGTCTACTTGAAGTTAGTGCCAATTTAAAATCTAATTTAATAACCATATCCTATTTAAATATATATCTGTGCAGTTGATTAACATTTTCTGTTGCATTCTCTATACCAGTTCACTTCTCAGGAAATAAAATGCTAAGATGATTAGCAGTATGAATAGTTAGTAGCGATAACCAAAAAAGCCAATATATTGCATTAAATGGAATTATTACAGATGTCAAAGAATTCTGTTGAAGAGCCTTTTAAAGCACATCAATTGGATTCCATATGAATGAAGATACATTTTTAAAGGAAAAGATTGTCTCTACAAAGTTTTCAACTGGCAATTGATCTCTGGCAATATTTATTGTTTCTTCGTCCCCCTGCATGGTTTTCTGCTGAGGATTATAGCTGTGGCATTTTGGCCAATGACTGAAACCCGTGTAGGGAATCTTTTTACTCTTTCAAGAGATGTGCCTAATGGGGCCTATTCTGTGAATTCATATGAATCTGTGACAACAGTCAATCTAGAACTGATGTCAACTGATTGTTAGGAATTTTAGGTGTAAATTAGACATCTGTTGAGATTTAGTTCTCTGGAAAACACTGATTTCTTGATGTTCTGTGTATTCTCTCCCTATTTTCTTCCCAACAAAGCAAAACAAAACAACAAAACAAAACAAAAACAAACCAAAGGGGAATAAATTTATATTATATTCTGAGTCCAAATCTGAGCTTCAGTTTCTCCTCTGGAAGTCTATGTAAGCTACGTTGGACATTGGATATTTCATAGGTGGCAAGTATTGTTCGTACAGGTTTTCCATCCTTTCTTTCTGTCTTACAGAAAGCAGCAGCAGAAGGAATGAGGAATAACTTACTAACTGCAAAGAAAAATCTACTATTTTGAAAGTCTGTGACTGAGAGAAGCAAGGGTTTGATATATGTCATATTTTCCATGATTATCAAGATATTGAACTTTATAGGATGTTATAATAGGATGGTAAAAAAAATTAAAATATTAAAGACACTGCCATCTGTAAGAAGTGTGGCAAGTATGTGACTGCTTTCCTGTGGTTAATTTGGTGCCACACTCTGCTATCTTAGTGTTTCCTTGAAAGAGAACTGGCCAGAAAAGGACAGAAGAATGCTGTGTCCAAAAGATGAATCTCAGGATGGTGCAGACAGCCAGGATGGTTCTTCTGTTATCCCTTTTAGTGAAGTAGTTAGCAATCTTTGGTGGATAGTGGTGGTCATAACCTATCTGGTGCCCATCCCAGTCCAGCTAGGTGAAGAAGAGCTGTGCAGTTAGGGTTCTCAAGAGCATCCAACCACACTGTGCTCTTTCAAATCAATAAAAAAGATTCCCCTTGGAAAATTTGCCTTACTGTATACCTGAATTTCCCTAGCTATGACTGTTTTCTAGGAATAGCAAATCTCTCTGTAGTTTCTCATCCAGTACCAGTAGTTATCAGGAATATGCAATCTTACTTTATTATAGGTGCACATCACAGGTATTCATACAACCCACTATAAAAAATGTTTCTGTTTTCTGAATTTTTACTCCCTTGAGACAGAAATACTTCAAGGAAGACAATAGAGCTGTGTCAAAGATTCATGCTGTGCTCTGCAATGACGAGCTCATTCAGCACTGGTGGCAGCTGATTTGTATTGATGGAGACTTCCTACATGTTGAACACAGACATAATCTGTGTTTGTGCCAGAAATCATTGTTTCCCACCTGCACAGTATAATCTGCTCCTAATGCCCATGACCTATTTTTAAATCTACTTCTTTATAACTGCTCATGTGCCATATTTATGGAAACACTACTGAAATGGTCAGTAAAGAGTGCAGATACCAGCCATGTACTTCTTCCTGTTTTATGGTACATTCTTAAAAAAACACCACAAACAAACAGTGATACAGCTATTTGTTAGGCATACTTACCACTCACTGGAAGAAATTGTATCTTTCATCATTTATCCACAGAGAGCTGTTGTGCTCTGAATTGTACATAACTGCTGCTGTCTTTTGCATACTTTTCTAAGCAGAAGATATCTGCTCTGTGTCTTTACTTTCATGTAGAGCTGACTGTTCTGTTATCTGCAGTTTGCCATCAAAATTGCAAACAAAAATGTGGCAGGAAAATACTGACTACAGATGAAAGTGCTTATAAATTAAACATGCCGTGCAACAGGACTTTCAGATTAAAGACCTTTTTTTAAGCTTTGAAAGCATTTTGTAATGGAGATGATATTAAATTGTACACAAACTACACGGAAGTTAGTCAGACCCAGCAGTTTGCTACCAGCGTAACAAATAACAAATGATAGCAGTTTAATCCAATGATGGATTCATTAATATGATCTGAAAAGGAAATTGTGTGGTGGTTTTCAGAAAGGAAACTGGCATTAGAGAGGACTGTCATGAAAATAACACCACATTGTAGCATTTCTGACTAAAGGATTATGCAATACTCACAAAAACTGCAGTGTTAGCGCATTAATAGATTAAACTGGTAATTGAAAGGTTCAGTTCAAAGTCAAAAAAAAAAAAGCATTTCAGAAGATAATTTCAAGAGGTGGCAAATTCTTATTTATTAATCTAAATATTAAGATGTAGTAAGAGGGAAATTTCCAGTGTAATCAATCAGGCTTATTATTTATGTGCTCAGATATACATGCCCAGATAAGAGAGATTGCAAAATGTCCATGTGAGGAAGAATATGCTTGTAGTGTGAGTAACTAATGGCTCCTGCCCACAGATTTGTCACTGTCTTTCTCTGCTCTGTCCCTGAAGAGTGTGGGGAGCAGAAAAGAGGCTCAGCTTGGCCATGTGGAACATGCCAGTCCTCCTTTTCTGAACATGCTGAATAGCATTACTTTTAGGGGACTGCCATGGCCTGGAAAGTAATGGCAGACTGACTCTGAGCAGGACTCTGCTGGGAGCATGGGTCAAAGGAGGCGGGAGAAAGGTTTGTAATTAACATGAAAGGCACAGATTTTCTTTTGAATGCTTTTTATCTCAGTAAAACTCTAAAAACTTACAGATCTGTGCACATCTGGCGTTTAGTGCAGTGTGGTTAAATGCATGACTTCACTCAGTGCCTTTTCACCCATTTAAGTTTTTCTCTCTGAAATTACCTGCTTTATCATAGATCAGCAAAATAATGTGAAATGCCTGTTGGGCTAAGAGAACTGTTCTGCAGGTGAGTACTCTGGTAAGGTTTAGCAGCCAGAAGAAGTTGACCAAAAGATGTGAACAAGATCTGTAAAAATAAAAGCAACAGGTATTTACTTGTGATCCTTAGTAACATATTTGGACTGAAGAGAGACTTAAAATTCCTTGTTCTTTAGGACATGTAAAAGTGGCAACAGAAGGATATTGTCAACAAGCCCATGGATATTGGTAAACAGTTGGCAGACATGGATCATTTTGGTTCAGACCCATACTTTAAGGTCTGCCATAGAGCAGAGGTTCATTAGAGCTATCAGCCTTAGACCTGGAGTTGGCAACGCTTTTTCATTATTCTTATTGAAATCTATGAAATCTATGTTATCCTGCTCCCTTCTGCAATTTACTTAAGGGAGCTGTTTTTACTGTATGCCAATATGAATAATGAAGGAAATGAAGAAATTATTTTGCTCATTCCTCTGTCTTACTACATGTGCTGATGCTATGAAGCCAACTGTGAATAGGAAAGTACAAGGAGAGGACCATAAGCAGTCTTAGAAAGACCAGGATTGTGATTTCCACTGCTCTGTCCTTACCTGACTGTTTCTGCCCCATAAGAGCTTTGTCTAGCAGTGATGGAATGGCAAGAAAGAGGGTTCAGCAGGAAAATTGGTGTTTCACTGGAGGGAGCAGAGCTTTGTCTAGCAGTGCTTTACCCCTTCTCATCCCACTGCCTCTAGTGCACAATGGCAGACAGCCTCAGGAAAGCAGTTTAGCAGTCCTGCGGCTGGCTGGCTGAGTTTTTTTGACAAATGTTTTTTTCACTGAGTTTGAAACTAGCTAAAGACTATTGGCTTCATGTTGGTGGCTCTGTCTTTGAGAGGTCCCTGAGATGGCTGGGAGGTTGTTACTGTAAGTTGTCAATATCAGCTATCATGGAATATTTTTTGTTCTGAAGTGGTCCTCCTGTGCTACAAAGGTTCTGCTTAATGTAGAAGTGGTTTCATCATTGCTGAATGAGGGCTGTTCCCAAGGCACTGGGCTGTCCAACCTGACAAGTTTTTAAATAGTGTTCATATGGTGTTAATTGGCTTAATTGTATTAAATACAGGATTATGTTTTACTGGCTAAATCTGGGGTGTAGGATTCATATTCATCCATGAAGAAATAATTCTTTGCAGTTCCTGCTTGCTCGGCTCCTGCTTGTTTCACAGCTCTTCTCATGGACTCTGCTTATAAATATTGGTTTATTCAGGCAATCAGGCCTATCACTGGCTGTATCTCATGTGACTGTCACTTTAAGGCTCAAACAGCACATACTCAGAGTGGCTTCAGCCTGTGTCTCATCTCCTTTCCTAAAGCAAGGCAAAGGAGCTCCTCCTTTCCTCCGGGGAGAGGATTATGGCAGCAGATCTGTTACAGTCTGCACCCTGCTTGGGAGGGCTGCTGGGAGAGGAGATGTGCAGCTTATGCACAGCGTGAAGCAGCTTAGCTCCCTGAGGTGTAATTTTAGGCTCTTCTTGGATTTAATAATGGTTATACTTGAACCATTTTTCTCTAGCTTTCTATACTAAACATAAACTAAATTAAATGTTCCTTAGCTAGAACATTATGTAAGAGGAAATGCTCTTTTCTAGTATGATCCAAATGGTTCTTTATTTTGCAGCACTTGGCAGGGCCTTAGAGTGTCTGTTTCTTAGTCTAGCTCTCTTTGTACAAATATATATTTATATATAAAATGAAAATGCAAACTTCAAATTAAGTCAGTGTTACTTTTTTCTTAGTTGCTCTTTTCTACCTTGATTGATTTGTGAGAGCAGACCCCAATGTTTCTGTAGTTTTTGAATAAACCATTTGTAGCATGTTTTAATAGTAAAATAAAATAAATATTAAGATTAAGATCAACATAAAATTATATGTAGTTTTACAAAAATATCTAAATGGAACAAAATTTCAAATGTTTTCCTTTTTTAAAATACTTTCAATTAATATTGCTTTCAAGTAAATTACTCACTTTAATGATGCACAGGATGCAGTGGAGTTAATGTTGTGGTCCAAAAGGTGTTTTGAGAGGAAACATTTGTGGGTTGTGTTTTATTCTTTTATGACATTGTAAGCTACAGATTCCAAAAAGTCAAGAAAATGGCTAAGAACATACTGTGCTAGCAAATACAGGTATTTCAATACATTAATCATTTTACTCAGCAACTCCAGTAGCATGTTGATACATCTGTACTCAAGAGACTGTGGTCAGTCCCTGGTGCCCTAGATTGGGCTGAGGAATGGAACCACAGTCATTTTGCAGGAAGTTTATACTGGTTCAGGCTGTGCCTTGGAATACTGGGTAGCTGACTGTGGGAAAGGAAACCACAGGGAAGGGATCAGAATAGCTCTACATGCCCATGCCAACATATACCCCTGTTTCAATGACCCTACCAGTGAAGTTTCACAGCAGGAGGAGGTACTAGCAAATGTTCCATAGTCAAAAGTAGTACCTGGAGAGGATAGTGAAGAGCTTATAAAGTGCATGGGAAGGAGGAAATACATACCATCTGTTCAAAGCACACACAAAAAAAATCTGAATTTTGCTACATGATCTCCTTAAATATGGTTTTGTTTGGCTGGAGTTTTTTCCACAGTTCCGTTGCTCTTTTTACTGTCTGTGCTGTGATCTTCATATTCTGTCAGCAGGTTTCTATGTGTTTTGGTTTTTCCCTGAAAATATTGCAGTATGAAAGAGGACATAGGTAATTTAGTTTAAGCAGAAAATAATGAGACAAGAGTTACAATTATGCACAGAGCGAATTTCTAGAAAGTGGATTCCTTTCACTCCACTGGGTTGTTTTTTTTTTGAAAATACCATATATCATCTTGAAATTACCTTAACATGATGTCCACTGTATTACAGAAAGGAAGAAGTGCTTGTAATCGAATGTAAAAATAATGATGAACAGACAATCATTTATCATGAAATAGTTACAGATCTGTTTCTTGGAAGAAGGTCAGTTTTGGCCTTTATGAACCATAAATTGGAAACTGTTTACACTGTAATAGAGTTATCTACAATTACTCATTTTATCTTAAACACCTTTATACTTTGCTCTTTTGTAGCAAGATCAGAAGGTCTTGAAAGGTAAATTGCATTGAGGCCCATCTTTGAAGGTTTTGGAATTTTTTTCCCTCTGGAAACACCACTGTACTTACATTAGAAAAAACAGCCTTGGTTTCTTTAGTCATGTTTGTGTCTTTCTACCCTTTGTTAATATGATTCTCATTTAGAAACAGGAACTGTGAAATGTGGTGAGGAATAAATAGATCTCTTCTAAATAGACATTGTCAAGGAAGAGCTAAGGAAGTGAATTGTGCAAATTCTTAGAACTGAGTAACGTTTATTTCAGAAAAAGACATAGTTCTCAGCTCTCTACTTTATCAGAATGTCCTCTAAGATGAGGTGGAGCAAAATCTATAAAAGATGTTACAAATTCTGGAAAGGGATGAATAAAGATGGTAATGGACCGTGACATTTGGTTTGTTGTAACATTTTTTAAGAAAGGTTATATGCTATTTTTTAAATTGTCTCTTGTGTGGAATTTGAGCCATTCATTTTAACTGTATTCAAAAGTAATTTAAGGTCAGAAGCTGTTTTACATGTGTGTTGACTAGCAACTTCAGTTTTCTTTTTTTGTCTGTTTTTGTCTGGCAGATGTAGCTGTGATTGAAAATGAAATGGATTTTTATGGTGCATAAGTTAGCTCTTTCTAAATCAAGAGCATCTGTTGGTCACTTTGGGACTCTGATTTGTGGAGGAAGTGGAAGGTACTGGCATTGGGTGTCAGCTTTTCTCTGAGGTGTTTCATAAGATGCATAGCTCTCAGTTGACAGAATAGTACTCATGTACTTGGAATGAGTGAAATCAGTGTCATCTCCATCGGCTGCATTTCCAGACATCCTTTCCTGCAGGTGAGCTGACACTTGGTCATTCTCTCCCTGTATATGCTATGTCCAGACCCTACTATTTCTATTGTTTCTGCAGAATGCTTCTGTCCACAGTGATGGACAGAGTAGCTAGTGGTTGTGGGGATTTTGTGTTAGTTCTAGAGCATGGTAGTTTATGCTGGTGAGCAGGGGGAAGTCAGCTTCATGGGGTGCATTCATCACCTTCAATTCCTAGGACATGGTGTGAAACGTGCTTTATGGATGCTACCATGGTCTCAGCATTCATTTAATTACTTGAACTTTACAGTCAGCAGAGAAAGTGCTTGGCCAAGGCTGGCTATTGGGAAATCCATAACAATATAGAAATTTCAGTTCAGGTATGCACTATCAGATCCTAATTAAGGGGAAAAAACCAAACACAAGCACAACTAAGCATTAGTGAAAATAACCTCATTTGCCAAAATAAACTCCTGTTTCTTAGCATAACTCTAAGATGTAAATGTGCATGGCACAAATATAAAAATCATAAGAAGGGAAGCGATCAGGAAGATTTTTCACATTTCTGAGAAAAAAACTCACATTTTTCTGAATAGAAGAACTTACTAAGGTATGCTGCCATTAGTGCAGCCTTCTGGAGTGCCTTGGTGAGGGTAGAACCTTGATGAGGATGATTCAGACTAGATTCCAGTTTGGCTTATGTCAAAGCAAACATATTAATAAATTCTTTATGGTAACAAGCCCACTCTCAGTGCTTCACCTTAAATTAGTACCAGAGCTTTTCCATGGCAAGCCTTCAATTAGTCGTGCTGCCTTTTTCTCCCAGTCCTTAATATGCAATGCCTGATGCAAGAATTCCATAACATGGATGCCATCTCATTGATCACAAGAAGTTCTGCTTAGACTGCAGAACTTAAACACTTACTTGCAAGTTGCCTCTTGTACTGCAGAATTTTAGCTTGTTGTAATGATGTTTCCAGCCAAGTTCAAAAGCTCAGTCAACAGGACTAAATGTGCTGAGGGTTGTTCATCTTAGGTCTGGTGAGAGGGAACTTCTGCTCTGAGTGATTAATGTGCTAAGTGGGGGGTGGGAGTTTCCATATGACTAGGATTTATTTAAATGATTAGGCTGACATTCTCAGTGGACCCAGAGAGTTTCTTGAAGAGTAATTTCTAGTGCTTGACTCCATTAGTCAGTCTAGTGTGCCTGTTCCATCACTGATCTGTGGGTTTCTAAAACTTGAGCTTGAAATTTGAGAAGAGTTCGCACTGATTTTTTGTAGACTTCTTAGTAGGAAATTTAATTTCTTTCAAAACTTGAGAAAGACGCTCTCATTTGAAACTGAAGAAGTGCCCATTGACTTTCTGCATATCAGATGAGATGAAGAGAGAAAAAAACAACCCACTAGTAAGAAAAAGGGACCTGCTGAAATGTGGAAAACCAAAAATGGGTAATAACTTTCGGCTTTTTCAGTTTTCTGAACTGCACTTGCTAAGTGGCATCAGAATTGCATAGAAATTTTCAATGTTGTTTCTTTGACATCACAGATGAATTTTTAGAAGTATTATATTAGTGTCTGGAAAATTACAGAATGCAGAACCATTTTTTCAGTGTTTATTTAGAATAATAATCACAGAAAATATATCTAGCTAACGTACTGAGAAAATTGCTGTCATCTTAATAATTTCTGTAGTTTGATTTTCCAGTTTGTAAAAATTACAAAGGCAAATGTATGTCAGAGTGAGGAGACATGTCTGGTTGTTTCCTGTACTCACCATAGAAAATCCATAACTCTGCCTACTGATTGAGTTGACTGAACCATAAATAAACTGAAGAAAACCTGCTGTATTTCCAGCTGGTAAAATGACTTTTGAGTACAGCAGTGTCTTGAAATTAAGAAAGAATAATAGGTTGCATAGAAATATAAGTATTTTCCTTATGTAAAATATTATATTTTTAATCTTTAAAATTTTGTTAATCTGAAGTATTATAAGTATACTTGTAGGAATTTTGTTAATGAGCACTTGAAGTGAAAAAGATGATTTTCTTATCTCACAGAAGTGAACCCCAACTAAACTTTATTTTCATTATGTTTGGTATCCAGATAAATCTGGATTAAATAGTGATATTTGGTCTTCTCAGTGCTTTTTCTGTTCATTCTGATTTTGTAGTTGTCCTGAAACATCAAGTTGACTCCCTCTGGTGGTTGAAACCAAGTCTCTGCATTCCAAAGAGAGCCTTTCAGAGCTCCCTCCATTCTGGAGAGCACAAATCATGAGTAATATTTTCTAAGTTTAGTGTTACATCATTATGAAAAACCATAAAAATAGTTTTTCTTGCTCTCATCCAGTGTAGCATTCGTTGTAGGTTGGTATTGCTTTGTTTTGAATTTCAAACAGAGGTTTACAATCCATTTTCAAGAAATTGAAGTAGGTTGTCAAAGTAAATAAAGACATGGACAAAATAGACTTGAAATCATTTACTGTGGTGAAAAGTGAAAAAAAATTGGAACGGTACAATTTAGATAACTAGTGTAATAGTAATGATGCTAAGTGAGTCACACGATTACATGAACAAGGCCTTTTATATCTAGCTTGGGATTTTTTTTTTTTCAGCTTGAGAACATTATTTGATTTTAAAAGTAAACGTCTTAGAGTTTATCTTTGTCAAGACACCCTTTTAGTATAAAAGAAATAATTCTTCAATATTTGGATTATAGCTCTGAACCTGAGATGTCTGTCTCCATTTTTCAAGTAATTCCCCCAAATCCCAAATGGCAAAATATGAGAGAGATTTTTGTGATTACTTACTGTGAATGATTATGGTTTGGATCTATACTCTACAAAACCACAACTGTCTTCACATTAATGAGACAAAAATATAAGAAAGCGTCTTAGAAGATTGGCATTTCCTTGCTTGTGAGTTCATAATGCTTTTCATATATTTTATATAATCTCTTACTGGAGTCTGCCTTATGTAAGGTCTCAGTAGTGAAAATGAGGCCATCTATATGGTAGTCAGGGTTGTTTCCTGAAAGACATACTCTGTCTGTAGCAGAAAATAAATTGGATGAAGACCTTTAAAACCTTCACAGCCCTTTCATCAACCTGAGAGGGACCTTCCTCAGTAACTCCTCCTTAACTTTCTGTAGAGCAGCCTGTCTTCTCTGCCTACTGACATCATTATCCATACAACATTGGGGCTTGCCTACTGCTTAATATTCCCATCAGCTGTATTATCATTGTTTCTGCTTTTCATATTCTGCCACTCCTGGTTGAATGACATCATCTAACAAACCCTACCTTTCCTTTGCTTTGCATCATCTCTGGGAAAATCTTTTCCATTCATTTTCCCTGCCTTACCCACAGTGCTTTCTCCATGAAAGTTGTCAACTCTTCTGCTTCTGGGTATCTGTAATCCAGCAGGCGGACCTCTGAAACACAGCAAGCCAGCAGTTTAGTGTTATGTATTCATTTTATTTCAGTCACTGTGCAAATATGGTCAGTGTTTTATGTGAGCAGAGGGAGAGAGTGTGCTGCAGTTCAAGGCAATGTGGTACAAAGGGGAGCAGAATGGGAAAAAATGTATAATACAAACAGATGCAGCTATGCTAATAAACATCTTCAACTGTTAATTCTGCATAGAATACATAGGAGCTTTACTTCTGAGCTAGCACAGGAGGTAATACTGTGTTGCCACTTTCCAACTGGCATTACATTTACTATCTCATTAAAAAGATTCTTTTCCCTGTCCTCTTGGGGGAGGTTTCTGTTCAGTCCTCCCTGTTTCTGTGCTTATGATCAACACCTTTTTTAGCCCCATGTTTGTCCAAGATCAGGATGTTCCATAAATATTTATCAGAAACACTGGAATAATAGAAAGTTTTTCTTGATTTCCTGGGAATAGACAGGTTGTAAGCCTAAGAAGTTACATGTAAATGCTAGATTTTGCTATGCAGTAAAAAGGAGAAAAACCAAACTCCTAGTTATTGTAGTGTTTTGAGGAGCACATACTTCTACAACAACAACAACAACAAAAGGAACTGGAAGATACTGTTTTCAGTGCATTTTTGGGGTCAGTCATCTTTTTTTCCTAAAAAACAAAGTTGCCGACAGTTCCTTGAAAGATTTGCCCTACATCTTGCCTTCCAAGGGTTTTGTTTGTAGCACTGGCTGTCACACCCCTGAAATAGCAGTGCTATTTGGGGATACTTGTTCAGCAAACCTCCACCCACTGTCTTATTTGCTTGGAGCATGCTGCCCTATGATGCTTCAAGACATACCTGCTGGCATGCCCAAATGGTAGCTGTTTTGATACCCTCACTTCAAGGAGGGGCTTTTTCCCCCTCTCCTCTCTCTGTCATCACCTTGAGATTAGCCTCAGAATTATTCAGCAGGTTGTGACACAACAATGTCACAAATGTGCCTGCAGCATTCACGGGTGGAGAAGAGATGAAAGAAAAGTAAGTGAAAATCCTAAGCTCTGGATGTATTTGGTACCCTTTGTAGCAGCCTTGTATTGCCTCTAGATCAGCAATGAGGCTGACTGCAGGTCTCTAGACCTAGGGCATCTCCCTGGTGCCCTTTCAGCCATCCTTAGCCACCTGGGGGACTTGGTACATGGATCTTTAATGTAAAATGATACTGATACAATTGAAAACATGTTGCCTTTCTCATGTGGGTGTGGCATCACTCATTATACCTGTTTTAAAAAGGGAGGTGAGAGGAACCCTTTGTATCATGTCTGCTCCATGATTTTTCTTAGCATTTCAGGGTATGATGCAAGAATTATGTATGTATGCAAGTACACAGACACAATTATGTCACATGTGCTTCCAATTTTATTACTTAATTTTAGGTTTTTATTTAAGTGACTGGAAGATACTGATAAGCTGGTACTTGCTGCCTTGGAGACATTGTACCTACATAGTTCTTTAACCAGTGAGTGGTGCTGCCACCAAACTGAACCTGAGTTGGCATCTTCACAGGGTGCTCACTGGCGGTGGTACTGATTTGTGCACAGAAGATCCATAGCCAAAAGAATGCTGCATTACACTCTTCCCTTCTTGGAACTCTGGAAGCTGAAAATGTCAGGCTTTCTGTTCTAAAAGGTACTGACCCTCAAGCAAGTACCACATTTGACTTGAGGCCATGGAACAGACTTCCAAAGTAGAGTGATAGCACTGGGGTTGTGGGTCTGTAGTTTGAATAGTATTGTGTGATCTCATCGGCTGAAAAACCTAGATTTAAGATTTTCATATATAGTAATATATGGAGCAAGATGGAGGAGTTTGGGCATTGTCCAAGTCCTTCTTCTTCACCTTCTTCTTCCTTCTTCTTCATGGGTTTGAGTAATTGGCAAATAAAGTCCACATTGCAGACTTCAGGTAGTTAGTTATTGGGTTCTCACTGGCAGTGGTACTGATTGTAAAGTAAAAATAATTTAGGTGGTATTTCACAATTGGTCCTTGAAAAGACCTTGTAGAGTTAAAGGAAGTAGTCCATTTTACCTCAGTTTTCTAACTTTCTAGTCAGAGCTCATGACTCGTGAGGCTGTAATATAGATAAGAATTAATAAACACAGAGTCCAAACATGAAAACATGACTCCTGTGTGTTAATCCCAGCTCTAACATGAAGAAGAAAAGAAGATAAGAAAACCAACATTCCCTGACATGTTTTGTGCGTGGGTACCATGCTGAGGGCACATTAATGTCTAATTGGTTAACCTGATGCCATAACTAACACTGATTTATCATTTTCTAATGAAATCATCAGATTTTGGAACTGAGAATAAAGTTACATAGAAATTACACATTTTAACTATATGTGCATTTATCTTTGTCCCGTTTTTATCTTGCCTGCAGCAGTGGTATCTAGAATTTAGGGTATTCATGTTCCTTATATCAAAAAGGCTTATTCTGGAAAGTGAAGATATGCCTGTGTGCTGATGGGTATAGAGAAACGTGCATGTAAGGGTTCTCCTAGGTGAAATATAAATAAAGTAACTCAGAAACCCAAATATAGCTCAGCTTGGATTTCTTGATAACAGATCATCCCAGGTTTGAGTTTAAAAGTGTTTGATGTTCTGATGTGATTTGCTGAGCACATTTACCTTTGTTCCTGTGACAGAAGTGGTTGGCCTGACATTTGCATGAGCTCTGGCAGGCTCGTAAGTGGAACTTTCGCTCACGTATTCAGTGTAGAAGGAACAGCAAACACTATAATACTTAAAACTTTCTGGCGATAACAAATGAGATGGCATTTTTGTTTGCGCTTGTAATGAATGTTTGACTCAAAAGCCTATTTGGAGAGAAGGAATCTGATTTTAGTAAATCAGTATAATAAAGCCTTTGATTTTTTACCAAAGCCAGCTAACTGTAACTTCAGTGTTGGTATTTCAAGGCCTCTCACTGATATTTTAGAAGTTTGTGGTTGTTTGAGCTTCCTTTCCAGGCCCTGGGGAAATAAGAGTATGGTAAATCAAAGCCCAGATCACTGTTTGCATTTATTTTACTTCTCATTATGACATGTATGCAAACACTTAAAAGAAATAGGAAAAAGGTATAATCATGATAAGATCCCCTTTTTTTAGAACAAAGGGGAATACTTTTCTACTTTAATTTATTACACTTTCCTTAATACAATAAACTGAATTGAGTGCCTCATCAAGTTTGACAGTTCACTTATACTTCTAATTCAGTGATAGTACTTTTTAAAATAATTACTGACTGCTGAGAGATACTCCAAGAAAATAACTGGAAAATACTTTTTCTGTTCTGAAATGTGTCTTAATTACTTGTTTTTTTCTTTTCCAAGTGAGGAAGTTTTAAAACTGAAAAGTGCAGTTGAATACTTAACTGCCAAAAAAAGTCATTGTGCTTCCTTTGAAAGTAATTTTCCGTTTTCATTTGCAGTTTTTCTGCTTTCCTTGCCTGTGACAGCCAAAATCCAGTGTGAGATTGAGGATATATCATGAATCAAAAATATTTAATAACATTCAGTGAAATCTAGGTGACACTTTTTTTCAGTTTAATACACTCTCCAGCATAATTGAGAGAGTGGAGAAAGAAAGTGCTGATTTTATATATTGCAAAAAAGTTTTATAAGTGTCATCCTAAATTTGGATGCTTTTGTCCCCATGCTGAAATGAGATGCTCTGAAGGCTGTCTTCTTTCATCCCTGTTCTCTTGAGGAGAGGCTCTGCATCTAGCTTCTCAGGTGGCATAAAGACGCTTTGCCTATATTGAAGTTAACAGAGGAATGACAGATTATGCCAGCTGAGAATTGAGGTGCAAGACTTTAGCTACCAGAGCTGAAATGATAAAAGCATCCCATGGGAGGTAACCTAACCTTTCACAGTTTATTGATCATCTGACTTGTACTTCTGATGTCACTAGTTATTCTTAACCTTTCAGCTTCTCACTCCTGCTGTCTGCCACACAGGTCTTGCTGTGGCACCGCCTCTCCTCCAGGGAACAGGCTCCAGATTAGGACATTTTCTGCCTTCTTGAACGCTGAACAATTGCTATAGCAGTTTTCATGCCAGTCTCAGTCCTCTTTAGTCATGGCTATTCAAAACCACTTTGCTCGCCTAATTTCCCAGCATCCTCCCCAGGAACACATTGCTCCTGTGTTTACACTGTGGCCTCACTGCCACCTTATCCCTGTGCCAGGGCTGCTCTTAGATTACAGTGAGCACTGTCCCTCTAATGCAGCTTCTCAGAGCAGAAATTTAGCTTCTATTCCTGTGTTTCATCCTCTGCTCATGTCTCATTGCCTGGCCAATTCTTCTCTGTCCCATCTCCTGCCAGTTACTTTGTGGTTCACACGGCTGCCAAAATTTCCCTCTTTCCCTCTGTTCCATTTTTCTTGTGACTTTCAGCCTCCTACAGTATTTAATTTTTTCAATCTTTTCAAAGATATTTTTTTAAAAATCTGTTTCAAGGACACTTTTATAGCTTTTCAGGTTTCGGTGCTTTTCAAGTCCTGAATGAGTTGGCACATAAATGTGGTTAAAAAAAAAATAAAAATCTATGTTTCTATTGTAGAGTAAATTTTAAATATTATCTTTATTGGTGAGGGGGTGAATCTTCCACTCTTCTCAGCATTTAGGGCTCTTTTCTATAAATTTCTTAGTGCTCTGATTATGTCATGATTGACTGATGGCTAATTCTGCAAAAAGGGAGGGTTTTTACTTTCTTTGTAAAAAAAGGCCAAATGGAGCCAGTTTCCTTTACATTAAAATGTGCAAACTTATTCTGGTTTGTTTTCATTTAATGAAAAGCGTATGAAAACTATGAAAAATGCTGTACAAGGTAATAATAACATTGGGCTCTTTTATGTAGAGCAGAGTTCAAAAGAGTACCACTGGTTTAAACTCTCATTCTCCTTTCTTCATAATACTTCACCAAGATGCTTTCTGTTGTGAGGTGTGGCCATTTCTTTGCATACTGGTTCTTCTAGATTTTACTTGTGTTTTGTGTGTTTTCAGGAATATGTTTTTATTACCTAATACTGCTGGTTGGAGAAACTTGTCATCTGTCTTTTGTCAGATGTAGTTTTAATTTAGTGTTCCAACTTCTGTAGTCCTCCTTGTTCACTTTATAAACTTTAACTGGTTCTTCTGTATAAGTCTGCCTTGAACAACCAAGCCAGGAGAAGGAGGCTCACCAGCTTCATGCCCTGTTCCTATCTCCAGCCTTTTTTATTGTCCCAGCCCAAGACTGTAACTGAGACGTTCCTTTGAGGAAAGGTTAACTTGGATCACTGCAGTCCCAGCAGTACAGACAATTCCTTTATGTAAGAATCATAAATGTACTAGACAAGATGGTCTATAAGCAAGTCTACCAGAGTTCTTGATTGCATCTCAAATCAGGAATGGCAACTGTTCAGCTGATGACAGCATTCCTTGTTTAAGTTCCTGGATTTAAAGATGGCAGAAATGTCTGCCAAGAAAGGTAACTGCCAACAAAAAAAGAAGATTGCCTCTCTTGGGAGATGGTAGCAAGAATGTGGGCTGCCTTATTTTCTGATGTTTTTCTTTAGCATTTGTGATTTGGAAGATTTGTGTTTCTAATACACCAGGAATTGAAACCAGTCACCAGAAACAGAGCTTGAAATGCCATCTCTTAGTGGAAGACTGAACAGTTGGTCAGTGTTCCCATTGTAAGGAATAGTTTCAAAATATAAAGCCTGAAAGTTAAACCAAGCTCCTTTACCTCTTTTTACACATGCTCCAAGCACCTAAATCACTCAACAAGAATGCCATTTTTCAAGTGTCTTATTTTCTTTCCACAGAATTTCAAAAGCCCTGTGGGAAGTGCCATCTATGGAATATAACTGATATGGACACTTTTCTGCGACTATTTTTGTTGTTATGTTTCAAGATGAAGGCAATTGAGCACTTATAGGAAAAATAAATACATATGCCTTTTGCAATGTGTTGTAACTGAAAATTAAATATTTTTCTAGCATACCAAATAAAAATTTTGGCATATTTCCTGGAATCACTGAGCTTTCAGTAACATTTTTAGTTAATATTCTGCAGCCTACTGTTGTATTCGCCGCAGCTGACATGAGCTCAGAGAGTTTGTCTTTATTTAACCTTAGAGAGGAATCCCAGGCTTGCCCTGTAGTTGCCAGAGCTGTTGGGAAGGATCTGCTATAGACTGCAGGGGAGAGTGAGGACAGGGTCTGAACTGTGGCTGCTACAGATTTACTCCATTGGTGATATGAAAATCCTGAAGAATAAGTGAAGTTAGCCTTTATCAAACTCTGATTAATATTTGCTTTTGTTATCCATCCCTTTCCTTCTTTGTCTAATACTTTTATGAATCCTGTTGCTTAGATCCTGCATCCCTCTGCTCCTCGTGATGTTTGAAGTTGAGGGCACCGATTAGGACATTAACTTTTTATATATCTCCATGTAGAGGGGGTTAAAAAACATAAAAAGCCCCAATGAGTGTAAACATTCTGCATCACCTTTGCTCTCCAGAGACTTAAAATTGCAAGGGCATGCTGGTGGGAGGAAGTTGCTTCAGTGAAAAGTCAAAGCTTTTAAAGACACTGATTCTGATTCTCTGCTCCATTACACATTTTTCACACTGATGTAGCTCTTTCTTGTCAGCTAGTAGCAAGTAAGAATGTAAATGGCTTGTGGCAGTAGGACTGTGAAACAGACAGTAGCAAACCATTCAGTCTGATTTTTGATCTTATAGTTACTTGTTTACAATAATTTCACTGATGAGGTTGAATATTACCCAGCTAACTATTACTTAGTTCACTTTTAAGACAGTAATTACCCTCAAAATTTAAGATTTGCTGTGTCAGCAGTTATTAGAGGTATTGGTGGTAACCTTACTGTTAGCAATATTTATGCCAGGAAATAAATGCTTGTCTTTATTTGTTGGTAAATATTGGCACTGAAATTACATTAAATGTTATTTCTATAAATATTGATTTCTGTGGGTTCAG
Source organism: Rhadina sibilatrix (assembly GCA_013400275.1). Taxonomy (NCBI): domain Eukaryota; kingdom Metazoa; phylum Chordata; class Aves; order Passeriformes; family Phylloscopidae; genus Rhadina; species Rhadina sibilatrix. Next base: position 51,896 of record VWYO01003692.1, read on the forward strand.
AGCTACCCTAATATTTGTTTTCTCCCACATTAAGGAATGACGTTAAGGTCGGCTTGATGAAGTAGATATTCCAGTGCTAGATTTATTATTTGAGTGTGTGAAAAATCTAGAAAATGTGTAGCTTACCAAACTGAGCTTGGTTTCAGCTGCAGATTTTACTAATAGTGAAAGGAAATTTCCATTGTTAAAAAAATCTGAAGGCCTCCCCTCATGCTACGTTTTCTGAAAATGGAGAAATGGGATGCTGGTTCGAGATGGGAAGTATAATAAACCTGAATCACTGTGCAGGCCTGTAGAGGTTTATTTTCAGCCAGTATCTGCAAAATAAGCTGCAGGGTTCAGTTTGCAAACACTATTGTGAACCAGACCCTGCAGGGTTTGCTGAGCTCCAGTTACTGCTCCTAGTAAGGCTTATTATCCTGTCACAGGAGATGTAAGAAAATCCATCTCTCCCCTTTAAACATGATAAACCTTTGTCACCTACAATGCAATTAATGTTAAAAATAGAAGAGTGCTGATGATAAGATTGTGACTTGCAGGCAATGAGCCATTGTCCAAGTACAGGAGACTTATCTGGCGGGCCAGTCAGCCTACACGGTTTGCTGTCAGTTTGCTGATTGCCATTTCTCTCTGGGTTTGATGAAATATTCATGTCTTTGCTCTGCTCTCTGCAAGCACTATTGATTTCTTGTATAAACGTGGCTATATTTAGTCTAGACAAATGGAATGTGGATTGCTGCTGAATAAATGGGATGAAAGCCTGTCCGCTTCTCTTGGTCGGTGGCAATTATTTATAATCAAGAGTAGTTTTTGTAAGTTAAAGGTGATTTTTTATAATTTAGTGATTAGTCTCAGAACAAAAGTAAGCACTTAGACACAGTCATTTTGTTGGGATAACAGGTTAAGAAGCCAAATTATTCTCTGAGGTTTACAATCACAGCTATTAGGATTTTTTAAAAAAAAGGACCCAGGAAAGTGTATGTTTTCAGAATTTTGAGAACACAAGAGTGTGATCAGTAGAAAAGATTTGGTACCTTTTCTCTTATTTTTATAAAATCTTTTACTTATATATTTGATCTTAGAGTTAGAATTCAGTCCTTTCCATTTGCTGCAGTTTCAGCTTTTACTACTTCAATTTTGCTGCCTCTGCTTACTAGAATATTTCTGTTTCATTTTGGTTTTTTCCTTGGAAATAAATACAGCTGCAGCAGAGAAAAAGGAGAAAATATGCTTAAAATCTTGTTCCCGAGTCATTTCCGACAGCATGTTTGTTTTCAATTAGTAATCTTATTTTCCAGTGAAGATAGAGGAGGAATAGGAACTGGAGTGGATGTGTTTGTGTTTCACTGTCCTCTTGTGGATGGAATCAGAACTGCTGGGCTTTAGCAGAAACCTTCAGCTGCTATCTATTTTCCTCTTGTAGATATGCTGCTTGTTAGAGTTTTGTTCTTTTGAAACAGATAAGGTTACACTGACTCTCTTCACTTGATGTGCAAACCAGAACTTTACAAGTATTGTAGAGGAAGTGATCAAATTGCTCTGTTCTGCTGCTATTTAGTCCCTTTGAATTAAATTAGGAGATAGAAAATACAGGATCCTCCATTAAGTACTTTAATGTCAGATTAAGAATTTATAACATTGCTACAACAAACTGAAATAATTCATTTTCTTACAGGCCATATTCGTGTGCTTTTCCAAAAAGCACAGTGGTCACTTTTCCAAAAGCTGTATTAAAACTTCTCATTTTGTGTGTCAAATTATTTCTCCATATTATATGTTATTCCTCAGTGTTTGCCAGGTATATTTATATGCAGTAGCCATGTAGCACTGAGTAGTTTTTTGTGTGCAACAGTATCCTCAGAAAATCTACACACTAGCTTTGAAAAATCTCTTGCAGTGCAATGGGAACTGCAGTGCCTTCATCTTCTGGTGAGGAAGTGCCCTGAGTGTTTATTGTGTAGCATCAATAGTCCCTAGGAGATTTTCACTAAATATTGCTCCATTGGGCTATGACATGGTTTTAGAACAGGGTTGCATGTTAACCTGTTTCACAGAATATTAATCTGGGACTGTTTTTGCAGAGAATGGAAAGGAAGTGCTGAAGTTTGCGTACAGCATAGATTGCATTAAATGTTTTGAAAGGTCTGTACAGTGAAACAGTCTCTGAGTGAAACGGGTCTTTTTCCTGGTAGGAACGCTGTCTCTTCTCCTTCTCCTGTTATGTTTAATGTGCACACGTTCTGTTGTTTTGTTCCCGCAGTGGATGTGAAGTCGGAGGTTCCCGTGGGACTGGAGCCTATCTCACCGCTGGACTTGCGCACCGATCTCAGGATGATGGTTCCCATGGTGGACCCCATTGTGCGCGAGAAGCAGCTGCAGCAGGAGCTGCTCCTCATCCAGCAGCAGCAGCAAATTCAGAAGCAACTGCTCATTGCAGAGTTCCAGAAGCAGCATGAAAACCTGACCCGCCAGCATCAGGCCCAGCTCCAGGAGCACATTAAGGTAGCAACATTTTTCATTTATCCCTTACTTTATCTGAAAAATGAGTATGCTTAAACAGACATGGAAAGGGAACGTGCCTGAAATGTTTGTTGTGACTGAGACATGGTGTTTGAGTGCTCTTTTCTCTGTATTGGGATGATAAAAGCCTTTTAAAGCAAAGCTGCTGGCACCTACCAGTGACTTGCTCACGGCAGACCAAGGCAATACTATGAGAATCGTGAAGCTCATGAAGCCACCACATCCACAAAAAATCAAACTACTTATTTTGCAACCTGGATTTTCAGCTGAACTTCAAAATGGCTGTTTTATCAGTATATATTGGTTTTAGTATATTAAAAGACTGCTTTATTGGGTTGTTGTTTGAGTTTGTGACCACAAATCAAATTGATAGGCAAGTGAATAATATTTGCATTTGTAAAATGGAGGAAACCCTGAGTGTTGTGTTTTCAGTCATCTCTGAGCTACCTCACATAATACAAAAAGAAAATGATTTATGAGATTGCATGCACTATAGCAGGATTGCTATAATGGATTTTGACTGGGAATTTATGATCTTGCCTTTCATTTCATTTTTTTCCTTCTTATCTACTTGCCATTGTGCTGCTGTGCTAAGCTTCCACTTGACAGAGCTGACAAATGCAGCAGAGCATAGCAACCAGAGCTGGGTGATGGCAAAGAACAATGTGAAGTTTCCAGGCATCTTTGCCAAAAGAGAAAGAAGTGAAACCAGAGCGGCAGGCTGCTACCTGACACTAGAGTTCAATTTGGTGACAGCCAGTAATGCACTATGCCTGCCTTTTATAAGTCAGTTAAGAGATGAAAAGAAGTGTAAGCATAAAATCAAGCACTGATCCTCAGTTTCTCAAGGGGGTTGTTTTAACCAGGACTGACCTAGAAAACACTGCAAACTGCACTTTCTCATGTCTTTTTGTTCTGTGCAAGTTACAACAGGAACTCCTAGCCATTAAACAACAGCAAGAACTCCTTGAAAAAGAACAGAAACTGGAGCAGCAAAGGCAAGAGCAGGAACTGGAGAGGCATCGCAGGGAGCAACAGCTTCCTCCCCTCCGAGGCAAAGAAAGAGGACGAGAAAGTAAGAGCCAATGTACCATGAATCCTAATCAGAAATGAATCTATTCCCCTTTGCATTCTCCCAGCCAAAATGAGCTATGAACAGGAACCTGAAGGAAGCCTATTCCTGTGTGAAGTATGCAGGTCGAGAAGTCAAGACTGTGCTTTGAGAAGGGCAGGGCCACCCACTGCACCCACAGAAACACGTTTCTGGTTTGTGTGCAGACTTGGAAGACTGCAGGAAAGCACAGTTTGACAGACTAGTATATATGCACCTCAGGAGTCAAGCTCTTTGTATTAAAAAAATGGGGAAATTTGTAAATGTAAAGCTTTGCATGACAACTTTCTGAAGAGCTTATTTCTCAATACAGAAAGCACTATGAAACAGCAAAAAATTAGTTGCTGAACATTGTTTTAAGACTGAAAATAAAATGTAATATTTAAGAATATCTTGGGATGAGACTTCTAAATATTTTGCTAGAACTTTTGCAAACTGTCTTGTGTTTGTTCTTGATGACATTTCATGAGGTGTAACCAAGAGTTATTTCTAGCTTATATATAGCTATAAAGAAAATAAGTATAAAGGTTTGTTAGGATTTGGTGCTCACTAGAGGGAGACAGATACAAATAATTCTCTTTAGTGAGGTTAGTTTGAAAATCAGGTTAAAGTACAGTGTGAAGGTATTCAAAATGAAGCTACCACAAACAGATACTATTAATTTGCCTTACTAAATGAGCTCAAGAATTAACTGACAAAGACCGAATCAGAAAAGAGGCTTTTTTTTTATCTTGGGAGGAAAAATACATCACTTCAACAGCTGTAGGTGTACCATGTTGTAGGCTTTAGAAATTAAGGTGTCCATGGTGCTTCTAACACTTTGAACAACAATGAGCCCATAAAAATTTTCCATCTTATTGACCTAGAAATGTGAAGGTATGGAAATTGCAGGAACAAAATATTCCTCTAAGAAGTATAAAAAAAAATCAGCCTCCATATGAACAGTTGGGCTTTATCAGTGTTCCTGCCAGAGGAAGAGCAGAGATATGACCTCAATGGTTCCCTTCTCAATTTGAGCTTGCTGGGTGTCTGTTCAGGATGTAACAGCCAGCCAAGCAGCTTGTGACCCCTTCAGGCCCAGCCCCAGAGTTTGTTGTTGGTGATGATCTATTTAATGAGTAGATGAGGGAAGAGAGGTGTGGGCAGGAGGGTTGGGGTATGAAACAGAGAGGTAGCAGAGGTAGTTTGTGGGCAGTGGGTCACATTGGGACATGCTCAGCATCTCAGCTGTGGTGTTTCAGGGTTAAGTAACCAAATACTTAGAGTATCAAATATGCCTTAGTGCTGCAACTTTCAAAGAAATGGGGTTTCATCCCCTTTTTTTTTTCCTTAATGAACGCTGTTTTGGCTGTGAGTAAAGAAGCATGTCCCATGCTGCAAGCCTGAATTGGCAGTTTAAACTTACAATGAGATGCTCTACTNTTATGGAAAACCAAAAGATTTTTTGTTTTCATACTTTTTTTTTTTTCCTTAATGAACGCTGTTTTGGCTGTGAGTAAAGAAGCATGTCCCATGCTGCAAGCCTGAATTGGCAGTTTAAACTTACAATGAGATGCTCTACTTTTTTGTTCTGTATTGAGCTAGCCACCAAAAGAGGTCAAAATGCACTGTCTCCTGTCTTCCAGACATCCCAGGTAGAAGCTCTTAATGGGCTCCAGTTAAAAGCCTCACTGCTGGCTCTTTCTGCAGAGTTCTGCTTAAAACCAAGACAGTGTTTAGAGGACAGTTTTGCTGTTTTATTTAATAGTAATCTATTACTTTATTAAAAGAAAAAACATTCATTACTAAAAACTCAAACTGACCTTTTGTTAATGTCTTTCTAGTTCTGTTGTTGGTTTTGTATTTGGATTGTTGGGAACTATCAGGAAATAATTTAAATTCTTTAGATACATCTGGCCCTGGATAAATGGCCTCATCTACTGTTGAAATATTCCTTATGACTTCACTGGATTTTTGGATCATGGCCAGCTTCAGGCTTCCACAGACAAGTATTTAATCCAAATGTTATCTCATTTTGACTTTTTTCCACCAATAGCTTTTTTCATAGTTTACAAAACTTCCAGCAATCAGACACAGACTCTGTTTTGGGGTTTGTTTTCTTTAAAAAGGTAATTTTTTAAAGTAAAGATAAGATGCATTTAACTCTGTGTTTCTTAGGGGCAGTGGCCAGTACGGAAGTGAAGCAGAAACTTCAAGAGTTCCTGTTAAGTAAATCAGCTACAAAAGACTCTCCAGCAAATGGGAAGAATCATTCCATGAGCCGCCACCCCAAGCTCTGGTACACGTATGTTCAGTATTAAGCTGCTTCTTTGTCTGGTTGAGGTATCAGCTAAAACTTGGCAGAGTACTTTTCCAACAGGGGTGTTGAGAGTCTGCCTCCAGAGCAAGGCAGGAGTTCAACTCAAAGATTAGCAAAAAGCCAGAAGTGTTACATTTCTGGTTGAACTAAGGAGTATTCAGTGTTCAGTGATGAGATGAGAACTATACAGAACAAGACTTTCTAAAAATCTATCTAATTGTTTTTATTAAAGCTGCTTCATCTGTAGTATCTATAGCTGTTGCTATCACAAATTTTACAACTATACCTGTCATTTTTTCAAGTATCTTAAATTTTTGCAGTTAGAACAATCTTGTGTCTGTCTTACTTGGATTTTGAATCAATCACAAAACATTGCCTCTTGAAGAGATGCTACTTTGCTTCCAGTGAAGATTGCTTGAATGGTGTTAGTAATTAAAAAGAATTAAAATTAAAAAGTTAGTAAAAAAAGGATTTTGAGAAAGACAGTGGTCAATAATTTTATGAGTCTTGGATTTTAATATCCGAACTGCATATTATGATAACTTGGCCATGACGAGAATCTGCTTAGACCATGGGAGCAAGTGATTTTGTTGAGTCCTTCAAATGGTCTATTGACATGTTAACAGTTTAGGGTTTTGCAGTTTTTATTCCCCACATAAATTAGTCCAAAAAAATGAACTCTATCTGCGTTTCTGAAAGACTTCAACGTCATGCCCCCATTGACCTTCAATAGGACAAACAGAAATTCATGTGGTACACTAGGTTTCCATCTTTTACTTACTCTTTTTAAAAAGGATTGCTGACTGTTGGGCCTTGGAGTTTGCATTCTGAGCTAACCAGAGCATTTTGGTAAAATTATTTAATAAATAATTAATTGTGTTAGGTGGAGATACAGTAATTAATTATTTCTTTTCTTCCAAATAATGCATAAAAGTCTCTTGAATATGTAAGATTTCTGGACTAATAATCTGAGCTTCAGATGACTGAGTATGAGGAGCTCTGCAGAGGATGCCTTCTGCTACACTACAGAAAGTAGTACTTCCTCTCATGACAGAGACATATTACTGATTAACCACACTGTGTTGGAAAGACAAGCAGGGTCTGTAAAAAGCCAAGTAAAATTATGTTTAGGTAAACACAAAGTTTGAAAGTTTTTCTCCTTTCCCTCTCTCCCTCTCTAAAGAAAAGAAAAACAACCAAATCCGCCCCCCCTCCCAAAAAAAAAAAAAAAAAAAAAAAAAAAAAAAAAAAAAAAACAAAAAAAAAACCAACCAAAACAAAATAACCCAACTCCCGTTTCTGGGCCAAAGGATGCAATTTCTACATGGTTGTTCAGAAAGCTCTGGCCACAATATTTCTTTCATCCAGCAGTTGTCAGAAAGCCCTCTTCAGCCTGGAGCTTCTTTGCTGACGTGAGTGCTATGTGCTGCAGAGTGATGTGCTCCCAAAATTTACAAATTGCACTTAAAGTCAAGGTTTCATTTACCTTGTCCACTAAATAATTTGGGGGAGGAGGGAATCCAAGAGATAATGGTTCAGTATTTCTGGTTATTTTGTTCAAGCCCTCCCGCCCTGAAAATCTCCCACATTTTGATAGAGAAGGCTTGATCAATATATGTCTATTTGTATGTAATAAATGGCTTTGTCAGCTGATTCATATTAAAAGGAAACACCTGAAATGGTCAATTCCCTAAAGTGATGACAGACCCTGTCTGTAGATCAACATGAATCTTATCCTATGTGACTTCTGTAATGAGTGCAAAAAAATGCATTTTTGGGAATCCCAAGGAGTTCCATAACTTACAGTAAGAGTGAAATTGGTTACATGAGCCTGTGGTTTGTGCGCACTTAGACGAACAAGAACATAAACACAGCTGAGACCTGTACAACATGTGTGGATAGTTACTGCTGGTCACCTCAGTGACAGCTAATTTGTGACCTCTGTGTCTGCTGCAGGGCTGCCCACCATACCTCACTGGATCAAAGCTCTCCACCCCTGAGTGGGGCCTCGCCACCATACAAATACACTTTACCAGGAGCGCAGGATGCTAAGGATGATTTTCCACTTCGTAAAACGGGTGAGTTAGCGTTGTTTATTTGAGCCCCTTGCCCAGCAATTCTTCCACCCTTTATTTTAACCAGGCTGTCCATCAGCAGGCATATATCATATTCCACAAACCCTGTTCAAGGCGATACTATGAGTAAGTTCAAAGATCTAGACTGCAAGGTCAGCCTGGCCACATGGTACCAAGAGTCAGTGTTTCCCAGTGCTGACAGCGAGTGCAGGCTTCAGTTCTTACAAATTTTGTTTCTAAACAAATCATTTCATGGATTTTTATTTTCTTTGCTCTTCTTCTGGCTTAAATAACTCTGTCTGCCCTGCTTGGTAGATATAGTATCTATCTTTGGATGGTATTCTGCTTTTAGACAGTGTTTTTCAGGGGGAAAACTGTGGAAAGAGGAGGAGTTGGATTGATACTGTATTTTGTGTCATTGATTGTCAGAGTTTGTATGCATATCACAGACTCACAGAATATTCTGAGCTGGAAGAGAACCAAAAGGATCATGGAATCCAACACTTAAGTGAATGTCCCATATGGGGATCAACCCGTGACCTTGGCATTACCAGCACTGTGCTGTGTCCATATAGACACATTTGCATGTCTTCTGAAAATGTTCCTTTGAAGGTTTTAGAATATTTTAGAAGACCTAACAGTTGAATATTTTATTTTGGCAGCAGGTGAACTGTAGACTTAGCTTTTTCTGCACCACAAAGAAAGCTAGAATGGTGGTGGAGTCCATGTGGCTGTTGCCTCAGGACCTTGGTGCAGTGACTGGTATCCAGGAATGCGGGGAGACACTCAGAGGAGGGGGGAAAAGGAAAAGAAAACATGAGATCGCTTATTGCATGAGTCTGCTGTTGAGTGATATAGTTACGTTCAGAGAGAAAGTCTGACCCCCTACTGTGCTAACAGCCTTTGAATGCAATTTAGACACTGGGAGATTGAAAACTTAGTGCAAAACTGACTTGAGAAGAAGTGGCATTTGGGCCCAGCATATATTCAGAGAGAAAATTCAGCTTGTATCTAATACTTAGGGGCAGACTTGCTAAGCTCATATTATATCCCCAAATATTTTCAAAGGAATGGAAGCATGAAAAGCAAAATGCTAATTTATTCTATCTGAATTACATTTCATACAATATGGTGGCAATATAACAAGATTCTATAAAATCTTGTTCAGGCTGTCCATCACAATAAACCCTTATGTGGCTCTCTGCTTAATACCACTGAAAAACATATATTTGCCAATATGGCAACAGACTATACATTTTCATTTTTTGAACAAAAGGATACATTCTGCATCTTCTAAATGCTGTGAATTAATCTACATGTATTTGAAATGCAAGCTTTAATTTTTCTTCTATGTTTATGTATCTTAAACATTATGATTGATATTTATGATGTGTCAGACTGTTGATCTGTAAAACAAAACATTTTCAAACTTTGTAACAGTAAAGTTCTCGTGCAGCTGCTAATACTTTTATATCTCTGTGGGGGTTTCAAAATATTCCTTAATTCAATTCCCATTGTCTGCATAAGAGGACTATAATATAATTAAATCCAGATGTTTTCTATATGTTATTCCAAATATTTGGGCATGCAGTGCATCAGTTCCAAAATTTAACAAAGGACATGATGACTCTCTGAAAAGATATCTACAGAATAAATAGACAAATACTAATATATTCATTAGTATAACTGTTTCTATGACATTGACATAGCGATTCTGATAAGCAAACATAAATGAAGTGTACAGCATGTTGTATGTTACCAACAGAGGATATTTGGTATCTCCGAAAATATCTGTGAAAATAGCAGCTGTTAATATCCTGTTTACACGTCCAGTCTCTCTGTGTACTAGAGATGTTTAATTCCAGTCTTCAGCAACATCCCCACGAAGTTTTCAATGATTGTTCATCAGGTTGAGTGTAAAAGCAACAGGAACCAAATCGACACAAGTCAAATGACCCTAAACTGATCTGGGTGGCTATAGGGCCATCCTCCAGGCAGAGGGGACATTGTGGAGCCTCTGTCATCCTCACGGGACCTTACTAGACAAAGATGTCCCACGAACACTCATGTGTATGGACAGGCTGTAAGCCTGCAGAAATCTGACCTTTGCCATGAGGGGTGAACCTCTTTTCCTCCCCTTGAGGCTATGAACACTTATTGCCACTGGCTCCTGGTAAACCCTCTGTGGTGCTGAACCTGCGTGAAGTCAGCAATTCATATGAAAGCAGAGCTCACATTCCTTTCAGCCTTTAGAAAGGAATACCTGTTGCGACTTTTAATTACAGCTTTGTTTTGCTTTTTAAGTTTGGATTTTTTTTTTTTAATCTTTAAAATATAAGATACAGAGGTATCTTTCTCTTCTCCAACTTTGATAAAATGCTCTTGTAAGATAATTCTGATTGAATCAAGTACTCTGAGACCAGATTTAATGGGAAACAAAGCTGAATGATTCTTCCCTGACATCCTAATGTGTTTTTCAGTGCTAAGGGAAAACCAAGTGTCACACAGGCATTGTAAATCATGAGTTTTGCTTGCTTACTTTCTTGTTCAGTAATCCATTTAATCTTTGCATAATTTGTCCTGAAGTGGGATCTCCTTTTTAATCTTCTAAAAATTAATTCTGAAAGAATGGTACAAAGGAAAATATTTTCTGCAGCCTGTACTCTTCTAGTATCTAGAATGATGGAATGCTTAGATAACTAGGGAAAGACTTGAGTTTTGCTCTATCAGTGTTTACAGTTAGGTACCAGAGTTGACATCCTAGTGCAGTGACTGTGGTTATTCAACAAGTCTCAGCCATGTGGATTGTTCCTTTCTGTACAAGATGCAGCAGAAGTTGTCAGCAGTGAGCTTCAGAAAGTTTAGCTGCATGGAGGATTGGGACTGTCCTAGGGGCTAGAGGCCAGGATATGCAACTCTTTGCACAGCTGCATTCAGATACTTGGTGTTGACAGACTTTGAAAAGAGCAGAGCAAGGGGAGCTATTGCTTCACTGGATAGATAAATACACCATAAGGAGAAGCTACACATCTGTAGCTATGAGCAGAATTTAGTGTAAACAGCATAAGATTAAATTTTAAAAATCCCCAGAACTTGCACCATGGATACCAGTTGTAGTGTGTTTTCTGCAAAGCACCCAAAAGCCTGAGCAGCACATGGCTCATTAACTTTGAATGAGACTAATGCATCTAAATTATCCAGAGAGGTTTGAAAATACCTCCCTATTACTGAGCACTTTTGAAATTCATACTGACTGTTTTAAGAGCTCTGATGGGAGCCATGTACTTTTGAAAATCTGATCATTTAATATGGGGAACTTTTTCTTGTTGAGCTCCTCTATTCTGTGACTATCTGTCCACAAAAATATGATCCTCTCTATGAGGTTACTGTAAAACTAATAAAAACACAATAAGCAGCGTGGGTTTGGTAGGGTAGATATTTTCTAAGAATTTTTTTTCTATTTTTTCTTTAACCTTTTTGAAATGCAGAATTCCTGGCAATGGCCCTAACATTTGCGTTTTCTCCAATCTTTAAATTTTCTTTCTTTGTATGCAAGTGTTGATACAAACCAGCAAAAGCCAGTAAGTTCCAACAAGGGTTAGCTCTCTGGCCAAAGTGGCATACTTTTTAAAAATGTTTCTGTAGATGGTATTTCTGCATTTTGTTTCATGTTTTGGCTTTTTTGGAAGAAATTCCCGGGGACATCATCAAATCAAGTATGAGCTGTTTTTTCTTTCCTGAGTTTAGCAGAATCATGGAAGAATGGGAATGTCAATTGGTATTTCTTTTCATTTTGTTTTTGTGCCAGTTGAACCTTTCTTTGTGGATGGAGTTGTATGCTTACGATTAGGGACCTGAAGATCTCTCACAATATAAAAATTTGAGAAGATGTTTGTAGCTCACTTTCCAAAAATTGAAAGTGTACTCAATGGAAACAGCAAGGGTTTGTTTTTTTTTAATAGCAAATCGTATGAGGTCCTTCCTTGGATGGGAAAAGTTGTGTAATTTCATACAGGAAAAAAGAGGAGTTGAAGGATTGTTTAATATTGTGATGAAAGAGAGGAAGAAGGCTGTCCTGTACAGCCATGAAGATCACTCTGTAAAAACCATATTAAGTTAACTTGATTAGGCAGTAGAATAACAGTGTAAGTCTTGTATAAATGGGAATGAAAGATTCCTGAATGAGAACTCAGCAGACTTTTTTTTAAGAAAAAAAAAATTAATTAGAATATTTCCTTACAATTCTTTGTGTACTTAGTGACTCAGTAATTTACTGGAGCAGTTGAAAATCAGAAGAAAAACATTTTGTGTTTGAAGGCTTTTTCTCCTTTCCCCTTTTGTCCCACCAAATTTTATTTCTGTTTGCATTTTCTAGGAAAACACTCTTTTGTGAGGTAATAATATATGAAAAAACTGGATTTCTTTTGGTTTTCATCTTTTAAAAAAAAAATGCTTAGAGTATCCCAAACCCTCAATTACCATGTCTGCCAAAATGAAGAAGTTCAGCTCAGTGGAGAGAAGTGCTATTTTTCTCTGACTTTATGAGTGAGCACAATAAATGGGAGAGGCACTTTGTTTATTGAAGCAGGGAAACGAGGCAAACATATGATTCTCCTAAGTTTATCCCATTTTCCAGGGATGCTAAGCATTCCTGCCTCTCCAGAGTCCTTGTTTTCCTGGGTTGGTGAAACATCTCAATAAATTTGGACTAGGTAACATGCCCAGAAGAAATCATTACTTATCACAGTGAGAAGGAGAAAAGGTACCCTGATCTCGACTCCTCTCCCGGTTAATCACCAAATGTTTTTAGCCTTCCCAAATTCAATATCAATAACTTCAAAGCATGTAATCGATAGTAGGAAGTTATAGAAAGAGGCAAAGCTGCAATTGTAGGGTGAATTGGAGACAAAGCTTCCAGATTCATGTCATGAGCAGGCCAAACCAGTGTCCAGGCCCTGGGAGCCAGCTGCTCCAAGGAAATGTGGTTGTAGCTACTGTGAGGGGCTTCTGTTGCCTCCAGCCCATCCGAGCCCTGCAGCCTCCCAAGCTGGGGCTGAGGAGGGATGTCCTGTCATTCTAATTGAGCTCAAGGTAGAGGAGAATTTATTTGAAACATCCTAAAACTAGATAAAGATGAGTGCTAGGATAGGCTTAATGACACTGGCAAAGAGAAAAGAACTTGTGTAGGTGTGCTTTGGTATCACGAAAGCTGCCAGGGCCTGCGTCAGGTTTCAACAGGAGTCATCACCAGAATGGTTCTCATGAAGACCATCATAGTTGTCTCATCAGTGGAAGGTTGTTCCTCTAATGTATTTTATTTAACACTTTTAATTGCAGAAAAATTTTTTGTGAGTGGGTAAAAAATTTACTCAGTTTCTGGATTCAGTGTCTTTTTCTTTTAGCAAAAATTCCACTCCGTGTATCATTATCATGTTCTGTTTTGCCAGTAATTATTTTATGATGCTACCATCCCTTCTTTAAACTGATTATACAGTCTTGATCAAAATACTTAGTTCTTTTACTGATAAGTGGGTAACCAAAACTAAATCGTGAAGTTCTGCTTCATGCGAGTACATAAAACTTTTCTTACACTGTGTATGTTTTCAAAAAATGCCTTATAAAGTAGCATTTAGAAGTACCTTGCATAACTTTTTGATAAGTAATCAGATACTAGACACCTTTTTGACTTTTGAACCTAAAGAAACTGCTTCAATAAGCAGCAGGGAACAGACCTAAAATCTAAAGCATTCTAAGAGCATAATGTCCATTGAAAATGAAGTAGAATGTTTTTAATGGGTATTTCAAAGCTTATTCCCTCTGGATAAATAAGTTACAAAATACTGCATATAAAATTTGAGACTCTTTGAAGTCAGTAGAAACTGTCCTGTTTGATTTCAGTAGGATTAGGATTTTTCTTCCTCTGTATCTAGAGAAGGGACAGTTGAAAACTTTTAGAAAAGTAAACAACATCTAAAAGATGGCAAAAAGAGAGAAACAGAGAAGTGAGAAGTGGAAATCACATGGTATGGTATCATCTAAAATAGAAGATATCGGTTAGTAAAGACTACACTTCTCCAAAATCCTGCAAAACATAGTTTCACTGAAAAATCTATTCAAACCCACAACTCTAATTAAGGGGTTTAGCTGCCAAATAACATGTTGTGGCTAAAGCCAAGTGAGCATTACAGAGCCATTCATGAGCAAAGGCATAAGCTTTGTACTTTGCTTTTGATTTTCTCATGGGAAAGTAATATAAATGAGAGTGATACCTCCCTGTTGGCTTTAACTGTTAGAAATGCAAAGCATGCTGAAATTGTACATAATTCTCTTCCAAAGCAAAGGAAATAGCATTTCAATGGTTTTCCTCAGTGTCTCGTTGAGTTATGATGGTGCACAATTATTCTTGTTAAATTGCTCTTCCAGATGGAGGTTTACAATGTATATTTAGCTAATTAAGTTGTAGGGGACTGGAATTATCCCAGAGCATAAAAAAATCTATCTAAAAGTAAATTTATTTTAATTCAGTATGGTTGTGAAGGTGTAGTATGGATGTCCAATTAAGACTTCAGACATGGGTTTTTTCTTCTCACTTTTCTTAACATGATCAGATATTTTCACAAAGTTGGCCCTGCCTACAGAAGTTCAAGAAGACAAACGTGTCTTGAATTTCCAAGACATGGGGCCAATATTATCTTCATTTTTCTTCAGTGGGGCTGAATTGCCTTCCTACTCTTGAGATGAACTTGGCCAATGGTTCTCATCTGCTAGGAGAGCAAGATACATTGTGTTTTGGTTGCTTTTGCTTCCTTGGCATCCTCTTGCCTTTGGACAACTCCAGAGTACGACTCAGCAGTCTAGACCTAACCACCTCGTATTTACCAATGGCACTGATGACCTGTTAAACTGGGGAAGAAGATGATGGTGTTTCATCGTGAATTTCTGAAGGTTGATGAAATATTGGACTGTGCTTTTTGCCTGACATCAGTGAGTTATCACTGATGGATATTTTCCTAGATTAAAATCTCTGGGATATAAACACCCTATGAACTAGTTCTTTCTTCTATGGGGCTTGGGGAACAACATAATCATGAACATGATTATTCTTTAAAAGATAAATCATGTATCTAAGGGTCAAATGGTGACCATGGCAAAAGCCTTTACTTTGGGGGCTAGGGGATTATCTGTGACAGTTCTTCACTGATTCTGATTTAGTGGATTTGGGAGGAGGATTTAGACTGAAGAATGGGATTTGCTATATTTGCAGAAAGTAAGATATTTTATTCATATTACTTCTTCCCAGCTAGAGCCAGCTGGTGTAGATGGTCAGAAGAAAGGGTATGAATTACCAGTGGATACCCAACTAGAAGGACTGCCAGTCATGCATATCTTAATTTGTTTATTGAATTATTACCATTCAAATGAGAGATACCCTCTATTCAAGCACCTGTTTCATCTTCTTTTCTCATCTCCACGTCCTGAGAACTCAGATGCAAGTTGGCTCCAGAAAGTGCTGTAAAGTTGTAATAAAATTACAGAATTTGACGACATGCAGAGAAGATGAAAATTAATTTTAAGCCATCCTTGTTCCTTAATTCTATGGTTCAAGACAGTATAGTAGTATTTGCTTTTTAATCCCCTAGTTATCATTGGAAAAGGATATTATTTTACCTGTAAGACAATTAAGATGGACCTGACATAGTAGTGAAATGTCATGTTTCAGCAGGCTTGAGATGTAACGAGGATTCATAAGGCCCAGTAAAACCATGGCCTCCTTGAAACTGCTGTATAACCCTGTGGTGCAAATGGAAGGAGATGCTGTTTCTTTGCTAAACCTGATTTTTTAAAATATTCTATCAAGAGACCTGTTCTTTTGCCTTATAGATTACATGAAGAACATATACCAATAGGAAATACATCATGCTGCACAGATATTCATGATCTCCAATTTGGCTAAATACAAGCAGTACAATAAGTCATTTCTATATCTAACTCAAAATATTTGTTTCATTATCCATGGAAACAAGTGTTATCTTTCTAGGCACAATTAATCATGTTTCATAATGACTGAAGTAAATAACAAAGAAAAGTTAGATATTTAAAGTAGCTTCAGGGACTATTTAATTTTTGAACCTGATTAGAAAATTAATGAAAATTTGCTAATCTTGTTAAATTGGTTTCCTTAGCCTGAAGAGAGCAGAAGGGCAATACCCCCTCTAATCTAGTTAGCTCTGTTACCACGTGTTTCACTAAACCTGTTTTTTTATTTAGGGAATGGATATTTACCTTAGTCTGAAAAAATAAAGCATTCTACCTTCTACAGAAGTAAAATAAAGCAAAGGACTAAAGGGTTTCACATATGACCAGCACTCCCCATAAAGTGAATGGTTGTACAGGAAACAGTTTCAGTATACCCTGAAAACACATTAGGTGATACAAGCCAGAAAAACAAAGCATCTCCATCCTGTACTGCTGTATCTGGTTCTCCTGCCTTGTTGGGACTCCCCAGTAGTCAGGTCCATGTAATTCTTGGACGAGCTTTAGAGGGCATGTGTAAATAGCTTTCACTCTCATTAATCTAATTTAAAACTCTTTCAGAAGTGGCAATTTGAATCAACAGAATTGAAAAATCATTGAACCCACAGAATTATATTATATGCAGACTACTATCATCTTCCAGTCCGTCATCCAGTGGGGCAAATGTCCACATGTACGTTGTCCAATATTTTCTTCCATTGGGATATGGCCTTCTACAGCAAATGTCATTCAGTCATGTATGAAGGCAAAGAGACACTGCTCATTTTGCCTATATTTCATATAATCATGTGGAGGTGGCTGGAGCACTCTGTGGCTCCCTACAGGAAGCCAGAGCAGCAATCAGAAACTTCATTCAGAGCAGAGAATAGTTACATGATTGTGAGACCCCATGCCATAAAGGCTGTGAGGCCACCAGGTCTCTCAGAAGGAGAGACTCATTCACAACTCTTCACAAAACAGCTGAGGAAGCTGGAAACAGCTTTTGTCCCTGACCTGTGTCTCTCTGCCTGTCTAGCTTTCTGCCAGGCTTTGGTAGCATCCATAGTCTTTCTGAATAAACCCAGATTATCTTCACATTTATCCTTTGTGGTGGTGCTTAGGGCTGTCTTGTGCATTTGATTCTGCTTACCTCAGCTGAAGCGGGACCTGGGAAGTTTCTCCTTAACCACAACTTTCAGACCAGCATCTTAGGAACCTAAGATATGCCTGTTCCAGTTGGTTTTGTTGCAGTATTAATGTGGGTTTTGACCTTTTCCTAGGTCTCCAGGCATAGCATAAGCAAGCAGGCTGCTTTATTATTTATGTGTATTACAAGGATGACTGGGAGCCCACAGCACCCAGGAACATGTTGAGCTATGCAATGGACCTGACAAAATGAGGATCTTTTCAGAGTGTGTTTTTTTTTCCAATTCTGCCCCTCTTGCTTCAGGATAAATCACAACAGAAATCTCCAAGTTACCTCATTATCCACTGTATCTTCTTGAAAACATTCAATTGCCAGAGTGCTAGAAGGAGACTTGGCAAAGGATAAACCAGTGGTATTCTGGCAATACCCCCATTGTACTAACCAGTGCCATCTTAATGTTTGTTTTGCAGTTCTGATGGCCTGCACCCGTGCATCATCATTTTGTGCTGTAGCTTTAGGCTAGCTTAGGCATGGAGTGTTACGGTTTTGTGTTGTACAGCACAAAATCCTTGTCTGTACATGAGTTTTTAGTATAATAGTATTAAAAAAAAGCAACCTGTGTGGTGTGACTAAACAGATCTCTTGACTGTGTGTTCAATTACTGATACTTGTTGGGTATGAGCCAGAAAAAAAAAAAAAAAAACCAAAACAAACCCCTGCATGGAGTACAGTGCAGAAACCAGTATCACATATGACTTTTCTCAGCTTAAAAAAACTATAGCTAAAGAAATAGAGAATACCTGTGAAGATTTGTTATAAGTTTTGAACTCTTTGGTTTTTAATTGTTTCTGGTGACCTAATTATGTTAGGGAAGATCAAGTTGCTATTTAAAATGGATCTTAGTGGTAACAGTTGATGCCTGGGTGAAGGTGAACAATTTGTATTTCTAGAGTAGGATGTCAGTTTTGCTGCTGTTGCTCATGCTGGTTTGGAGTCTTTTTAGCCAAATTTAGGTAATTTACCTTGATTGCCCCACAGCTTTTCTAAGCCAGCCTGCTGCTTGTGAGGAAAAGGAAATGCTTTCACTTTAGAGCCTTTTGGAATCTGGACAAAAGCTCACTTTCTGTCCTTCAGGCTTCCTATATATGGCTTTAGCCTCAAGATGAGGACCTGCTTGCTATGCACCCTCTCCCATCCCCCATTTCCTGCCTGGCTTCATTAAATGCTGATTCGAAGTTGGTACACACTCTTCTCATACAAAAGTACTACTGTGTTCCAGGAACCATCAGAGAGTAGTGCATTACTGTCTTTTACATTCTCTTCATACATGTCTTCTCCCCATGCGTAAAAAGGATTTTCATTCCTTCTTCTTAAATATCTCTGTATGTTTAATAACAAGAAACAGTGAAGCAAAGCCCTGCCAAGAAAACCTCAGCTCATTTGGGAGCAATCTGGCCTCAGGCTATATTCTTTAATGCTAGTATCTGCTAATTGCTAATATTAAGCAAAGTGGAGTATAGAATGTAATGACTTCACTGAATCATTTTCCTATCTCTTGTGCTTCTATTTGAGCATCATGTTTCTTAGGAGAGAATGGCTTTCTTTCACCTGATCAGTGATGGCTCATGTGATGAAATTAATGTGCACCTACATAGAAACCTGTATATTTTCCATTTTTAACAGTACAGTTACTTTATTCTTTCTTCTGCTATGAAGCCACTATAAAATATGAGAAAATTCATTTAGACACTATTTTTCTCTTTCACCTACAGCCAAAGTTCTTAGTTCTGTAGACACAACTACAAGTCATGGCAAAATATTAGGTAACCAATTCTTTGATTGCCTGTGATATCTTCTGCTGTTGCTTAAACTCATCCTTTCTGTGTCCTTCATATCTGTTTCCCACTTAGAATCATTTAAAGAGTAATACCAGTCTGTAATTACCAGCACTAAAAAGACAATAAGCCAGGTAATAGCAATACAACTGAAGAAGCTATATTACTGCAACGTCTCATTATTCCAAATTATGCTACATCTACATAAACAAAGTAATTTTTAGACTAGTCTTTCCTGAAATCCTCTGAAGTGGATCGCTCAAATGGGTATCTGATTCCCATTGAGAACAATGACATGGGCTTTGATGGCCTTCAGAGAAAATAGCTGTCTTTTTGTTTCTTTGCAACAATACACTTTCAAGTAATATGTGTTCACTTTCTCCAAGTGGCAATTGATTTTTACTTGTTCCAAAGTGCTAAATATAATAGAAGTGCAAAGATTTGTGGAGCAAAGAGGTTAGCTAAACAGAGAACAGCTAAACCAGTATCAGTTGTATACTGTTTCTTAGTAAGATTTTAGATTCTCAGCCCAACCAACCAAATTGCTGCCATGAAAATTTGCCATCCTGTGTTCCTCGTCCTTGTGGCCACATTCCTGGCCACGTGCTCTTATTATTCTCTTGTCTGTGGCATTTGGACTCCTTGGTCAGATGATTTGATCCACTATAGAGTCATCAAATCCAGCAAAACCCACCCCATTCCGCACCTCCAGCACTTAGAGAGGCCTCCTTTCCTCAGGAAGGTGAGATACAGGATGTCTGCTCTATGGGGTAGAATTAATCTAGATTTGAGTTCTGGACCCCAGTGGGATCATTAACATATAGAAAGTTAGCCATGTGCATTAATTTTCTTGCTGTGTCAGTGTCTTGGTTTATGGTTGAATCACCATATAGATTCCCTGAAGGTCTTTTCAATAATTTTGTGGTATTACTGTAGCAAAAAAAAAAGAAAAAAAAAAAAAAGTTACTTCTTAGGGACTTGTATTTGCTTGAGAAAACTACTCTGCAGTAAATTGGGGAGTAAATCTTTAGCCTCAAAAGTTACTTGGCATTGACTCCCCATGTGACAATTTCCTCCTTGGAGAATGTCTTTGTGTGATGAATATAGCCAGCAATGGATTAATTAAGCTGAGCAAAGGAGCAAATAATATGCAGTAAAAATACTTACAGGGTGGCTAATGCAAAACAGTTATTTTGATCATTACCTCTCTGTAGAGCCACTTCCAAGATACACTAGTTAAAAGTATTGAGCTAAATACTCATTTGAAACATAAGACAAATCAATTATAATAATTCTGGGCCATTTGCTGTTAAGACTTTCTAAGCGTCATGCAAATACTAGGGGAACAATCTAATTTTAGAAAAGGGTTTGAAAATTTTATTTTCACTTTTTGCTAACATTCACATTTCAGAGTTTAAAGCACTAAACTTTCAGTTAGTAAATGATCTTACATATGTGCTTTGAGGCAGTCAACATGTATATATACATGTATATAAACTTAAAATTGCAATGCATAGCTGCATATTTGAAGCTTGGAATACTTAATCTTGCCTTGTTAACTGTCAGAAGAGAGTTGACAGTTATAGATATCTTATTACTGCCCTCATGTAGGAGTGCACCGAGGCACATAGGGTTGCTGTTGTGATCCATACCTCTTGCAGTGAACAAAAATTCTCCACCAGCCTTGGTGGAGCAGGTTGGTTCAGTGATCTCTACAGTCACACACCAAGCCAGTGCCTCAGCCACTGTGGGGAGTCAAGAAACCAGTGTTCAGTTTTGCATTTTTTTTCATTGGACCAGATATCCTCAAATTGCTTAGATTTGTATATTTCGTCCACTGAAACCAGAATTCTTTTTGCTAGCCACTGAGTCCTGGTAAGTACCATGTTAGGAGCTGTCAGTGTCTCAGGGAGAGAATTCAGGAAAGCAGAATTTGAACTAAATACTCTTCAAACATTGGCTTTGATTTGTATTGTGAGGTTTATTTTATAATTTCAAGACCACTATTCTCCATGCCATTTAATATTAAAATTGATTATTTCCATTTTAAAATTATTGACATTTTCATGCATCTTGCCAGATGGCTCATAAATTCATACATTGACTTTAAAGTTTGTTTTCTGTGCTTATATGATGGATTCAGATGGAGAATATGATGGGAATTTGGTAAAAATAGAAAGGAAATTGCTGTGACTGGGCATGAAACATTTACATAGAAGTGGAGAATTTCTCCAGTGAATGTTGCAGAGGATTTGTATCACATTCATCTGTCACAGATGCACAGACATATTCTCCTGATTTTAAAAAGTACAGAATAGCAGAAATTGAAATATATTTAAGTGCAAAAGGAGTGATTGTCTTTTCTTTTAAATGTCATTACACCTGGTAAGATCTGTGGTGTGATGACATTTAAAAGAAAAGGCAATCACTTCTTTTGTGATTAATCACTCCTTTTGTGCATGTAGTGTAATCATAGCCCATTATTATATTTTATATTTTCAGTTTCATTGCAAATGGTATCTTAGATAGTAAACAAGTCATCTGTACTTTGGTACGTTTTTGGAACCATTCATCTTAACAGTGGTAGCAGATGATAAAAATAATTTTCTAGTTAATATGTCTTAAAGATTTCCAGTGTTGTTCTAGCCTATGTCTCTTGGTCTGAGATGTATTGAAGGCATATTGAAGGGTCTTCAGAGGGCAGCCCTCGCCATGTGCAATGCAGTACATGACAAAGGTCACCATGTGACAGCAGGTACTGTTGGTCACAGCAACTCTGCAGCCCCTTTGCCCTCCAGTGACCATATCTGGGCTCCTCATCCTTGAGGGAACAGGTGGGACAAAAGGAAAAAATATGTGAATATGACGTGATGGCAGGAGCTAGAATTAGTAGTGTAGGATTGAGTTCCTGGCCCAAAGTAATAAATGGTGTAATTCAGAATTGAGTGAAGATATAATGCATTTTGGTTTTCTGCTAACTCTTGCTCCTTCTTTGAGGCTGGATTTAAGTCTGTGCATAGGAGAGAGAACTGATCCCAGTTTCTAGCTCGCTCTGTTTTGAGATATTGCTTAGCCAATCCTCAGTTCCAGGAAGGGAAATATAAACAAATTCTAATCCACAATTATCTTTCACTAGCTCTTAGCAGTCTGTTTGATACAGGGTTTACTTGAAGAAGAAATAAATGACTACATGAAACACATGAAAGCACAGCAGAGCTGGCCTTCATATGAAAAGACTGTGTCCATTAAGGAAACAAAGGTGGAACTTTCCCAAGGTGCATTATATATAATCCTAGGTTTTCTGGGAACCAACCCTACTTCTTCATTTTCAGAGCATATATTTTTCTCTGTAAATGGTCTTAGGACACTGTCATAAATCTAGTTGTTTGGTATGTTATTCAGAAAACATTAAATTTCTGGGCCTAAAATCACTGACCAAGAAATGTTCTGCCAGCAAGGCTTGTCGTAATTTATATTTCTCAGAGAAATCAAAAGGCACTAGTGGAGGCTAATCTCTGTTTCTGCAATTAGACCTTAATCCAGTTATAGTGTTCCAAATTCCAAGATGTGTTTTCCAAGTTTTCATCTAAAAGAGAGATAAAAATAACCTAAATTGAATTTGCATTCATTTATTAGTAATACTTATGGTAGCAACAATAATTAATAGGTAACTTCAAAGTTACAATGGAATGAGAAGAATGCTGGGATCTGAAGCACTTCAGGTCTTTTCAACAATTTTTTCCTAGCTTCCAATCTAAAATGAAGTTATATAAGAGCAACAGGATGACTGAGAAGGTTGGGCAGTAAAATCTCTGCCTCCAAACCTCCTTGGATCAGATGAAGTCCTACAGGGTCAGTGGTGTCTGACACAAGCCAGGATTTGGATTTGTAGTCACATATTTTCTTCTCTTCATTTCCAGCTTCAGAGCCCAATTTGAAGGTACGTTCAAGATTAAAACAAAAGGTGACAGAAAGGAGAAGCAGTCCTTTACTGCGGAGGAAGGACGGAAATGTCAGTTCATTCAAGAAGCGTCTTTTCGAGGTGACAGGTAATTAAGAATGGGGAAGTTCTGTTTCCACAGCTCACAGAATAGTGGTGGAACTTCAGAATTGGAACTTTAAAATGGAACTTGCTAACAAAACATCATTTTGCTTGTTAAACAAAATGAGCATTTGCAGTATTTGACCTCATCCTGATGATTCTTGCTTTGATTTTGCATTGATATTTAGTAGATTTGTGGCTTTTTAAGGTTATCAGGCCATACCTTTATGCAATCAACCATTACTAGTCTATCAGACATATATCTGAACTCACTGGATATATCAGAGTTATGTCACATCAAGGGTGGAATTAAAATACAACTTGAACAAACACATTGGTGTCCCTGTATGTACAATTCCTGTGACCACTTTACACAGTATGTCATGTGTGAAACTGGCACACAGGTGTGAATGCAACCATGAAAGTTACTAAGCGAAGTAGTTTCCTTATAAGTTATTTCCAGATTATAATTTTTCTACAGCTAATTTGTAAATTCCATTTGCTAAAGCCTCTATGAGATTCTTGATATTTACTTCCTTTTTTTTCGCCAATTTCTTTACAGTTTGCATACTTACAAGTAAGTTATAAAGTGAAATATATATCACTGGAGGTTTTTTCCTGATGCCATTGAAAGAGCAGAAACATGAAAATAGATGTCTTCTTTTGCTGGCTCTGACAATAAAGGGTGATCTTTGTAGAATGTCTTGGAGCCTTTCAGATTGCTGTTATTAATATTGACTATGTGACATTTTGGACCTTTCATAATCCTGGTTAAACACTGTTGCCTGAATTGTTGTCTTTCCCCCCTTGATTTTATTCTCTTGAGTGAAAATAGCCCTTTATTTAAATGTCTATTTATACAAAAAGTGCTATTTTAATTTTTAAAAAATGAGAAAAAAAATTAAGTTTGTGTGTCTCCACTTCTCTGATACCTATTGAAAATACAATGCAAGAACTTCTACATGGCCAGTTAGCATAGCTGGGTGTAGAGTCACTTCAGTAAATCAAAGACTAAGAGGTTCAAGTAACAGCTAGGAAGCCTCCTGTGATGTCAGTCAACGTGAAAACATATTTTTGCATATGAACTAAGACATAAAGAGTGAATAAACAAAGAAGTAGCTATAGAATATTAGGTGCCACATTTAGATAATAATTACTTTAACTTCTTGAGTGCTTTAATTTGAGAGCTATCACTTGAAAGAGGGTTGCCTTCACTAGTGGCTTTCTCTTCCTTCTTTAACCTTCTTAACTCTTTCCATTATATCAGTGTAGAGTTACAATAACTCAATACAACAACAAGAAGAAATGAAGTCATCCTCTCCCCCTTTGTCTTAGAGAGAACTTGGGACATTTTCAATCAAGATAGCACGCAGTCTTTCAAATCCTATTTTAATGTCTTTACATACTGTAAATATTCCTTCGTATTTGTGCCAAAGATGTAGTGAAGGTGTATATTTTGGTATTAGTGTTTGTGTATGTAATGATTGGTCCACAATGTGCTCATCCCCTTCCTAGACAGAAAGGCTGGCAGTAGGCCTCATCTCTTACAGAAAAAGGATTCTTTACAATTAAAAAGTAAAGAATTTCTTTTCTTTACTCATTAGAACCTCCATATCGGTGTCTCTGCCTGATACTGAGTATCATAACCATCTTTGTGAGAAAAATAAATATTAAACTCTTCTTACGTGACACAGACAGATCAGAAGGGGAAAGATCAAGAGTATCTTTCCTTGTTAGTTCTAAAAGGAAAACCAAATAAACGGAAGATGAATCAAAAGTCTTAATGAAAGTAAATAGTGTAACCAATAGATATTTTTCAACAGCAAAAAAGCTCTATGCTATAAAGAGTATATAATTAATCAAGATTATGTGTACCTTTCCAGAGTGAAATTCATGTATGTTTAATCTGTTTTTCAGAATCCTCAGTCAGTAGCAGCTCCCCTGGATCAGGTCCCAGTTCCCCAAGCAATGGTCCGACCAGCAGTACAACAGAAAATGAAACCTCAGTTTTGTCATCTAACATTCAAGCTGAGGTAAGACTCGTTATTGCATACATAATTGCTCAGGTGTCTAGACTGAAGAAGATGGAAAATTTGATCATACTCGTAAGCAGAGTAATTGGGATACAGGCTGACATCACAGTATGTAATATAAGTGATATATCTTTATGTATGAGATGCATGTTCAGAAGACTCTATGGTAACAAAGGTTCGGGGGAAGAAGCAGTAGTTTTACTGGAAGAGTGGAGGAAGCTGTGAAAGGAACTCGGTTACAGAATATTACCTTCTGGGATGATCTGAAAGAGATGCTCAGTGCTGAATGCTGATAAAGAGCTCCTGCATACAAAACAGTCATTTAGGCATTGGTGATCCTAACATAAAGAGCTAAGGTGGTCCCAGGTTCAGGTGAATGCTGAAGTAGATTTCTTTAATCACAGTATTGGAGTTAGGTGACTAAATCCTTGTCACATCTCCCTTTTATTTTACTGTATCTCAGTTTCCTTATCAGGGCAGTACTTAACCACCGTAAATGTCATGCCAGAATTCTTGAATACCTGTTTTGTAAAGTGAGATTGTAAACGGAAGGAATCTTAACTACTCCCTATTCTGTTTCATACATACGTGCCTATAACAACAGGAATGCAGATGGTAAATCAGTTGTGATAAACCTCATTTAGCACAGATGACATGCCCAAGTCATGCTTTCCATGGCAATATTTTAAAGAGACAGTAAACTAAATCGACTAAGAGCGACTCAAATTCCACAATATTTTATATGCAGCCTATACTTACCACAGCTCCTGCTTTGGTGGCAAGATTTCCTTTTAATTGTTGGTTTATGCTGTTTATGTTATAAACATTGCATAAGAAAATGTGATTTAACAGAGTTTTAGTTAATGGAGCTATTTCTCCAGGTCAGTGGCAGGACATTCACCTAAAAAAAAAAAAAAAACCTGGAATGGGCAGTTCAACCTCCAACAGTGACTTTTCCCCATAATGAATTAATTGTGTGTGTGAACTATGATCCAGAGGGCAGGTGGGTGACCTCTGCACACTGATTAGTAGCCTCTCTCTGGCCCGTAACCAAAAAGAAAAAAAATTGCACTGATGGCTAACATGTGGTCTTTTCTCATAGCCCCCCATATGTGATTGCAAAGAAATTTAAATGATGCAGAGTAAGACCCTTCATTAGGAATAGATCAGATCCTAATTCTGTGGAATTAAGTTGTGTATTTTACTACTGGGAATGTTTTAGAAACTGGTAATATGTGGGGGTTATTATGTGCTGTATTAAACAGAAAATATTATCCAATTGGATCTTTTGTTGACTGGAGGATTGTACAAAATGGAAGGGCATTTATGTCTCAGACTAATACATGGTGCTCGGACTTTGCATGTTACAGTTTCGGCACATTGGCACCATCAGAAATACATACAGGCTAGTCAGGCTGGTGGTCTCTGGGGAGATTTGGAAAGGTTGTAGCAGGAACCAGCAGTTATATTCTGCTTACGAGTAGAACATTGCTTGCTTATTCTTTGTCACTTCTGTGCCAGACGTCAAAAATTATAACGCCAACATACAACCAAAGATGCTCAAAGGAGCCTAAAACGTTCCTTTAGAAGTTGAGCTCTGCATCCTGGCATCGGTCACTGCACTTGGTGAAATGTGCTAAGAAGCTGAAACTACAGACTTCCACTTCTGGATCCAGTTGGGGATTTCTTTACCCCTCTGGTTACTTGACTCTCAGTACTGTGGTCCTCTGGGTTCAAACATTTTTCCATAAATCTCAGCTTCAGTCATTCTTATTTCAGTGGGATTTTCTTTGGTAGTTTAACAGCAGCCAAACTCCTACATATCTCTTTCCTAGTTTAGTTAACCAGCTTTCAAAGGCTATATAGCTAATAAATTTTTTAATCAGATTCACAAAGTACAGAAGTTTCTAATAATAGGATGAGTGTTCCAAAATCACCCAAAATACCACTTGTTTTTCTGTAATCCCGTATGACTCACATTGCTGTTGTTTCATAATCGTTGTTGTGACATTTGCAGTAACTGTTGTGCTCATATCTGAGTGGGTGGATAGCCGTGGTTTTCATGGCAGCAAATAAAACACTTTTTGCTGAGGAAAAACAGGTCGCTATGACAGAGTCATTTACCAGTAAAGCATGAGTCAGTACCATAAATAATTACACTGCAGTGCACGGACAGAATTAGAGCATTATCAGTAATGAAACAGATTTTTAAAGTATTTTTACCACATGCGTTGGAATAGTGAGACTTTTAAGTGGTTTACTCTCTGAAGCAGACAGCCTGGTGGGTAGATGCTTACAATTTTTTGAATGAGCAAAGGTGTACTGTACAAGCTGCAGCTTTGCAGATAATCTTTTACTATCACAGTTCCCTTAATGGTACTTTCACTACCATTTGCTAAAACACTGGTCTCATTATATGAAACTTGAAAGTTGAACTCAGGATTTTAATTGCACCTTATAAATAAAATCCTGTTTTTATTAGGCGCAGTTGTCTCCAGTATCATCAAGGTTCACTGCAGTAGCTATTTGTCTCCTGTAGCATGCCATACACTTTCAGGTCACCTGCTGTGCTGGAGCTAAATCTTACTTGCCTGAGAAATGCAAGCAGAATTGAGCCCCTGCACAGCATGTCCCTTGAGTTCAGAGGACAACCTGCTTTAGTCATGTGAAATGATTAATTTTAGGCATTCATGGTCTGGTCAAAAGCCATTGAGGGCAATGGAAAGTTTCCAGTTGGTGTAACTGGGCTTCAGATCAATTTCTTTCTTCTATTTGTGCTTTGGAAAGCAGTATTTCCTAGAATATCACTTGATTATACAGAAGATATAAATTACTTAAGTGGCAGATATACACATATTTGTTTTGTAGAACCCCACAGACCCATGCTTTTAATACTCAGCTCCTTGAGGTGATCTTTGTAAGGAGCCAGTGGAAAAATGTGTAGATTTCTGACCAGCTGAAGAGGTTAATGTCAAGTGTATGTGAAGAGTCTAAATTAATTTTTTCGAAAATCATCCCAAAGGCCTCAAGAAATACAAGTGTAAGTAATCGTGAATATTGAAAGCTATGACTATCAGTTCTGCAATTGGCAAGTATTAAAGCCAAACCATTTTTTATTCCCCTTGTAATCTATAAATGTGCATATTAACGTGCACACATAGGTGTTCCTGCTCTCAGCAGGGCCCAGAACACAACCTCAGCACTGTCGTTCATGGTTACTTGTTGATCATCGTGCACTGTTACACTGAGTTCTTGTACTCTATTTTAAGAAAGAGGATAACTCTGTTGACAGACTATTTTAAGCATCAGTAAGCAGGATCTGTGGACCCAATGAATAGGTATGTAGAGAGGAACAAGTAGGGCAAGTTGCTCTTTGGGGTAATTTAGGTGCCAATCCAAACCACCATGTCTGCATGTAGGACGAGGACATGGCTTAGTCATTGTGCTGCCAAATTACTCTCTAGATAACTCTTGCATGTGCCACCGTTGCAAGGAATTGTTCACCCTGTAAAAAGAAAAGCTAGGATCACAAATTTCTGCCTCTGGGTAACCCTGCTTGAGCAGGGTGCTTGGATTAGATAATGTCCAATAGTCCCTTTGAACCTTACCCATTCTGGGATTCTGTGATACACAGAGAACCCTAATCTATGCAGGTGGACTACTAATTTATTTTGGGAGATGAGGTTAAACTGATGCTTAGGATAATATTACCTGAAAATGTTTTGAAAAAAATCAATCACATACCAAAATGAAAGTGACAGGTTATTAACAGTATTAGAAATTAAATTAAGAGGCTTTTACTAATTAACTCCTGTTTTCAATATTAAATTCCTGTGGTAAATAACATCATTGCTTCTACCTGATGAAATAATCATGCCTGACCTTAGTGTGGTAGCGTGTTTTACTGCTATACACCCTGCCATTGTTATTTTATTAATTCAAATCTTAGAAGGTAATAGTAGTATACTGAAAACCAAATATTAAACACAAATCTTTCAAGTGGCTTTGTATCAATACTGCCATTATCACAAATTTGATTATATTCTAGGAGGCACATTAGAGTATCCTTTTTCACTTAAATATTTGTAGACTCCCTCCGTAATATCTCCATAGTCTTGACATACTTGCATTTATTCGTGGCCAAAGGTGGATGTTAT
This sequence comes from Rhadina sibilatrix, assembly GCA_013400275.1. Lineage (NCBI taxonomy): Eukaryota > Metazoa > Chordata > Aves > Passeriformes > Phylloscopidae > Rhadina > Rhadina sibilatrix. The sequence goes on from VWYO01003692.1 coordinate 81,128, forward strand.
CAAGGCAAGACACTGTTAGCTAGGAATTAATGTAATATACAAGTGGAGCTTCTTTGTTTCCTATGCTATCTGTTGACATTCCCTAGGTACCAAAAGAAAATTACAGGGATAGACTTCTACTGTTATTGTCTCAGTGATAGGTCGTATCTCCAAACAAACTGTATGAGGAAGGTTATGTTTTGGAATAACATCCTGTGTTTTTGTGCTTAACCACTTTTCATTGATGGTCTGAAGTTGCATTGTATTAACACAAAGTATTTTACAGAGTTAATTGATATTCCAGGTTTGTCCAGGGGAAAATCTACAGCTCCCCACAACATGCTTGACAAGTTATTATATTTACTTTAGTCAAAGCCCGAGTGTGCAGTATCCCTCTTGGAGGTGGTCTATTATTGGAGTCCCATATGCTTTTTGTTTGGGAAGAAAGCAGTCACTGTGTCATACTGTTACACAGGGTATTCTTTTTCAAGGATGTTGTTCCCTTGGGGACCATATCATGCCAGAGTTCCTAAGTCTAATAAGACCTTTGTAGCTCTTATTGTGTCAAAGTTCTGGGAGGGAAGCAAGAGTTAAACAGAAAATATAATTCAAGCAACTTTACTAGACCACATGTTGAAAAATATCACTGTTCAAGGAGAAAGGCAAAGGCTTCAAAAAGATTCCTGATGTGGTAATCTTTTTATGTTTCTTCCCAAATAATCTATGGAAATAAAAAGGGTGATCTTTGTAGAATGTCTGGTTTTATTTTAAAGTAATTAAAAATATATCAGCAGTTCCATGTCTTTGAAAACTATATCACAGTTCTTCAAAAGAAGCATTAAAAATTTTAACTTGAATGGGTTAGGAAAACTGTGAGGAGTATCCCATCATCAGAGAATGCCAGGATGCTGGTTTTGTATATATGCAGACAGAGAGAGACAGTCTATTGTTTTAAATGGCAGATGTGTCAATATGCCTTACTTTCTTCACAAAATTTCCATGTTAATGGAAGTAAATATTGTGCCTGAAACATCCCCTTATCATAATCCGGCTAACAAAAGACATGGACTAGTTAAGAACCACATTTCGTACCTTACAACAAAACTCATAAAGACTGTGGTAAAGGTTTGGATACATCTATATTCGTGATTCAGCTGGATAATCTTTAATTCACTGGATAAATTCCCACTGAGTTTTTTTTACTGGAGTGAAAGTCCAGTTGATGAGAAGAACTGATGTGAACTTAATGAGAAGTTGATAAGATGGTCTAGGAATCCTCAAGATTTCAGTTTTGTATTGCAATCTGATTTACTAACCAAGGAATAACCCCAAACATGAGTTTTCTTAAGGAAAGAAGTGTTTTTACTGGAACAGTAATTTTCCATATCTGGAACTCCATTTGGGATGCAAACCAGTGACTGGTACATAATTGGCTTTCAGTGTATCGGGACACAAGCATAAAACAACCAAGATAAAAAGCCTGGAGATTTACTTTTGTTGATTTTCCCCTTTATTCCAGCACCTGGTTTCCCAGCAACGACTTTTGATACAGGATGAACCAGTGAACTTGTTGAGTCTGTACACATCCCCTTCTCTGCCCAACATTACCTTGGGACTTCCAGCAATACAACCTCAAATCAGTGTAAGTGACCAGTCTCAAGCCTTCCTGCATACCTTTGCTTCCAGAAAATCTACTTTCTGATTTTTCTCTTTATATTTTTAGCATTTTGGAACACAAGAAATTCAGAGTAGGAACCAGACCTCTCTATGCATTGGGCAACATCTGGATATATAAGGGCACAACTTGAAAGCAATATTCATTCTTGATCTCAAAAAAACAAGTGCCAGTGTGGATGTTAGCTAAGTACAGGCCACGTGCATTGCATTTATGCCAGATAACAGATTTCAGATGTGGCAAGAAGTGTATGAGGAGATTATTTAGTATAAAAGTATGAGGAGATTATTTAGTATAAATGTTTAAATTATATGATCATTTCTACCTGATAAATTCAGCACCTGTAACTTTTTATGAGATTCCAGTGGTGATCTAAACTGGGCTGGAGCATTGTAGAAGAAGAATGTAGTATTTTTCTAGCTCAGTAAAATACCCCAAAATTTTGCTACTGGTGAATATTTACCTGCTTTCAAAAGCAAAAAATAAAACCAAAAACACAAACAAACAAACAAAACCGCCCCAACCAAACAAGTAAATATAAAGACATATGATGGTTCAATGCAACAGAGTGTGAACTTGTACTTTCTGTGAAGAAATTAGAGGTTGTAACCTCAGGTTTCAGTGGAGGTGAAAAAAATTAAATCTATATGATCCATGATGGTTTGTAATAATGCAACTTAATTCCAGTGCTAAATGCTAAATGTAGTTTCAAGTCAAAGTTCCATGTTATTTTATGGCTTTTTCAATACATTTACTCTTCTTAGCAGTAACATATTGCTGCAATCTTACATTTTAATATCAGGTACAGAACTTTGCAAAGAAAATTATATAAGCCTGAAATCATTTCTCTAAAAGTCTGCAGCTTACTGTTTTTAAAGGATGGAAAAATTGAAGATCATGAAAGGTAGTGCTTACTTTCTCAGAGGATATCATCAAAAATTTCTTAGCTATTTCACAAAAATATAACTACCTTCAACTAGTTTCAAAGTAAATCTATAAGATTAAAAAGAAATGAAAATATGTTTCATTTGCTCACTCAAATCTTATAAGCTTTTGATGTGGCCAACTAGCACCAAATATTGCTTTTGGCATTAGAAAAAACAAAGGGATTGATTTATGCAAGTCATGTTTATTTCTGTTACTAGAATAAGCAATTGCAAATTGAATGTAAAGCTTACTTCGGTGTTTATTTTTCAGGGCAGTGTGAAGCATATACCAAAAAAATATTGGTGAAAACCTTATTTTCGAATTTATGGAATTCATTTTATCAGAGATACTGTTTTTACCGTGGCTTACCATAAGTGGTTATCTGCAAGCTTCAACATGAATATTTCTTTTAGGTTATTATTCTTGCTGTAAAAATTGTTATTCTGCTTGAACTGCCATTTCAAGATCTTTTTTTTTTTTTTAAATAGGCAAATAACAAAACAATATAAAGTACATTTACAATGATGAAGGGCCAAAATTTCCAAAAGCTTTAAGTCAATAACTGTGCAATTGATAAGGCGCTCCAAAATGCCACACACATACAACAGCTCTTGATGATTCTGCAGATGAGAGTTTAACTGTACAAGTTTGTTTTGCAAAGAGTAAAACTTATATTTGTGCTGTCCTTCAGGGAGTCAGGGAGTGCTCCAGGAAAAGTAATAGCTTCCCACTACTACAGGTAACTACCTTGTTTTGCTGATTGGCTTGCTGTGTGATGGAAAGTTATGTGAAAAACCAAGCCTTGCCTATTCCAAACTCAGTGCACTATTTCCTCTGATCCTCTAGTTTCCTCTACAGGAGGCCATGCAAAGGTCTTTAGGAATTTTAAGGTTAGGTCCCATCCTTTCATTAATAATGTTCTAACTTGTAATTCCTTGTGCTTTGGCTTTTATTGCTGGGTTTTTTTCAACTGGTTTTATTACTCAGTTTCTCACAGTGTTACATTTAACTGGCATGTTCTTCCTTTTCATCTCACAGTAAAAGTGTAAGACAGGGATGTTAACCTTTTCTTCTGTGTGTGTTCAGGAGGACATAAGACCATCTAATGAAGCAGAGGTATAAATGGCCACTTCTCTGAAAAGCAGTTACCAATGCTGTTGTTCTTTGACAGGCTTCGTCGTCATTCAAAGAAAAGCAGAAGGGGGAGACCCCATCTCTTAGACAAGGAGTGGCCTTGGCTGGACAGTATGGAGGAAACCTTCCTCCACCGACAACTCATCCTCACATTGCTTTGGAGGGAAAGCCAAACAGCAGCCACCAAGCTCTCTTGCAGCATCTGTTACTGAAAGAACAGATGAGACAGCAAAAACTTCTTGTGACTGGTAATGATCAAAGCTCCAGCAATACTAATTTAAGATGTTTTTAATGACATTTGTGTTCAGTTTAAACTAAATGCGGTAATACAAATACCACACATCCTAACTCTGGGGAAAAGTGGAAGGGTGGAAGAAAAAAGGGCAGCATCTTTGTTTTCTGTTTTAGCGATTCTGTACGAGTCTGTTAGCCTGAAAGAATTCAATGATTACAGAAAAGAGAAAATGATTACTTCATCACATTCTTTTGCAGCAGCTGAACTTCCCAGCATGGTGAGGCACGTGATACAAGTCCCACTGCATCAGTGCAGATGCAGAGTTCTGCAATATACTTACTCTTCTTACTGAAAGCTTTCTTTCCTGTTAGAACTGTTAGTTTGTTGTTTTTCACAGGGGAGTGAAATGTCCCTGTTTTGCAGGAGCGGTTCCTCTTCATCCACAGTCTCCTTTAGCAGCAAAGGAAAGAGTCTCACCTGGCATAAGAGCTGCCCACAAACTGCCTCGTCACAGGCCACTGAACAGAACCCAGTCAGCTCCTCTTCCTCAGAGTACTTTAGCCCAGCTGGTCATCCAGCAGCAACATCAACAATTTTTGGAGAAGCAGAAACAGTACCAGCAGCAGATCCACATGAATAAGGTGAGTTCCCAAAGTAAAGAATTTCCAATAAATTTAAAGGTGGAAAGCTAACAACAAAGTTTAGTTATTGGTGCAATGTCATCATGGACAATAAAGAGGTTCTTGCAGGAATATATTTTCTGTTTATGCATAGTTGATATATACATTTGTATGGATCTTAATTTTAAGGTTCTGAAGTAGGCTACAATTCAACAAAATAGAGTTCAAAGCAGCTTACAGTTTTATCTAACAAGTGTTTTCCTGTTGAATAGTAAATAATGTCTTAAAAATTGACATGTACTTCCGAGCTGCAGCAATCACTCCACTTGCTGCTTTTGAATTGTATTAAAATTTCTCTTTTTGTGGACTAGAATGTTGCGTAATCAGATCACTCATTTGAGCTCAAATCAACTTATTAAACTTACGGGTTTTTATAAGAAACTTAATAAACATCTGGAAAAAATTTTAATCAGTGTTCATCGAACTGACTTTTCTCTGTGAGTAGCATGAAAGTTTGTTACCTATATGGTGATACAAAATGACCATATAAGGAGAAAGAGAAAAATGTCTCTGGTATCTGACACAGAGTGGAATCATGTAGTACAAGATTCCCTGTACAGTAACACCTTATTCTGAGCAGGGACAGGGGAAAGAAGAAAAAGAGGCCATCCATTAATAAACAAAGAGCAACAGATTCTGAATAGATTTATCAGGAAGCAATACTTCTACAACAAGTTATTACTTGCTTTGAAATTAAAATATACAAGTAATTGCATGTTTCTGTTTAGAGAACATTTTTCTGCACTTAGTACTCAGCTTTCCTGAAGTTGTTTGCTGAAGCTCCACTAGTATTACAAAGATATTAATTACACATATTTAGTTGTCTTCTTTTGTTTTAGTGTTACTCAATAATTATATATAAGAAGCAATGACAAAGAAGAAAAGATGTAAAGTGGATATTCAGCTCTTGTAGCTAAAGAAAAAAAGATCAATCCACCTTACTTACTGGATGAATTTCCCAGGGGTTACTGATTCTTTGGAATCTACTAAGAATTCCCAACAAAATTAGAAACAAACCTAGAGTTTAAGTACATAGTTTGTACAGTGGTTTGGTTATTAAATCTTGTCTTAATTAGGAAAAATGAAGACCAGAAAACTTCAAAGTTCAGAGCTGATCCTTGCATGTTAACCCCTCTCAGCTTGGGTGTTTTGATTACTCAACTAGGACTCCAGTTGGCTTTTCTTTGAGTATGCATTCCATATGTTTAATCAAGATGGCATACATATATCTCGTAGCCTCAGGTTTTGAAAATATTTCACCTTCCCTCAATTGTCTAAAAAGACTTTTTAACTGCTAAAATGCTGAGTCTTTGTACTACAAACCCATCAGTTCATGCATTCCTCACAAACCAAAGAACCCCACTGACATGTTTTTCTTAGATAATATGCTTATTGATATAAATTCTACCATAGCATTTGGGGATATGTGCTGTGGCATATAGGAGCATTTTTCCCCAGTGTGAAAATTAAACTTGAGGTACATAACCATATATTTCTAGTCACATAGACTAGGAATGCATTGCATTTTACCAGAGACAGATGGGATAAGGAAGGAAGAAGATTGGAGTTGGTCTTTGATTATGCTTGTTTCAGTAACTTTTTTTTTTTTTGGTTGAACTACAGTGAAAATACATGCTAATGATTCCCTCTCATACTTGCCTTCATTCTCACATAGTTCTTTGTGATGAAGAGACAAAACTGGTGAATCTATCTTTTATTTTGTACAGTATAAGCCATGCACATATGCAGAGAGTGTAAATTTAAGTCTATCACAGGGCCTCTCTCTGCCTTGAACCTCCATAACCTACTTTTGTCCCAAGAGCTTCTCAGTCTCCTTTACTCCTACTCCCAGAGCAACCAGGCTTCTTCAGGAGCACAGTAACTCCTCAGAGCAGTGAATGCCTGAGGAGGAATGAGATCATGTTGTAGCCAGGGAAGCAGTGGGTTTTCTGAGGATGCATGTGATTTATCAGACTTTACAGTTGGCAGCATCTAGGTTCTTCCCCAGTCTCAGAGAACCATTTTGAGGAATAGTACTGAAAAATGTCAGTGCTCTAACCATGTATCTGTCCTCTGCAAGGACACAGAAAGCCAGGGGGCTTCTTTATGTACTTATAGAACCTCATTCTTATAAACTTACAAAGAGAGTGAAAAAAAGATCAAACCATAGAGTAGCTTTTAAACAGTAAATTTAAAGCTATCTTCTTTAACCTTTTAGCTTAAAGTTCAGATTGAACTCCTGTGACTACATAAGGATTTTGAACTCTGCTAGAGTGGTGGAAATACTTTGTTCAGTCTTTAAACTCTCTGTTCACAATTGAAGTTATTTTTTCATTACATAATTTGCACGGCTTTACAATCAAACTCTGCAAGGCAAAGTTATAGTTTTTTTGAAACTTTAAAGAGCAGATATTCTAGACCAGGTAGGAAGGCAACCAAATATTTTATTTCTTTGGATAAGTTTGGGCATGTATCAAATGAACGCATGAACTTGTTTTTTTTCTGTTGTTCTGTCCTTTACACTTCTGTTCATGGGCTGTTTAGTGAAGTATTCATAGAGGTATAATTGCTGCCTTTTCAGTCACAGAAGATTCATAGGTTTCATTTGATAAGGAATACTCAAGGACCCTAAAAGTTTTCGTAATAAAAGACCAGAATAATTTTAAGCTGTCAAGAGTGTGAAATGGTCGTTTATCAAGACCTTAGAGCAAATCAACTTTTTTGTTTTGTTTTGTTTTCAATTTCCCTTAACATTTATTTCTTATGTTTAGGTCTTCGAGTACTTAAGCCTTTAGTATTCAGCTGAACCCACAATTTGAGTGTTTGCCCTGAGCTAAGATGGTAGGGCATGTGTCAATATCACTCCATGATAACTTGTTTTGGACTAATCTCTTTGGCTGACTTATAGGTGTAACAATAAAAAGAGGAAGAGAACCACTTTTTCCTCACCCCATTGTTCTTGTATTCATCTTGTATTTAAAAAAAAAAAAANAAAACATGTCAAGGAAAAATCTGTTTCTATAAAAAAAAAAAAAAAAAAAAACTTTTTTTTTTTTTTAATTAAAAAATATACTTCAGCAGCAAGCCAGTGCTGCTGTAAGGGTGATAACAAGTAAAATCTAACATAGGTCAGAGGTAAAGGATTCCCCTGGATCATTTACATTCTGAAAAGAAACAAATCACTGCCAAAAGGTGTGCCTCTATCCTTACTAGCAAAGAGGAGATCCCCTATGGGTTATTTCTGGTCAGCTGTCAGATGTCTGGCTTTTGATGTGGGAAATGGTATATGGCTCCACTGAAGTCTGACATTTATACCTGTGGGATCTAGTACACTGACCTTCTCAAAACATTCTGCAAATGTTGACATCTCTTCCAAAAGTAGGCAAAACCCCTTGTCCCAGAATTAATAATGAATGTGAAGTAACCTGAACTCAGCTTGTCTTAGGGAAGACCAGCTTTGCTATTGTCAGTTTTAATATACTTCTGTCCAAATGACAGCTTGTTTCCTCATAATGCCCTTTGATCACCATTGCAGATCTTCATTCTGCTCAATAAAGGGAGACCAAAGTCCAAAACCCCAGGTAAAATTAATGCAATTGTATACCAAAAGACCACTACTACAATAAAAATCCTTAAAATCTTGATATTATTGTGTATATCTCCATCTAGAAAGCTTTGACCCAGCCACTTGCAGAAAAAAAATGAGGATTTTGATTTAACTAATCTAAATGCAAAGCCCCTAGCAGAAGTCTGTGTTCAAGAAAATCTCAGAAATCATAATGTGAAGAGTAAATGAGCAAAGCCATCTGTCTTTAGAAGTTATTTTTTACCATGTATGATGAGTAAGGCTTGCCTCTACTGAAGTTGAAGTCTTCACTGGGGCCAAGATTTTCGTTGATCAGTGCAGAAACCCTATTTGTGTTCTTAAGTTGTGTATTCATAGCATTTTGGCAATTTGTTTTCAATGGTAAAATTCTCTGTTTTGGAGAAGTAAAGGGTAAATTAATGGGGCAGTTGGTAGTGTGCTCTAAACTGTGGGAGGTATATGGATAGTGTTAAGGCTCATATAAGAAACACCTGAATTTCAGTTTTCATTTTAGGATGTCAGTTGGTTTAAAGCATTTCTGTATAGGGAACCAGTGACCAGGAAGCCTGTGAGGTAAAAAAAAAATATATAGGAAGTGAATATTCATTAGTACTTGGATGGTGTGCTCAGTTTACCAATATCTCTAAATAAAAAATTAAAAATGACACAGAAATTTATGTTGATGGGAAAATAGAACTATTATTTCTTGCCAGTAGAAATATAGAAAAAATACAGTTAACCCCAGATAAATCAGTCACTTGAATGATATTTAATGGAAAGTGAAGATAAGGTTCAGCAGTAGTAAATCAATCTAGCTTAATTGAACATATTACACTGAGGTTTTGGCTTTGCAGCATACAAATCTGACTAGCATATTCTGTAGGTGAAAGATATTCTCAAATATTGCTAATGGCAGGGGAATATTTAGGCAAAACTAAAGGAACTGTTGTCTGTTTGGAACTGGTAAATGCCCAGTGAATTTTCTCATTTACTGAGAACTAATGTTTAATCCATAATGGAAGAGAATGATTTGAAAGATAAATACATCTCTTAGAAGTACTGGTACTACATGAGTAACAGAGACAACAGGAAGCAGATGCCAAGTTGTTTTCAGTGCAGCTGACAGTGTACATACAAGACACATAGCTGGTAATGTGAGAGAACAGGAAAAAGTGTTCTATAAGAATGTACATGAGTTCTTAGAAATTATTTCCATGTATTTAAAATGAACAATTAATTAAGAATGGAAACATCTTTGTTTTTTAATTAAGGATGGTTGGCTGTTGCAGAACTTTGTGATTCTGTCTCTTTGTAAAGACATCTTATTTAAACTCTGTATTTTACAAGAGCATATAATTTCAAAGGCGAAAACAACAGGGGCTGCAGCTGAAGGACCTATAAAATGGCCTATTGCACTGTCCAGATTATTTAGTCTTCCATTTTTCTGTACAACCAAGCAGGTTAGGATATGCTTGATGTCTTTTTCTTTGATTGGACTCTTGCAGTTATACAATGGAGTTGATGTCTGTAAATACTTCCTCTCCTGCTGATACTATTTACTTTGACTCATGCATATCCCTTATAGCTTAATTTCCTGAAGATAAAAGAAAAAAAAATATATAGGTTACATTAGCAAGAAGACTTTTTTTAGTGACCACTTAAATTGGAATAGGTGATAGCAGTAAAGTATAGCAGTAAAACATAACCAATAGGTGCAGCCCATAATTTATTAGGGAAATAAATTACGATTTTGTTATTATTTTCAAACATAACTAAAACTCAGATTCAGCAATCACTTTTTCAAAATAAAAAAGATGCACTAAAATTGGTAGAAAGTCCTCCATGTAGCTACAGATTAAGTCAGAAAAAAATGGTAAGTGGGGGTTTAAAGTGAAAAGTTTAAACATTAAGTGTGAGCAGAAGTATCCAGCTGTGCAGTGAAAGGACCTGAGCAATGTTTCATTCAGAACATTTTCTGCTGTGTAACCCATCTTTAGATAGAGAAGATAGAAATACCAATTCTAAGCTGCCACCTTCATGTGTCTCCAGATACAGTACTACCACTAGCAGATATAATTTAAAATGAGATGTTTCTGACTTAGGAGAACTGTTCAGTAATACTACTAATGTAGCATTACCGGGGCCAAGCTTCAAAAAAACTTCAACAAATATGAAAGCTTTGTGGTGATACAGAGAAAGCAGTCAGCTGTGGCTTAGCAGTCTGAACAGTAGAAGAGATTTTCAGGTTTTGGGTCATGTCTCCCCCATTCCGTCCATGCAATTTGATCCTGCTCCATCATATGAGAAGACATGACTGTAAGTGCCTCACAGTCCCTCACCTGAGACGTTTATAAAATCACAGTGGAAAGGATGTTCTTAATAAAATTTTGTAGTAAAGAAGGTAATATAAATGCACTTTTTTAACTCTATTGAGTAAATATATAAAGACTTTAATTTCACAGAGTGTTAGAAAATTTAATTTGCTTATCTCCTCCTGTTGCTGAAATCTGGAGCAAATCACCTGCTGAGTTCCACAGTGTGGGAGAGGGGTCCAAAACAGGAACACTGCAAATTGAAATGCACACAAATTCCACTCTTAATTCTCCGCAGCCCCCTTATGTGAGCTTGTTCTCTTCACTGATTGCATGCAAGAAGTGTCTGAAGGTAATGCATGTATAGATTCTATACATGCAGTCCATCGTGTGTTGCCTCACAGAGCTCAGCAGCAGATCTGTACCCATACAGCAGTGTAAAGAAAAAGAGCCTGACATAAAAGCGAAAAAGCATAAAAGAAAGAGAACAGTAATGAACTAAATATGTGTCTTAACTTTGCTGTGGGCATGCACTCATTTTCTCTTGGCTTCCCCTGCAGAAAAAGCCACATGATGTCAAGTAACTGGCACAGGGAATGGTTTACAGATGGGTCAGACTCTGATTCTTGTAGTTTATATGATTATCTGTCACACAGGTGTTTCATGTTGTATTTACTCACTTGCAGCCAGCCATGCAGCCTTACTTGCCTTTCTCTTCCTGCTTGAGGAGTGGGGCAGGCTCCCCAAAAATGGTTCACTAATTATCAATAATAATAATATTAATAGTAATAACAGGAAGTGAAAGGAATGTACCTGAGCTGATTACATGTAGTTAGTTTTAGTACCTTCTTGGTCAGTGTCCTCCCCTGAGAAGCAACTGGAAAAGATTTATAGGTTTGATCTGAGAAAATTTTCAGATGCTGTGTAATGAAAAGAGACTCCACAGTAGCTGAAGTAATAGGGATTGCTCAGTTTAGGGCACACCACCTGCAGCATGCCAGATACTCACATTGTGATTTGCCAGTTACTACAATAATGAAGAGAGATTTTTTTGTTTATTTTTAGTAAGCCATTAAACTCCCATCACACCTCAAAAAGGAAGGTTTGCTGTGACAATGGGCAGACAGGCTTCCTCTGAGGAATTTGTTTCTCCAGTGATGTGAGGCATATGTATCAGAGCATCAACTGGAACTGTATAAATTGATCTTTCAACTCTCCTTGTTGACTTCATGGGATTTCCTAAATCCAGCTGCAGCTTCTTGATCACAGTCTACATGACAACCTAGCATTTTTCTATCTGCATTAGCAACCTGAATTAAACTGGATGGTCCATGGTTTGTGACAAAAACAGACATCCTGAAGCCATTCATATACTCAGTAATTGAGTATATAACACTAGCTAAAACTCAGTTGAAAGACATGATTGATGGCTTGGGGGAGACAGATGGGAAGAGGAAAGTATGTAAGAGTAAGGGTAAAAGGTGTTTTTTTTTCCCTCTCCAGATATTTGACTTAGATGATACAAAACAGTATTTACTTGAAATTGAGTAGACCAATTGAATAAATTATAATTACTTACTCAACCCTGCACAATCTCCTGCTCATATGTCTGACTTGTGCCTCTTTCAACAAAGTAGGTATTTTTTTCAGTTTAGGTGTTTGGACTACATTTGGAGTATTTTGGAATGCATTGGCTTCACCTTAAACAGCAAAACACAAACCGCACATGATTGCAATGCTCAGGCATCCAGCACTTCCACAGAGCTTTACAATAGCAGTCACTGGGCTAGAGCTGGTGTTGCCTTGGGAGCTGTGTTAAATCACCCTTGCTGGAACTGAGATACCTGTACAATGCACCACAAAGGCTGTAGTCCTTCCAGTCATGGAAAGACATGCTTGTAGTGTCCTTGTAGTGCCATTGGACAGGGGACTGACACCAGCTCTTTTGTCACTTCACTTTTGTTGGCTTTCAGTGCCTTCATGCTTTAATTGATAGAGATGTTTGTGTGAAAATTCTCTAATTTGCTTACAACAAAGTATTAACAAGAGTACTAGTTCACTTATATCTTAGTGTTCTTTTATTATTCTGTGTTGTGGATAATTAACCGTAAAATGGTATTTCTGCATTCGTGTTTGAAGAAGATGAAGACTGTTTTCTCTAGTTTACCATCTGTAGCAGTCTAACAGATGGGTCATGTTTCCTTATCTATAAACATGGTATTTTCTGCTGCAGAAAAAAAAGTGGCCTTTTGCTTAGGGACTTTCGTCCTTTTTTCTGAATACATCCACGTTTTGACGGTGCACAGCTACATGGGTTTGGTGTGGATGCTTCAATCTCATCCGTGCAGATCTAGTACTTCTTGGTGTTTGGCATCCATGAAAGGAGTCAGAATGTGTTCCCCTCTTCTCTTTCCAGATGCTCTCTAAGTCCATTGAGCAGCTCAAGCAGCCTGGCAGTCACCTGGAGGAAGCTGAAGAAGAGCTTCATGGAGACCACTCGATGCAGGAGGAGCGAGCTCCCGCCAGCGGTGCCAGCATTAGGGCTGAGAGCAGCAGTGCTGCCGTGGATGACAGAATAGGACAGCAGGTGGGGGCTGTCAAAGTCAAAGAGGAGCCACTGGACAGTGATGAGGATGTTCAAACCCAGCAAATGGAATCTGGGGAGCAAGCTGCTTTTATGCAACAGGTAATAGGCAAAGATTTAGCTCCAGGATTTGTAATTAAGGTTATTATCTGAACATCACATGTGTTTTCTAGGCTTTGATAAGCAATTGTGTTTTGATTCACTGAGCTAGCAAATCCTGATTTACTGTTCAAAGAATTTAACAAATGCAGAAGTGTTGTATGTACACTTGAAGACATAGTGAAGCTCATCCTTATGGCCACTAATTGAAAAAATATCTGTTGCAATCAATTATTCTACATAAATCTTTGAGTAATAGCTGATAGGTATTGTATTAGCCCAGAATTACCTTACACCGCTTAGTCCTAGTGAAAGAGAACTCGTATCACCTAGCCTGTTGAGATCAGCAATTGATGGAATTAGTTTCCAGACCTGATTGATGAAACATTCTTCTGATTTTGAATCCTCTGACTTCTGCTTTCAGCTGTCTGTATATATTGTATCATACTGTAGTCTTGAACACTGTTAATGTTAGGGTATTCTTTTCCCCAGTAGACAGGTACTGACTGCTATCTTGGTGGTCTTAGGCTGGTGTATAAAGTTTAATTTAGAGAAAAGTACAAGGTGGATATAAAGAGGCAAGGCAAGGCACTGTTTTAAAATTGCATTGTTTTCTTTTTTGCACTGCTTGGTTAATTTTTCATTCTGTCTTATTTGATGATAATGTCCACAGAGACATCCTTAAATGCAGCAGATGCAAGTACTGGTGAGAAGCAAAATGCAGCATTAGGTTCCAGTCAGTTATTTGCACAAAAAGCACAGAACTATTTTCGTTATCATCTGATATCCAGTCACTTGTTTGGCATCTTTTTTTTAATGAAGACTAATAGTACAATATCTTATAACCTTTACCATGGAGTTTCATGCACAAATCCTAAAATAACAACTGTGCATAAAATGCCACCTTGACAAAAGGCAGATTCAGCTTGTCTGGGAGCTTTAGGCGGAGCTGAAAGGCGCAGCCGTGTGTGCAGCCCGCGAGCTGCATCCCGGCCCATCCCTCACGGCCGGCAGAGCAAGGCTGGGTGCAGTGCAAGGCCCTGTTTATTTAAGTCGATACTTTGTCAGGTCCCTGCTGTTCTCCTGCAGAAAAGTGATTTTGGGAGGGGGGGCAGGAAATGCCTTATGGAAACAGGAAGCCCAAGTGATTCATGTGCTGAGGAATGCGGGGCAGGGGGGACGGGGCAGCGCTCCCTCTGTTTTTAAAGGCACTCTATGAATTGATTTATTGTCAAAGAAAATAACAAAGCGAGTAGGGAAATTGTTAAGGAAGCTTTCCAGTGAAACATTTCCTTCATATTCCCTTTTGATATGTTTACCTTGTTTTATAGGTTTACTTTTGTTAAGCTAGTTAAAGATTCATTGTATTAAGATCCCCTTTAATATGGATAATCCCAAACTGACCTGGACTCCTTGTCAGGTTTTTTTTCTATTAAAAATATTTATATTTCTAAAGCTGAGGTATTTTAAGGTGCAGTATCCGGTTTCAAAAGAGATAGTTGTTTTGCCAAATGTAGAAATTGTTCTCAAATATGTTATTAGCATGTGTTGTTTACATTATGTTCTAATACTATTCAGTCTCTTCTAAAATGTTGCAACTTCTAAAGATACATTATCCTTTTTCCTAGAAGGTCTCCAAACAAACGACTAAATAGTTGCTGTTAACATAAAAGGCCTCAAAGATAGAAAAAGATTTACATGAGAAAAACACAAGTGATTTTTATGTGTGCTTACATATTTGAACAGAAATCTTTCTCCATCCTGGATGAAAAAAAAATTGCATTTACATTCAAAAAGCGAAGGCTATAAAAATAAAATTATATGTGATTTCCATACTGTATATTTTTGATTTTCTTTGAAATCTGACTTCAGCTTCATCAAAAAGGGATAGTGCATCTTTTAAAATACATTTGGGGAGAAATTTACGATTGAGAAGATTTTTGTACAATATCACTTCAAAGACCTGTATTTACAGAAGACAAAAGATATTTTTATAACGTCATTCAGGTGAGAAACCCCGATAAATTAGTGTATTTTAATTTCAGAATCTTTCAAATTTGGATAAAATTAAAATAAGAGAAACTACCTGGAACCAGTGAAAAGGAAAACTGGGTTTAAACAACCACATTTCTAATTGATTGTTTCTTACATTTTAAATCTACTGTATTTATTATAATTTACACCCTTAGAGGTGATCTCGTTTTGTGTTGTAAATATATTCTGTTTGTATGTTCCCTTTTTTTGCCTTCTGATATAAGTCTCTTCCTTTCTGAAATAAAGTTTTTTTTTTAAAAGATCCCCTTCCAGATATTTGACTTTGTGTAAATTTGGTAACTTAATGGTGGTTTTGCTTTGTACAATCAGATATGTTTGCTACACATTGTTGAAAGAATTTAAACTTTCAGGAGCAAGGTTTTTTATTACACTATTCTTACAATAATTACACAAAGTCCTCCTTTTTGGTCTCTTGTTTTATCCTACATCACCCATTATAAGTTTTATTGAATGTGGAATAGTATTGATGCATGCTCATTTTCCCATCATGGCATCTGTCTTGAACATGTGATCATACCATATAGGAAAGGCAAAAGTGAATCCCAGTTCCTCAGCTTCTAATTATCCAAAAGTCAGATGAACTGTAATAATTTACATGACATTTCTAAAACCCCTTATCTGAAAATGTACTTGTACTGACCACCTTGGTATTCATCAAGACCTTTGCAAAACTAAAGTCCACCTGTAAATATCCTGGGAGAGAGGGAATCCATGAACTCTGCAGACTTTAAAACAATTGCATGAGATAGTGAAGTCCCAATGTAGAGAAATTCCATGAAGATGTTAAATAACTTTGTGACATTTCCTGAACTTTGCTTAGGATCTACAGAGAGCTTGTGGTGCATAACAATCTTTCTTGCTACAGTACATGAATTATTACTACCAAAAGAGTTGGGGAAACTATTGCATTGTAGTTCTTGTAACTGCTCATTTCATTTCCAAATGCTCTGTGAAGCTTTGATTCTGGTATAATTTTAACTAAAATAAAATCCATGTTTCAAAAACATAACTATGTAAGGATAAATAGTTCTGTAAATCAAATTCAGGTATTTTTACTGCTATAGCAGCAGCATAATATTTCATCAGTAATACAACCCCCAAAAATAGATAAAAGGTCAAGTTTTAGCTGAGGAAAGCTTAAAACAAGCATTAACAGTATAACTTTGTACTGCTTGTCTTATTGTTTATAGTATATTTAGAATCATATGTCTTTAAGTAAATCATGCTTTTGTAATAGGGATTCTATTTAGTGCCCTTTTGTTTAAATACCTGTGTTAGAATTAGAAGAGCAGCCATAAATGTTTTCGATTTACAACATTCCTGTATTGGAGACTAGATTTGCACCTATATTTTTTTCCTAAATCATTTACCATGCATCAAAACACCCATAATGAAGAAAATAATCATAATACAATACAATTCAGATGCCTTATTTTCTTCCTAGGATGATGTGCATCTCTTCTTCCTTTTTTAACAATATATGTTTATTCTGTCCTGTTGTCCAAAAAATAAAGCCAGTAGAGCTGATAGCTGACAATTTAGAAGTAATTGCTAATAAATGAAGGAAAATCCATCATAATATTTACATACTCAGACACACATTACTGGAATGTAGGTACTGTAACATTAGCCCTTTTGTCATCTCTTGGCATTAACAAAATGGGATTAAAAGCTGAATGCCTCAGCAAAAAACGAGCACTTCAGACACTACCACCCCTCATTTGTGCACTATCTTCATTCCATCTTCATTATCATCAAGATCACTAAGACTTGCTCCATGTTACTTATACCAACTATACCCTGTTTTTATCTTCACTGGAATCCTGAGGTAAAAATCTATAAACATTAGTTCCAAGCAGCAATCTGAAAATGTTTACTTATTTCTCCCCCTTATGAACACTTCACAATTTGCAGCCAAAATTAGCTAAGCCGAGTTAATTTCCTTATTGTATTCTGTTCTGCTAGCAGCATGTCCTACTTATCCACTTAAGAAATGTTTGTTTGATTTTCATTTATTTGTTTAGCTTCTGATTTCCTTATGCAGTTCCCATCATCTGGGTGGTAATGGAGCTTCTGTACCTCATTTCTCGGTGGAAGAATATAGTTTAGAACACCATCTGCTGAATTACTGGTTAGGCAAACAGAAGACGAGCATCCTGGATGAAATTATCTTCTCTGGGCTAGAGCAATAATACACGTTATTTTTGTGGAGTTTTACTGCTCTATTTGATATGCTTTGTGCTTTGGATTTGTTTTGGCTTTTTTTTTTTTTTTTTCCCTCCTCTCTCTTCTTATTCAGCCTAACTTGAATTAAGATTTAAAGGTAAAAAATAGGATTAACTGAAACTTCATAGCCAGCGGAAAATCTGGGTTCCTCAGCCATGCTCTCACTGACACACACACACACTGGACTGGGAAGGTGCAGCCTTGAGGCATGTCCCAGTTTCTGGTCCCCATTTGCTGAGCTTGAGTGTCACACTCCTGCTTGTTTTGATTGTGGCCCCATAGCTCATCTAGCCTGTACAGGACAACTTCTCTGGCTACCTATGGGCACACACATCTGCTTCAGCCACACAGGGATTATTTAAGCAGCAGCTGAGAGTTGAAAGGAGTCCCCTTAGTAACTTGAAATCAATGTGATTTGCTGTGATAATGGGGGCCTTAGGCACCAGAGTTGTTTTGACAGACCAGATACATACTTGTAAGTGATCCAGTGCCTGAATTAACTAAATAAGATGTTTTGAATGTGGTCATGGAGTCTTTGTTGCATTTGTTTTACTTTCTTTTCCGTAGCTTTCTTGAAGTAACTCTGTTGACTGTTAGTGGTACAGAGCCCTGAAATACAAGGGAGATGGTTTGGAGGATATGCTGTTAAAAGTATCCCTCTGTACACTTGATCCTTCCAGGATAGTTACAGCATTTTTGGCTTTGAGAATTGCTGTGAAGGGCAGGATAAATGAAAATGTAAGTTTTGAACAATGTCAGATTTATAAATAAACCTGCCCTCCCCACTCTGCCCTCCTAAATTAGATTGCCACTGCAGACTTAGCTCCATTCATCTCTTTTTTGTAGGCTGCCTTAGCTGTTTCCTTTAACTTTGCAGCCAGTAAGAGACACTAACCTTGTACCTTCCTGCCCTTCCTCAAGTCTGTGAGTGCAGAGCCCCACAATAACTCCTACTCAACACAAGCTGGGTCTGTGATTTCTGGAATCAAACATAGTGTAGATGGAGTAAGGAGGTGGAGTGCTGTGTAGCTGGATTTGTTTTATAAAATTTTTTCATTTATCTACATGTAGGGAAGCCTCTGAATATTTAGCCTGCTTTGTCTCAGCCTTATTCTTAAGAGCCTGTTTATTTCTATCAAGTTTCTAACTGTGGTCTTTAAAAACTGTGTTACAGGAAGAATAATTCTTTTTTGTATGTTAATTCCATGTGAAAGTGTATAATAATGTGAATAATTACAAGTAATTATTCTTTCCCAAGTAACTATACTTTCCCATCTCCAGCTGGATGGGAAAATGATCCTTTTTTTAAGAAAGTCTCAAATCTGTTAACTGTAATAATTGCTAATATTTTTTTTTTTACTCCTATTGTAAACCTCCAGTTACAGAAGACAATAACACTTACTTTATCATAAAACTAATTAACTGAATTGTCTGCCTGACCATGTAGCATTACAATGTAATAGAATTATTTAATTTTATTGATACCTTCACGGACTAAAGTTGACACTGCTTTATTTTTAGATCCAAGATATTTTATGCTTCTTTCCCTCTTCCAAATACTTAGGATATAGCACCTTGATACTTCTCTTATTGCTCCCATTTGTCAGAGAAAGCAGAATGTCAGGAGACCACTGGGGCAACACTAGGCAAAATTCCTTAATCAGGGCTACATAACTAGTGTGAATCAAAAGCCTCTAAGTCCATATCCCAATAATTATCACTGCAAATTTTGACAGTTAGATGATACTACTTTCATAACTTTGGGCAATTTATCATTTCCTGTATCCTACAGAGTTTCATTAATATTGTCATTGGAGAGGATTATGTGTTCTTGGAAAGTTGCTTCTTTAAATGCTTCATTTTTGGAAAGAATTCTGTTTGACCTCTGAACGTCTTTCTCCCTGTTAGACATTTGTATGTGCACACGCACAAGTTTTCATTTTTCTCCTTCCTTTAATATGTGAGAGTGAGTTAATGCACTGCTCAGTGTATTTCTGGCTAAATCTTCATAAAGCTGTGTTGTTTAATGTCCTGGAAGTGCAGCTCAGCCCAAATGCCTTGGAGACATAGGTGCCCTAATGCAGAAAGCAGTGCATAAGCTGTCTCCTCTCAGGTTCTGGCCTGTGACCCTTGGATCCCCAGGAGACCGAGGAGGTGTTTCTGTTCAAACTGCCTGTGTTTCCTCAGCAAAGGGGCTTGTGAAAATTGCAGCTATGAGATTGCAGCAATGCAGCAACATCAAGGGCTTAAGAAGGCTTTGCTCAGGTTCTCTGTAAAGCAGCCACTACAGCATGGAGGACTCAGTCTCATTCAGACTCCTTCCTTAGCCTTTTCCTTTTGCTCCCATCAGTAAGAGCAGTGTGATAGTTTTTAGGTGGCAGATTTTTACAGCAGATCTCTGTTACTGAACAGATCCAGAAGGAGCACAGGGCAGAAACACTGTTGGGAAGTGCTCTCCTACTGTGTACAGAGGGACAGCTACTGAGACCAACTCCGTCTAAGGCTTGTTCTCCTAGATCTTGCTCTACTGAAAATAGAAGCTGAAGAGTTACTACACATCAGAGACCATAATTCCATCACTCAACTACCTGACTGCACACAGGGACAGGTGGTGACTGGTTTCCCTCATTTCTCAGCTATTTTGACACCTTGTCTTAGGGTGTCAAAGGCACCCAAACCCAACAGCACATCTCCTGGCATCTTCCTTAATTTTTAGAACTTCTTGGCTTTCACCACTTACCTAAATTTGTGGAGGTCTTTTGTCATAGTTTCCTATAAGTTTCTGCATATATTTCAGTTTTCTGAAGCTACTGGCTATACAGAGAGCTTCAAATCCTCTACAGTTTCTGACAGAAATGAAAATGGGAGTGCTGAATACAGGTGCCATCAACCCAGGTTCAGTCCAGGGACACCTGACATTCACAGCTCTGATTTGGGCCTTTCTGCAGATAATTGGGTCTCACTAAAGATGATAATTATTCAGTTAAAATATGCACTGCATTACCCTTTGTGCTGTGTGAGCAATTTTTTTTTTTTCATCACAGGCAGGCTCTGAGAATGGAAACACAGGCAGCTCAGGACCAGCAAGAAAAAAGGAACAGGAGCAAAATCTGTTCCTCCAGCAAGAGGCTGAGAATTAGCATGGGGACTGTTACTTACCTGTGTTGATGGATAATGCACTAACCAGGCAGGCTGCTCATTTTCCCATGTCCATTGACTGCTTTCAAGTTAGATACCATTTTAAGTCACTGTTGCAGTAGCTTGGACCCTCCTGTAAAAGAAGTAATCCTTTCTTTCATCTCTCTGGACATTTCCCTACATATTTTAATTAAAAAAAAAATACTCAAAGCCCATTAAGTCATTTTAATTTTCAAGTTCTTCTTTAAGTGGCTTTCAAAAGGCTTTCAGGCTGCGAAATCAGTTGGCATGGAACACACTGGGTCAGAGAGGAGGCAGTGGGCTCAGCCTGGTGGGATGTCAGACCCACAGGAGCACAGCATTTGTGAAGCCACTGTTGTAAAGGTGAGATCCAGGTGGTCACAACTGAGAAACAGTTCCACAAGACAGTTTCCTTCATAATTTTGGTCATCAGTACCCCTTCCTAAAGACCACAAGTGAGTGGATCATTGAAGTTTGAAAGGATACTGTAAAAACTTAGCTGGTCAGTGATAAAAGTGAGTATTTGGTTCTCTGTCTTACTGACGTGGCCAACTGTACAGTTAGTGTCATAACAAAAGGCTGAATATGAACATATAGACAGGTACTTAGAGTGGGTTAGGTACGTTAGATAAAAAGTTTTGAAGCTCTTTACCAGGATCAGGCTCTTTATCAAGATCTGTACTAAGCTATCTTACCAGGATTAGCTCTAGTGTCTACTGCATGATTACTTCAGCTAGTCCTTAAGGAAATCACAAGATAGGGCACTTAATGTTTGGTGCATAAAAACTTCTTATTCAACATTTCCTATTATGTTTTCTTTCTTTTGCTTTAATACATATGCTAAGTATTGAAAAGATTTTTATGGTGAGGGGTTTATAACTGGAGAAGGATTTGGAAATTTAGAAAGCAGGGACACAATTCCACTGAGATCAGTTGCATTAAACATGTAGAATCTTGTAAATTAAACAGAAACTGATGTCAAGAAGGACATATATATATATATGTGAATAAATCCATATATATATGTGCATATATCTATGTATGTATATTGCTCTTCTGTGTTTAATAGTTCATCCCTTGAACTAAGAATTTGGGCCTAACAAAATGAGGAGATTTTAAGCCGTGCAGCTGACTGCACAGCAGAGATACTCTGTGCAGAAGGAGAAGCTGGAAGATAGTCTCACAATGTGACTCCTATTAGCAACCAGACTCATTCCTCAGGCATTGCCCTCTCCAGAGATCTCTGTTACAGTGCTGTGGCATCAGCAGTGAACGACTAGCAGTCATTACTGGTGTTGTGCTCAGTCCCTGTGTTGCACAGCTTCTGAGAAGTGCTGTGCTGGAGGGGGTCCTCAAGGCTTACAGTAGTTCTTTGGAACAAGGAATAAGAACTAGAACAGAAAAAATGAAACTGTCCAAGTCCTTTGGTCTGAGTAGTTCACCAAGGGCATCACTTAAGGGCAAAACTGAGTTTCTTTAATGTTGGCAGAAGCCACTGGAATGGATTTCATGTGCTGTCATAGGTCTAAGTACAGGATAGCTTTATAAGAGCAAATAAATGCTACCTAGCTCTCTCTACAGGCCTTACCTCCTCTATGCCACTGAAGCAGCTGTGGTGGTTCCCAGGGATGGAGCCTCCTCACAGCATAAAACTTGTGTCCTTAAAAGGCATAATGCTGGAAAAGCACCAAAAGGTGAAAGGCAGACCTGCAAAATCAGAAGAACATTTATACTCAAAGCTACCACAGTGCTTTTCCCCTTCAGTGGTTAACTCCTACCCAAAGTCTTTTCCAGCCCCCTCTGCCTCCCATGTCTATCCATGTAGGTGTCTTCTGGTGTACCAGCCCAGAACTGTGGCAAGTTCTCCAGATTTGTCTCATTTCTGACAATCAGAAGATGTAAGAGATCCCCTTGGGAAGGGCTGTGAGCCATTTAGTTACCACTGCTTCATACATGTGCTTGGCCAAGCCCTGCTGAGGTTGGCTCCTGGCAGGGAAGGTGCAGTGGCTGGAGGCCAAAGGCCAGTTGTGGAGCAAGGAGGGCAGATGCAGGGGTGTCCTCCTCTCTTGGGCAGTGCTGTGGGATGGCATGGTGAGGAATGCTGATGGAGGTAGAGGAGGTGAAGCAGCAGCAGTGGAACATGTTACAGACATCTGGTAGTTGGGCTTGAGAGCCCTCCTCGGCTCAGAGAGCAACTCTGTTCTCTCCTGGGAATGATGACATTACTTCAGCCAGAGGCTCCAGATTTCTACCTGCTACAAAGTACTTTTTCCATCGTCCTTGTTCTCAGAAGACAGCATGGTACAAAGGATTAACTTCTTTGCCTTTTAACTGACTGGTTTAACCCACTGTATAGGAAGTTCAGGTTAAATAATTTAAGGTGAAGTGCACCGATCCTTTCAGGGGGAAATAGAATAGTTCAGACAGTTAAAGAAAGCTCTTTTTTTTTTTTTAACCTTTCTCAGCTACTACCAAAATGAGTTGTTAGTCTTTGCTATCCTGTCATTGTTATCTCCTTTAATTAGATTCACTGTTGAACACAAATTTTCCTGATCAAACAATGGAGATTTGTTACTAAAGAAAGCATTCAAAGGAGTAGAAGAAAAAAGTCTTGATTTCTAATTCTCCATACTGACTACATCTTGAATCATACTTTAATAACTTGAGAAATACAATAATTGCTAAAGATTGAACCAAGAGTATCAATATTTTATCATCTTTTACACTACTTTTCAAAGATAAATTGACACTTATTTTTCCAGCTGGATGCTCTCGTTTTGATTTAATTGAATAGAATCAGTTAATAATCTTAATACCATAGCTCAGTGGTGAACCTGAAATCAGAAACACTGATGTTACCATTGTTTCATCTCTGAGTTTGTTGGGTCAAGGAGACAGATAAAAGGAAGATGGAATATCTTAAATGCTTATGAAATTATCCAATATGTATTTCATCAGAAAAGGGCGAGTTAAATTTTTAATTTACTTTCAATGGACATCTTTTCACGTGCTGCAATGGTTTTCTCAGAATTCTTAATGGTCTTTATATTAAGAACATTTTGCAGTCTTCAGAATTTCTCATTTATAGGAAGTGTTCTGTATGTCATTTCCTAAAAAATCCCAAGGATTGAGCATTTAAATGTGTCCTCATTGATTAAGAGCTTCTTCCAAACTGAGTTGTGTCCTTTTCACTATTGTACAAAACCATTACTTTACAGAAGTACCAGAGGTTTGATTTGGCATCAGCCACTGAAAGATGAGTCAGAAATAGATTAGCAAATGTACCAGTTGATCTTAATAGTGTAGTGACAAGTAAATTCAAGGACGACAGATCATCCCACTGACTAACAATTCTTCTGACTATATTATAGCAAGGATAAACATGTTGGCTTTTCTAACAACTGGCCAAAGAAATTTGAGTTGATACTGCTGTGGAAAATAGAACTGAAACAAAAATTCCTTTTTAATACATGCTTTGAGTATGTACAGCTTGTCTAACTCTTGTAAAAGACTGACAGGAATATGCTGGGATCTCAATTCTTTTTCTTATCTAGAAGATAACCAAAATGTTTCTCTTCACTTTACTGGGAGGATTTTTTTACCCCTGATTTGGAGAACCAGCTCTCCACTGTAAATCCAATAACATATGGAATGTTCACGTGCTCAAGGCATTTTTAAGCTGCACCTTTAGTAATAAAAAAATATAGAATTAACTTCTTTGGCACTTTAGACCAGTGACCAAAGCCGAGGAGCCTGTCAAGTATGCTACTATATTCCTTTTATTTTTGTGGGCATCATGCATTTTCAGAATGGTTATACATTTCCCTGAACCAATGTAATATAAAAGATTTACTGTTACAGTTTGTGTGTGGCCAGGGAATGGCATATGGAAAACATGTTTCCTGCTATTTAATTTAATTACTCTAATCACGTGCCAGCCCCAGGCATGTCATTCTGGACCTCTGAGGCTCTTTGTCTGTCAAAGAGATGGACAATATCTTGGCTTTGTTTAGTTGCTCTGCAGGCTGCAGATAAAACCACTGAAATACTGACTGTTTGTTTAACCAAAACTTTGCATTTTAACCATTTGGCTTTGATTTTTTGTTTTACAAGAAAAGATGACATTTTGGCCTTGGTGAGCTGAAAAGGAAATATTAGGGATATGAAGAAGAACTGTCACTTTCAGGGCTTAATAGATGAAAAAGAATACTCTAGCCTTCTGGTCAGAAATCAGCTTTGTTAGCAGAAACTTAAGACACACTTCACTGTTATTTTAGAATTGCCTATTAGCAAGGGCAGCTGGAAAAGTCCTGTGTATAACTGCTCCTTTCTAATATGGTTAGCCCTTCCAGTAGATTTTTGTTTCTTTCATCTCAATAGATGAAACTGTTATGGGCAAAACTAATTAAGATTCCATAGCAAATACTTATACCAGTACTGTGGAAGCCAGGCATAAGTGAGCTTTTATGTTAACATTATACTGTTATTTTTATGTACGAAATATCTGCAAATGATACCTTTAAGTCTTTCAACAAAAATTGAAGAGCAGATAGAGTACTCCATTCATATTATAAACCCCAAATCTACAGAGAAATTAATCACACACTTAGCCTTAATTATATGCTTAACACCACCACTTCCTTCACTTGTAAGCAAGTACTCTACCTTTTCCTGCAACTAGAAGTGTTGCTAAAAGTATTTAAACTGTATGTGAATACTATTTCTAAAAATCATGTTGTCAGAAGAGGAAAGAATAAGAACCTTCTTTTAAACAAATTCCATCTTATAAGGTATTACTAGATATAGAAAGACTTGCCAATTCATATTTTTGGAAACTATTGAATAAAGTTCATTTAGTATGTTGCAGCAATAAATTAATGTACTTCTTTGTACGGTAGCGTGCCAGCACCCTGCTACAGTAGTTTTTGAACTATATAACTTGGAAGAGGATGGGTAAATGGCCTATGCTCTGAAGAAGTCTGCATCATCAGAGGGAAACATTGATGGGATCACATGGGATGCATAAAAGGAAAATGTCCATCTTAATGGTTTACTTCTGATATTTCTCCAACTGGCTTTAATTTCTCTGTTTTCTAGCTGAATCAGTGACATATAATAGGTAACAATTATTTCCTCTAAGGTGCACAGTACAACAATGCAAGAATTAAAGATGTTGTTTACTGTGTGTTGAATTACAGCTCCTGTCCCCTTTAGTTTTGAGCTAACCACTAGATGACACTACTTCCCACTAACTTGACAGGTGTGGGCATATATTCCAGTCTCCTCATGTAACAATTCACATATTTACATGCTTCTTGACCAAAGGACTTCAAAAAGAGTATTATACAGGAATTGGCCTCATTACTATACATTTTGATGAATTTTGTGCAGATACACATAGGTATTTAGGTGTGTGCATGAAGGTGTACACAAGCAGCCCATGTGTCTTTGCATTTATAGAAAAAACATATTATAATTCACTGTGTGAGTCTTTAGGGTGTTGTAACTTAGCAAGTGTCGATGACAGCTCTACATAAAAGAAACCAGAGGAAGTCCAAGAAAAACTTAATAGGCTGGGGTTTGTGGAGAATGTTCCCCTTATCCCCTATCTCCTCCCCTCCCCCCCAAAAAGATACTGTATTGGCTTCAGTAGTGGGATTCTGGAAAGACTGGGCAGGCAGAAAAATATCCCGCTGAGGAGTCAGGCAAGAGTATGCTGCACTATTCAAGTCCAAAGATGACAAAGTGTGAGGAGGAGAGAGACAGAGAAGCGCTGTCATGCAAATCCACAAGGCACTGGCTGCTGCGGTTTTTGAATTAGAAAGAATGAACTTTCCAGAAGGATGTGTGGAAAGAATCCCACATTTTTAAAAAGCCTGATTTCCAGAAATCCAGAAGCTCCAGACTGCTTGAAAAACAGATCCTCCAAAGTTATATTTTTGCATCTAAATTGCATGCATGAGAGCATGAGGATATATAAGTGGAGTAATAGCACCTTCAGATACATTTTTATTTGTGCCTGTATCAACAAGCATCTTGCTTTCTTAAGATTCATTTCAATGATTTATAACCCATTTTCTCAATATGTGCTATAATTTTAATACATGTGTTGTGTGATATTCTTAAATATTATTTTAAAGGGCTATGATAAAACTTATCTTCAAAATGAGTTTGTCAACTTTTAGTGCGACAATGCACTACCCATAGTCAAATTAAAAGAAATAATTACTTTTTGGTTTAATAATCTAAATTTGAAATGTTATAAGTCTTTTTTCATTTTTCACCCTAACCCTGATCTCCCACAGTTGTAGCAATAAGGGTTTGCTACATCTTTATGTCCTATCACATTAGCCATATACTTTTGTACTCCTGTTGAGGGTATCAGGGAAGGTGAGACTCCTTGCCTTGGAATGAGTACATTCTCTTCTCCATTTCCATTTCAAATTCTATCATAATTCATATTTTAGCATTTTTTTTCTGTTTTAATGCAAAGAACTGCCAGTAAAGTGTAATGATGTTTTAGTGTCATATGAAGTCTGTGTAGTGTCTATCTAGCACTAGACCAGGGAGGAAGGTATTTTTGCTATTAAGCTAGTTATGTTATATCAAGTATATTTCATAACAGACAGAAGTCAAATTGCTGATTTGTGGGGTTTCAAGAAGTTCTATGGCCTCAGTAGTGTCAGTTCTGTTGTCTCTGTGCAATAGTTAATGCAATGTTTCCTATAGTTCTGTTGAATGTTTGAGAATTGAACTTACAAATAAAACCACTCCTACTCACAAGTAATTTCTTCCAGCTTACAACAGTGCAAGTCCATGCTCTCTATAAAAGAGCAACAATATACCATAAACAGCACCATTCTTGCAAAATTATGTTTTTAAGTAATTTGTCAACAAAAAAGAGATATGTTTATCTGTTTGCAGCCAAAAACCTAACTAGATCCATGTAAGGACTGAGATTTTCAACTGCAGTTGATGTGTACTCAAGTCCACAGAAACAACAATGGCTGGAATCAAGGCTACCTAAATTGCAACCATAAGCAAAGTAATCAAAATCAAAGCTATGGCTTTATCCTGTACATGTGCTATTTGGACAGGTTAATTTATTAGGGATTATGGATCTGAGGAGAAAGTATAACTTATTTTAAACATAAAATAAGAGAAAGACTGAGAAGTAAGATGTTAGCCTAAGGTTTTGCTTGTTTATTAAAATGCTGTCTTGCATTTAATCTAAACAAGGGTAATTACTCTTTCAGACTTTGATTTCCTCTGCAAATCTGGTGCTTTTACATTTCATTTAGACAGGACACTTATGTGAATAGCTTCTTTTTCACCAATTTCCTACAGTTTCTTAAATTTTTTTCAGTAAACATGTTTGAGCAAAGCCTGCTTAGGAAGGGAAAAACTTCTCCACTATATTTTTGGTTGAGCATGAGCTCCAGGAAGTTTAGCTAGAGCATACAAAAGCAGGCAAGACAAGGCAGCAACTTATTTTCAGACCAGAATCTGGAGCTTGCTGCAGTAAAAACACCATGTTGATGCATATGCTGCCTGAGTAGGGAAAAGTTCCCTGCTCAGTTTGATTATAAAAGCATACGGTGTGAACTTTTCCATTGCTTTTGAAGGGAGAGTGTTTAAAAATTGTTTTAAGGCATCTTTGTTCTCTCCTTCTGACAAAAGGGTTTTAAATTATAGTGACCCAAGAAATGCAGTACTGTGGGGCTGGTCTCTTCCCTTTTTCAGGGCTGGGAGGGAGGCTTAGGAGGAAAGCAGCTTGGTTATACCTGCTATGCTTGTGGAAAAGAAATTATCATTTAATGATGTTTCATTCTTGCCCTGTAGCAAAGGAATTCTTGTTAGCTGGATCTGACATGGAGCAGGAAAAAAAAAAATACCTTGCCCCAAGTAACTAGAAAGGCAGCAAAGTACAAAGTGTGCGAGTAATCAAATGGATGTGAGCCAGATTCAGAAAGTGTGAAGTAACCTATGCAGCTTTGCACAGCCCTGGAAACCGCGTATTTATAAAGTTCTCCCTCCTCTTTCACTCACATGTGTGACTGAGGCAGTAGAAGCAAGCATTTTGAACCAGTGCAAATGCTGATGGAGGGGACGAACAGCCAAATACACCTTTGTTGTGAAGCTGCCTTCATGTCTGCAAGGACACTTGCAGAATTACAGCTGCCTTTTGATAGCTGCTGTGAAAACTCTGACCACATAATCCAAAGTCGCTGAATTCAGGTTATCATTTTAATTGCCTTGCTGAAACCTCTGCTTCCATACTAACAGATTAGAACAATCTACCATGCTACAGACTTTATTGTGCTCTCAACTCTAATGTATAGTGTGGAGCAATACAGTTCAAAAACATGTTTTAAACTGAGCATATACCAGTGAAGCAGGAGTCAGTTTTATTTTCCATAAGGAGAAAAAAAAGCAGAAGGTACCCTTCTGCACATTCAGAAAGTTTATAACAAGGAGTTGTTAGAAGGAGTTACTACTTCCCCACACCTTCAATAGTATCAGGAATTCCTTTTAAAATAATCTGAAGACAACATTGTTCAGGATCAAAGGAAGCTCTGTGACAATTCAGTGAGATTTTGTTCTCAATCGATATTAATTTTGTCTGGCATTTTCAAATCTACTTTCTTCCTAAGACAGCAATGGTGAGGTTCTTCCTCAACATAGAACTATGTGGTGATGTTTCCTGCAATGGCAAGGCATGTTTCTTAGCTCACAAGGAATGTCAAAGACCACACAGGAAAAACAAACAAACAAAACCATGAAAAAACCCTAAACCAACACCAACAAATTATCAAGAAAGAAAAAAAAGCAAAGATACAGAAACAGAAAAAAACATCAGCAGACACAAAAAAGAAATGGCTAGAGAGAGGCTTTTGAATGTTGAAAAGTAAGAGATGGAGCTATATGAAACTCTTTCTGTGAAATGTGTTACACCTACAGCACAATCCCTTTCTAGCAGTTGCTCATTTTACTAAGATCGTTGTAATAGCTGGTTTTATGCACTTGAGGTAGCCAGTAGTGTCCAAGGATTTATAGTTTGCTCTGGGTATAATGGTATGAGAGGAACTGCCTGCCAAAAGGGACTGTGATTTGAAGAGGGCGCCTTTGGTTTGGTAGGTGGTATATTTCTTCTGTGTCTGGAGCTCAGTAGACAAGTTGTTTGATGCACTGGCCAATGATAACTATCTTGGGAGAGGGAGAAACCCAAATCCTCCAAGTTTCAAGGGGAGAGCAGAATGAAGTACTTGGGTATGTGGAAAAAAAAAAGGAGATGACAAACACCATGGCAACATGAGGTGGATCAATTCATGGGGCACTTTGTGGTCTATCACTTAAAAAAAATAAGATTTATTGACCCCCAAATGATGGTAATTTTTAGTATTAAATGGACCTCTTTTGAAGACTAAGCTGCTTGAGAAAAGGAGACAGTAGTTTTGGAATGGAGCCCTCAGCCTTAGAAATAACACTGCTAGTTTGGCTCTGCTTCCAATATTGTTGCCTAGTTTTAAAGCTTTTCAGCAGGACTTCGCTTCAGTCTGTTGACCAGCGTGAATCACTGTGGAGCAGATTAACACAGTGTTTTCCCAAGTGTCTAATCTCCTTTTAAAATCAGAATACAAACAGCAGCAAAACATCCTTAAAACCCATGGAGTCCTAGGAGCAACCTGAAAGCCAGCCCCAGTAGTCATTCACATTACCTCGGGAATCACTTGACTCTCCAAAATTCTTGGAAAGTTCTGACATTTCTGCCTTGACCTAAAGCGTTACCTTTGCATGCTGAGTGCAGCTCTTGGCTTGCCTGTGAGAGTGGTGTTATATGTATAACATCTTATCCTCTAAATCCTGCCTGCTGAGTGGATTCTTCCTTTCAAGCTCGCTTTTTATTGCTAGAGGGAGAGGTTTTGGAGGAGCTGTGTCTCTATTCCTTCTCTTTTGCTTCATGTTTTTTCTGCTATTTTAACACCCCTGAATTCAGGGAAGAGCTTTGCACTTTTGAACTAGCATCAGTTCTTCCAAGAGTCAAGGGCTGAGAGACACTGATTGAAAGTTTGCTAAACAGTTTGCATATCTCTACAAGGAGACCAGGCTAGGCAAATGCGGATTAAGATCTTTCCAAGTTAGCCAGAAAATTCTCTTCCTGTTGCTGGCATTTTTGACATCAAGAGATTAATGAACATAATTTAAACAAACAAAAAAACAAACAAACAAAATCTAACACCCAAGTATGAAGATTAGGAGATATGAAAAGAATTAGGAACTAAAGCAATAAGTGATTCAAAATCACTGATGCTGAAGAGGATGTGTGCAAAAAGTCCCTTTGTCACAAAGTTAAATAATGTGGCAGCAAACAAATAAAGCATGTGTAGATATGGAGAAGCAGAATTTAGGCACTAAGCATGCTTCAGCACAGTTCAGGTCGTTGACTGTCAGACTGTCACAACAGACAGGATCCTCTGTGAAGTTGTTTTAAGTAAAACCACAAAAAATGCTTAGGTCTATATTTTGAAGACACTTACTTGCCTGTAAGCGTGGGGGTCATTTCCTCGGAGGTCCATGCAGGTGATGCAAATGCATTCTCTGGGATCTAACAAAAACATTTGTTTGTTTACTTCTGTATGCAAAAGCAACAACAAAAGGGTTCATGTTTGAGAGGAAGCTGTATAACTGATGGTGGGGACAGCAGGCCCATAAGCTGAGGGTGGAGATGTGTCACTATCCCAAAGGTACTTTATAGACTGAGGATTATTATATAGTTCTCTGTGTATTAAAGGTAAATTCCTATCCTTCTGTAACAAAAGAATGAAGTGAGAGTTCCTTAAAAACATATAATATAAAAAAAATTACCAACATTATTTTGAGTATATTATAAATTAAAATGAGCACAAGTTTTTTGCATGTCACTCCACTGCCTTTTCTCATGTTACAGTTAGGTCAGAACTAAAAAAGATACAGGGATTGTAGTAAGTACGGTAATATAAAATTATATGTTGATTTTTCCATGGGCTATTAATATCTTGTTACTGTGAGACTGTACTGGTTGGTGGTTTCTGGCTTAGTGGTGTTTGGCTTGTAGGTAAAGGAAAAAAGAAAAAAAAATAGAACAAGACCACCTCTGACATGAATACTGACCTCCAACTGCTATTTTATGTAACTTATTTTAGGTTATTTCCACGTTTTTACATTTAATAAAAATGAAATAGCACTACATTTTCTTAGTCTGTACACATTTTTGTGCATTTCAAAATAATATATGTGGAAATACTTTTATCTTGCTTACAAATTTCACTAGTATCAAGAACAAGACTCTCTTAACTTCTGGATCCCAGTTGGAATTCCAAGGGACATTCCAGTGGGTAGTAGATAAGAATATGTAAAATTGCTGGTAAGGGGGAAGAGAAGTATTTTCTCTCACACTCAGTCAGAGGAGAGTGTGGAAAAAGTAGTGTAGGAGTGGTGCCTGATGTGTTCTCCTAGGGCAATGCCTCTTAGACACTCTGAACACACAGTCATAATACAACCTGCTCTTCTTCCCCTCTCTTTCTAAAATAACTGAATTCCTAAATATCTAACAACAAAATATTGAAGAAATTCCATTTTTATCTTTAAGACAAACTCAAATTTCTATTTGAATGGGAAATAACTCAGAATTAGGAAACTGAAAATGTTACCACATAGCTTGTAAAGGTTAGTGGTGTTTACTTATTGATATCAAAACCTTGGTGAGGGACTGCATTTACAGAGGGTTGCTAATAGAATACAGAACCTTTCGCCTTTGGGATCAAATCTGTCTCTTGTGGATAGTGACCAAAGTTCACTATAATTTTAGTTTTCAGTGCTCTATATAAATTATATATGTAGAAGTTAGAGATGGAAAAGATTTGTTACGGCTTGCAGCCTTTCCCCCTGCCAGTACAGAACTGTTCTCTCTAATGCATTTCCCTATTGCAGATTTTCCAGTTCCTAGTTGGTCCTGTCCACCCTGCAGAGTAAAGCAGATGGTATTCATTGATATCTGAGTTTAACTGGGTCCTGGTGAACTCCCTACTCTGACACTGCAGCTGCAGAAGGAATTTGGCAAACACTCTTCTGCTACCTGCCTCCATGGGAGCAGTGAGTGGGCAGCAGCCCAGGGAGATCCCATATCCCCCCACTGCTGCCTGGCATGGGGGCAACAAGCAAAAGTCTCAGCTCCTTCCCACCCTGTGCAAAATACCTTAAAATACAGGAGGATTACTGAATCTCATTTTCACTGCCCTGCTTATCCCCCTTTAAAGCCCTACCAGTGTCCCTTCCATAACCAAACAGCTGCAGGTCATAGTTCTAAATTGTCAGCCTGATGGATTAGTTCGGGTAGCTAAAGGGAAGGCCAGATATTTGTTTAGACATTGATATGGACTAAAATTTTCCCAAAGTTTGTAAGAAATTTGGAAGCTTGAGTAGGGCTTCTTTTTGATTTAAATGAAAAGGTTTGAACCCTATTATCTTTTACAGCTTCCATTTGCAAGTGATTAACTATGTTGCAGAATGCCCATTATGAAGTGCTAGGGACTGGGTAGTGACAATATTAAGATTAGTTTTGTAGGGTATTTAAGGTCTACTGCTGGTTATAGTGCTATAGATGTACATGGTCTTTGAAGGCTTAGAAAATACAACAAAAAACACACTACAAAAGAAACTAAACAAACAAGCAAAAAAACCCCACAAAACCCAGTACAGTGACCCATTCCAAAGCAAAATAGACATGTAATAATTAAAACAGTTTTATTGTCTAAGAAAAGAGTCCAAATGGGGTTACTTTGGGCTACTTTAACTTGCCCACCATTGAGTGCCTCAAGGTGCAAGTTACAACGCTGAGACAGCTAGAATTTAAGTGGGATTTCCTCAGCACTTCTAATTTTGGCCATATGTGCCTGTCCCACAAACTTTATAATCCAATGCTTCCTGCTAAAATTCTAGTAGTATAACTGCAGCCTTCAAAGTATCAGAGTATTTTTAGAAAGAAAGCTGAACTTTGTTGCTGTTGCTCCCTCAGTGCCCCAAAGCCTGAAATGCCAGTGAGGGTGATGTGTTGGAGCTGTCCCTGCACCCCAATGTGCTGCCGCTGGCAGGTGCTGCTGGAGCTGGAGGAGCAGAGCTTGCTGCTGCTGCTGCCTGGCCACAGCTCAGGACTCCCAAGTACCCTATAAAACACCAGTTTCTCCATTCACAGTGCAGCTAACAACTGCTGTGTTACCAGAGTTAACTTATTTCTGATATTCACAGTGCCAAAGCTGCTGAAAAATTCAAGTGATCGTAAAGGAAGAACCTTTGGGATTCAGGAAGTTTACCATCAGGGGGTTTAAAAGAGAAGAATTTAAAACAAAAGAACACCAAACAAGAACAGAAGTAGTACCACAAAAATGGCAGTGAATCTACAAAAGGGACACTCCACATTTTTTTCCCAAGGTAAAAAAAGCCCACAACCATGCGTTGTGAAATGTCTTCTTAAAGACAGATTTAGAGAATGAAATTGAGGGTTATAAACTTGTAGCCAACAAAAGCAAGAAAGGCTGGAATGTTGGTAACCAATTGCAAGCACAGGATCCAAGCAAAACATCTTGAATTGCTGGTACTGTAATAAATTACAGTTTTCACTTTTGTATTCTGCAAGTGAAAACAGCACTAAGTCAAGCTTGAGAGAGGAAAAGTAAAGGATGACCTTTTTAATTCACCCACACCCATTACAAGTAGAGGAGCTGCAACATGGAGCAGTGAGAAATGAAAATACAACACCCATCATTGTGTGAAGGAACAGATTCTGCTCCCATGAAATGGGGTTCCTGTGTTGCTGAAGAGTTGATTGTCAGGTAGCAGTAGATGAAAGCCAAACCAGGCTCTGGGATGGTCTGCTGTGGTGGCTGTTATCTCATTTTCTTCCATGGATTAATTTTCCCCTCTTTAACTTTAATTAGATAAAAGTCTAGGGGTGGGAGGTGGCCCTGGAGTGCTCAAAGGGCAAGAAATGGTCAAGAGCTGTTTTCTTTCAAGCTTTGATTAGGCTATTTGATAAGTGATACTAAGCACCCCAATTGGTTAATGAATGAGGGGTGCCCGTGAGGTAAGTGGCTGGGAAATTTAGCCTCCCCCACAAGGATGGTGAGTATGTAAACTTCTGTCCTTCAGTTAGGTGTCTACAGTGGTTAGGACTAAGGGTGATTTATATCCTATCTGGGTCCTGGAGTGTATCTACATTGATTGACTCCCTTGATCTTGACATCAGTCACTTCAGCTTTCAGAGAAAGGGGGAACATGGGAGATAATGAAAGCTACATTAAAGAAGACCTTAACATTTATGTAAACGTTATTCTATCTTCAAAGGCAGAACTATCTTTCAACAGAAAGGAGATTTATTTCCTAGTTGAAAATATTAGAAAATGGCAATATATTTAATATCAAACCACTAACATTGGTGCTGGTTTCAGCCTTTAGGCTTTGTCTCACTTCTTAACTAAACTGCATTATAGTCAAAGTTTTACTGCATACTGCTTGCAAGTACTGATGCAGACACACTAATGCCTTGTGCAAAGATACACCATCCTCTCCCAGTGGGGAGAACAGGGAAAAAAGAGAGAGAGAAAGACAAAATTAAGAGTTTGAAAAATAGAAGCAGAAGTGTAGAAGAAACCATTTGGAAAACTCATATGTTACTTTGTATTAAATGTGGGGCTTTTATACAGGCAAGCCCATGGCAGTAAAAACCAGAAACATTTAAACATTTAAATAAAACTAAAATACACTTCTCAAATGCTCCCCTAGGGAATATCACCTAAGTACTAAGATTTCCCTGTCTGGTTGCCAGCCTCCCCTTGGCCTGGAGAAGAGGTGGCAGATTTGGGGCATGCTGGGGCAAGGAGGGAGCCTGGCAGGAGCTGGCAGTGTCCTCTCTCTGTCATCTAGCAGGCAACTGCGGCACAAACATCAATTAAAGGACCATTTTCAACAATTCTGAGCAGAAAGGTAGTTTATACAAGGGAGAACAAGGGCCACATTATCACCATAAGAGGCTGAAAAAGTACACAGAGCCTTCTGGGTAAACATGTCTAACTCTGCTACAAAATACCAAGACATTCACAACATCAGGAGGGCAGTAGGCAAAGTGGATGAGAAGCTGTTATTCAGCAAATCCTGCAATATTAGATTTGGGAGCTTTTCCTGAAATTATGAGGAGATCGCTTTAAAACACACAAGATTTTGGTGTGGTGGTTTTTTTAGGTTTGGGGGTTTTTGGTTGGTTTGCTTGTGTTTGTTTGTTTTTGTTTTCCTTTGCACCACGAGTAGTGAAATTCTGAAATTTGTTGCCATGGAAGATTTGAGAATGAGCAGTACAAAACAGGATTGGACAAATTTATGGACAACAGGGTCATAAGCAGATATTAAAGGAAAAAAAGAGGGATGTGCATCTAATGTCTGCAATGTAGAAATTCCATGTGCTGGGAGTGTATGAGGGGAATAAATTAGAAAGAGTAACAATGCTCATGTGCTCTCAGTAAATAGAATGTTCTATTGCCTGAGACATTATTGGCCATGATAGATTGTCCTAATGCAGTAAGGCATTTCTTATGTTCTTATCATCATAAATCTGTTTTGGCTCATCTAGTCCTTCAGTCATAGCCAAACTTAGATCCTTCTATTAAATTTGTGGACTAGTTTTCTGTCTAGCTTTAGAGTAAAACACATTTCTATTTCCTTGAGCCATTAATTGTCTTTGTGAACCAAAGAGTCAACATTTAGCTATGGATCCCAAAAAGCTTCAAATCCATCTTCACAACATGAAAAATACACTAGTACTCCTAAGTAAAATACTGTTGGTAAAGACAGCCTAAAAGTGCAATAAAGTGGTAACTTAGAGTAAATCAAGAGATAGAGAATTTATAGCCCAGCATCATCTTATTAAATATGCCAAGAATTAGGACTAGTATGTAAGGCTGAATAATTAAGGGAAATAATATATCAATGGGAAGTTTTTGTATCAACTAGTATGGTTTTAGTCAGAGGACATGCCTTAGTTGCTAAATCCTCTCTGTGATGTTTGGTAACCAGCATATAAGACATAACATTTGCACTCTAAATGGAATAGGATCCTCTGTCTGGAAGAACTGGTCATTAATATGTAACTGCAGAGCTGGGATATTTCTATGGTAGTGAATAACTTCTTTGCAGTGAAAACATTCGTACAAAAAAAAAAATACATAGCAAGGTGAGAAAGAAGAGGAAGTTTCCTTTCACTCAAACACAGAAATGTAGAATTACACAATCTGAGTGAAAAACTTTATCAGTAATAAGAGATCATGGAATAGAAAGTATGCTAATCAAGAGGAGCACAAAAGCATGGTCTTCACAATCTTGTAAATCATATCTTTTACTCAGATGAAGGAAAATAAAAGGGCTAGTATCTTGCCTCAATCCAAAATGACATGACATTAAAACACCTGGTTAGAATAAAGTAGCAGGAAATACAAATTTTTTTCTTGGACAGTATTTCTGGACAGATAACATCTCCTGAGTGATACCTGCAATATTATGCTAGCTCTACTATATTCCTTCACACTTTTTTCCTTCAGAACTCAAACAAAGCTGTAAGTGCTAACCTTCCACCTAAAAGCACCTTTAAAAATAAATCTAAGAATCAAAGCACAGTCAAGATGTCAGGAAAAAAATCTTCTGCAAGGAGCTCTTGTTGAGGTGTCTCCCCTGTGTTAAGGGG
The DNA here is from genome assembly GCA_013400275.1 of Rhadina sibilatrix. Classification (NCBI taxonomy): domain Eukaryota; kingdom Metazoa; phylum Chordata; class Aves; order Passeriformes; family Phylloscopidae; genus Rhadina; species Rhadina sibilatrix. The sequence continues at coordinate 118,544 of VWYO01003692.1, forward strand.
GTTAAGCTGTACCTGACTTTGACTGCTGAAACTCAATCTTAACGAAATGGTACTTTCTGGCAAATCAAAGAAAACAGTACCTGACTTAACACTTATACCTGTGATTTCCTCAGGTCCACCACGTTTGAGAGTAGAGAGCCCATGAGCAGAACTCCCCAATGGAGTTACTGACTTATTCTTATGGAAATAAACAGGCATGATTCCTACACTGGGGCTGCTGAGCTGAGAGATAATATCTGTGCAGACGTTACCAGCCTCTAGATCAGATTTTGGATTCTTCGCTTAGTGACCAAAAGTCCAGACTCATAGAGCAATTCCTAAATTACAGTCCCAAAGACTCTTAATTGCTTGCTACAGGGCAGGCAAACCCCTGTCATCAGCCATCAGGACATCCACTGGGCAAACAGCCCAGATAAGCAAATAGTTTGGCTTAACATACACAAAAGCCCACAGCATTAGATGAGAACCACACATGTGCATAAAATCTGCTCTAGATGAAAATACCTACAGAAAACTCTGTTCATGCTTTGTTAGGGTGTAGCAAGTACTCAAGGTGATAAATCATCTCTGTTTCTTCACCCATCCTCCCCCAGCTGCACAGTGACTAAATACCGCTATCAACCAAGCTTTAAGTCAAATCAAGCTTTTAAAAATTCCTCTTTCTTAATGCTCTAACATGCATGGGTTCACAAAATTAAATTACAAAATTTTTATCTGTTTGGGATCAGCCCTGTTTCCTCCTCTTTGTGTTTACTTTCCTTCAGTAGCTGACATCAAAATGTTTTCTGGAATGCTGAGACTAAATAAGTTATGCTTAACTCAATATCTAATATAAATAGCCCTGGGGAAGCTCCAGCAGCATAATCATAAAAGCTACAGTTTCTTTTAATAGCTTGCCACACTTTGCTGATATAGTATTTCTCTAATCACCAATCTTTACGTGCCTTCCTGACCTTGGAGCTCTCTGTCCAACTGACTTTGTTGTATCAAAGGCTTGTGTCATTGGAAGAGTGAATGGCTTTCATTTTTCTCCCTGAAACTTCCAGTTCCTGGCATCTGCAAAGAATTATTCCAAGCAGTGTTTGGCTGCCTTGCGGCCACTGCCCTGTAGTGGCCTGACTGATGGAAGTGACTTTTCCCAAAAAGGTTAGTGATTGTGGCTGGTGACGGGCGGGTGCTGCAGCTGGTGCACAACCAGCCCTGCTTTCTCAGCTGATTTTGTCTGGCCATTGGGCTACCGCAGCCACACATCACAGCAATTCACTTCTGTGGTGTTTTGGGAGGAACTGAATAAATAGGGTATATACTGTCTTATAATGGACTAGAGAGAGAAACAAAAGCCTTCCAAAATAACCACAGATTTCAAAAGCCTTCATATTACAACAAAGGTAATCTCTATTTAAAAGCTTTTGTAGAAGTAATGGTTGCATAGCGACATAGGGCATCAGGGTTTTCTCAGCTGAGCATCATACTGTATGAATATCCAAAACCCACAGTTGTGGTGCTCTGACTATTTCCAGGTGAGAAGATTGCTGTCCGGATCCAGAGTCTGTATTACAAGTTGTCTTTTTAAAGCTGGATTCTTTTTCTCTCTACACCTCTCCCATCTAGTTTCTCTTCTTTCACATTTTCTCCTTTTTCTCTGGTTCCTTATATTTACCTCTCTTTTTCTTTTTAATATGAAACGCATTTGGACCCATACATACTATGCTGAAACCAACTAAATGAAACTCACAGTTTTGTTTGGGTGTGTTTTTTTTGNTTTTGGGTTGTTTTTTTTTTTTTTTTTTTTTTTTTTTTTTTGGGGGGGGTGGGGTGGGCAAGCAGGAGTGTAAGGAAAAGGATTTTTGAGGTATATTTTCATTAAGTATTATGTGCCTTTACTTCACAATTGCAGTCAAGGATCCTTAGCATTGAGCACTGAACTGTCACATTGCAAAGGACAAACTGCTTGAAATCTCCACAGTTAGGAGATAAAGCCAGGATGAGATAAGGTGACACAAAGGCTCAGAGACAGAAGACTGGTGTAAACTCATACAGCTGATCAGTAACAGATAAAATTTGAAAATCCTGCTTTTTCTTCTAAGAAACAAGATTAGGACAGCATTCCTCAGAGACGGATTATGTATTTCAATTACTTAAATTAAATTTTAATTCAAAGAATGAAAACAAAACATCTTCAGAGATCCAAATCCTCCCAAAGCAACCTAACTTGACCCAAACCTCTCTTGGGACTTTCAGCCCCTGGTGCAGCTCTTTTGGCAGCATGGCCCTGTAACCCTTCTTAAATGAAAAGGAGAGGCTCTCACACCCCCTCTGCCCCCGGGGAGAAGCGAGCCCCTAGGGACACAAATATTTCACAGCTGAAAGGAGCCAGCCACCGACCCCTGCTCAGGGCTTTTCAGTCCCTTCTTTCTCACTAAAGTACAAACACCAGGTGAGACAATTCACACCCCTGGTTTAGGCACGAAGTATGAGCATTGGCCACCCCAAGCTCCCTCCATGGGAATGCGCTGCCTACAACAGCCTTGAGAGTCTGTGTTCAGTGTTATGGAGGCACCAATAGATGCCTGTGATGTTGTCATGCTTTAATCTCAGCTGGCAACTAACTACCACATTGAGTCAATTGCTCAGTCCCTTCCAGTGGGATGAGGGGGAAGGGGGTGGGAGAATCAGGGAAAAAAAAGTATAACTCCTGGGTTGAAATCAGAACAGTTTAATAGGTGGAAGAAACTAAAATATAATGATATGTAGCTTTTGCCTCAGGTATTCCCTTGGTCCTTTTTGGTTAAGATTCAATGGGCCTAAAATCTCAATGCCTTCAGATGGCAGATACTCATAAATTAGCACTGTGCTTTGCTTCCTACCACATGGAGCGTATAACTTGCATTGTAACAAGATTAATTTTGCTCTTAGCAATCATTGCACAAGTAACAAAACTTTGTTTTCAAAAGAGTTTTGGCTATATCAACTGTACATAACACTTTTTGTACTGAAATATGTTGAATCTACAGGTGTTAATATTAGCCCAGAAATACACCTAGCTCTGAAAGGGAGCTCAGTAACCATTTACTGTCACACACACAAAAGGCTGGAGATTAAATGAGGTAGCAGATGCTTCCACCTAAAGTTGAACCCAAATTTTCAAAGCATTTTCTGGGATTTTGTATCCAGAGCAACTTCTGCATGTACCTAAAATCAGAATTCTCCTGCTAATAAACAATTTTGTATAAAATTTACTGGAAGCCTTGCAACTTCATGACTCCTTCTCCCAGAAAGAATGAGGTCCAGGAACGTCTTAAAGGTGTAACACATAGAGTGGTTTGTATTACAACATTGGTGAATATTGCTATTTGAAAGAAACAGTCATGAGGGCTTAAATCCAGGCTGGGAAAAAAAAAATTTAAAAAGACCAAAAAAGAACCTGGTCATAGCTTAGACTGATGCTTCACAATGCACAGGAGAAGAACTGAAAAACAATCCTGTCTCTTATTTCCAACTGTACAGCAAAAGTCTTTTAAGTTCTCTGTAGACTGACTAAAAATAAGCAAAGAAGGCCAGGTAGCAGCTGTCAGATTCTTATGAATTAAATTATATCCATATGTATAGCACATTTCAATGTCCAAAGAGCCACTTGGATATGTGGATCTGAACACTTATGATGAAAACCAGGGATATTTCTAAAATTGTCAGTAAAAGTCAAAAGCTCGGCCCCAGCCTCACATATTTCCCCCCTTTTTGAATGTTGTTATTGTTTAATTTCTCAGATTACATTTTTGTAGCAAAGAAAAATCCCAATACCCATAGTCAGAGGAGGGTTTGGAAAAGGAGAGAGGGAAGAAGCTGAGAAGCTCGCTGCCTGTGGCTGGGCTTCTGGACAGCGTTAAATTCTCTGGTTGGGCTCAGGGCTAAAACTGTCGCATATCTGTTGATACTGCAATCAGGTTGAGTTTAAACCTCTGTGGTTCCTGGGAAGAAACCTTCAAACATGTCTTGTCTTGAAGATTTCTGACAGGAACTGCTGGGCTGGCAGCACCCAGTGCCTTGAGCCCTGCCTCAAAGCTTTCAGCCCACCTTTGCAGCTCTGCCGTGGGTCTAAAATACATTTCACAGCACCTATTCTTTTTCAGAATTCCCCTAAGGCTAGCAGGGCTTCCAGGTCATTCTGAACGCAATGGCATGGATGTGCAATATTTGGAGTGCTTTGGCTCTGCCTTGCCTGGAGTGCTGTCAACACATCCCTTGGGACTTGTGGTGGCCCCAAGGGTCGGCTGTGGCGCGATGTGCAGGCGCATCATGACGTGTACACCCGTGCTATGCCATCGCCCTTCCTCGTGGTTACTCTGAGTAGGTTTAATGCTTCCAGAGGTTGGAAAGAAGGTGGACTGGATGTTCCCAGTAAGATTAAGGACCACAAAGACACAGAAGATGGGAAGTTTCATGGGCTCTTTCACCACTTTGCCACAATGCCTCATTGTGGGTGACAGGGATGATCAGCCTCCCTCTCCTCACCCAGTCTGCCCAGAGCCCTTTTGCAGCCAGCTTAAAGACACAGAGTAAGGATGCTTTAGCTTGTCTGAGCAGTACCTAAAAGCTGTGATATTTTACAGTGCCAGTTGCTCTGACCTCTTTCTCCCACGCTTTGTCAAATCCAGCACCATCAAACCAAAACAATTTCTGACCATACCTCCACTGCTATCAGTTGTAATAAGAAACAAAGAAAGCCACAGTGCTGCATTATTTCATAATTAAACCAGATGTGAAGCCAGAAATGGAGACTATTATTGATACAATGCAATTATTATTTATCCAGTGGTTAAAGAAAGGACTTAAAACTCAGGATTTCCAATCCTTGTGCACTTTGGATTTGTAATGTCTACACCTTAGCTTCTCCACACAAGAATACTCTCTATGTAGCAGATGAATTACAGATTATTTTCATTATAACCTGTAACAGGACAGTATCATGCAAGGGATATATATGCATCATATATATAAAATTGATTACAGAGCAGGAAAGATGACATTCCTAGCAAAAACAATAACTACAAAAAAAACCCCAAAGGACAATACATTACATTATATATCTGTCTGAAGAAAAAAAGGACATTTATGAAATTATACCAGTGGAAATATGTAACACCTACTAACCCATTGTCAGAAAATAAACAGGCACAACTTTGTTTTCAGCATGTTAGTAGCTACACTTCTGCAAGAGAGGAAAAAAAAAAAAAAAAGTATTCCAGGCACTGAAAGATTCTGTTTGTCACAGGCCCCAAATCTAAAGCTTTTGGGGACAGCTATAATGTTATCTTGAGTGAACACAGGACCAACATAATTATGAATAAAGAGGTAAGAAACAGGGGGAATTGTCTGCATAACTTCACTTGGTAAAATCCTCCCATAGAAGGTGGCAGGAAGGAAATCTGCATAATAACAAACTTGTCACAACACAAGGCCAACTAAATACAACAATTAGAATTAACATTTTGCTTTTACTGGTTCTCAGGATTCCTCCACTCTGTCCTCCCAGATTTCACAAGATAAAGCAAAAACTGTAGAAATGTATTTATTCTACAAACATATAGAACATTCTACAACTATGTAGAATTCTAAATATATAGACCAGGTCTGCAAGGGTTTTTGTGACAGTTTCTTTTTCCATCTGCAGCATCCTTGCTATATTCAAATCCTTTTTATTGTAGTCTCAAATTTTATCATCATTTCCTTGTGTTCCAAAATCTGTAAAGTGTAGTAGAACTCTGCATTGAAGAGAGAAAAATGCTTTTAAATATCTTGTGATATTTGCAGAAGTGTGTGTGTAAATACACAATTTTTAAAGAAACTTTATGTCTTACTACATAAGTGTTGGGAAAAGAAGCCTGTGGGCATTGAAGTAAGGTGTAAGATTTGGCAATATATCTCTCTGAATTCTTCAGAGGGGTAAAAGTCATAGACCCACAAAATGGCTTGGGTTGAAACTGAACGTGGAGGGCATCTAATTCCAAACTCCCTGCCGTGGAGAAGGACTCCTTCCTCTAGGCCAGATTGCTCAGAGCCCCATCCAACCCGACCTTGACCACATCCAGGGATGGAGTATCCACAATTTTGTGCAACTTACTCCTGTGGCTCACCACCCTCACAGTAAAGAATTTCTTTCTAGATCAAATCTAAACTTACATTTCTAAATCAAATCTAAACTTACATTTTATTTTTTTTTCAGTTTGAAGCCCTTCCCTGTTGTCCTTTCATGCTCTAGTGAATAGTTGCTCTCCATCTTGTGGGCTTTCTCCAGTTACTGGAAGGCTGCAATTAGCTCACCCACCTCTTTACCAGCCTGAACAATCCAAATTGTCTCAGCCTTTCTTCACAGGAGAGGTGCTTCAGCCTTCTGATCATCTTGGCAGCCTTCCTCTGGACTCACTCTAACAAGTCCATGTCCTTCCTGTGTTGGGACCCCAGAGCTGATGCAGCACTGCAGGTGGAGTCTCATCAGAGCAGAGCAGAGGGCCAGAATCCCCTCCCTCCCCTGCTGCCCACACTGCTTTGGATGCAGCTCAGGACACTTTTGGCTTTCTGGGCTGGAAGTGCACACTCCTGGGTCATGTCCAGCATCTCACCCAGCAGCACCCCCAAGTCCATCTTGGAGGGGCTGCTCAAAATCTGTTCATTCCCCAGCCTTGTGCATTAGATAGTGACATGCTCTACACATGCACACACATTTGTGACATGCATAAATGCTCTACAGAGAGAGAACAGAGTTGGTCAAACACCCCAGTGATGGCTTTTATATTTGCTGACCATGTGGCCCACTGGTGTTCCCCATTCTGACCTCACTATGCCTCCATACAAGGGAAGAAGCATCTATACACCTCATGATTTTACACTTAGGCACTAATGTATTAGTGTCTGGACTCTATATTGAAGAGCTGGGTTTTCCAAAATTTTCTCTTCATATGTCAGATCCAAGTAATTTCCATTAATTCTACAATAAAACCTGAACTTAAAAGAATTGTCTACAAAACCAAAGCAGAATCTGTTGAAATATGCATAAAACACAGATCTGCAGTGGGACTGCGAATGAATTTAACCTGGAGATTATTATTTTTCTGTGTGAAGGCCAAAGTAATGATTCTTCACATAAAAATAAATCACAAGTCTGCTAAGAAAAGTAGTTCTGATGAAGAGCAGAAAAATGGAAGTGGTTGAAATAATCTGCATAAAGTAACACCAAACTGATTTGGTGCAGATCAATACTGTTGAAGAGTTGGGTGACATTTCCCAGAGCAATGAAACATGTGGGACAGGTGATATTACCATTAATTAGTTTTGGCCAAAATATCAGCTTCCTGATTTCAGAATGCTACTAGGATTAGGTGTTTGTAACCAATAAATGTTACTATAGAGGCTACTTATTCTTCATATCAAAGTAAAAAAAGAAAATATTTGTTAATACTGAAAGTTAGGGCAAGACACGTGAACAATTGTATTTTCCTTTTGCAATCATTTTTGCACTTCTCTGTATTCTTTTTTTGGAAAGAACCAAGTGACTTCTGGAAAGTCATGTATTTTTTAGTAAAATCAATAATGTAACAAGAAACCTCTTCAGAGGTTTCTTTAAAAAACAAAAAAACCCACAAGATATCCAGGTGGTCTTTATTGTACCCCCAATTATTTATACATTTGTATTAAATATCTGGGAGAGTCAGAAAGTGAGAAAAGATTCAGCCGGGAGTGAAGTTTTTGAGGAGGTGCTGCATTTTCTTTGGATGAGTGCTGTGCACACTGCAGTCAGCACTTTAGCAGGAGTGACAGAAGTCAAGTACCTGCCAATACTGGGAGCAGAGAAGGCAGGTCTCACAGGAGCAGGAACCAGGAGTGAAACCAGCAGCTCAGCTGGACTCCTGGAATTTCTCTCCAGTAAAAGTGCTCTGACTTCAGGGCCACTTTTCTGTCTCTCCTGTAATTCCTTTATGGTTAAGCATGCCAGGCTTCAAATAATGACTGTTTGATTCATATTTCTTAACAAAGATAGCTGAAAACTTCTCAAACCATGTGACCACCTTGATTCCTCACTTACATGTGACCAACATGGGTCACATTTAGATGCTCAGGCTTCTGGAAACTTTCCATCCAAGAAACTTTCCATCTTGGTCCAAACGTGTTGCAGTTTTTGTAACATGTTTTGTCACCCCAAAGGTGTGAGCTCCTGAGCTAGAAGGGAAGGATGCTAGAGGACGGGCCTCTACAGCAGCAGTTTTGCAGCTCCAGGAATGGAGGGATGTCTTGGTTTGGAAAGACAGGTATCTGCCAGGGAAACTGGGGTTTCCCTTAGAATGGAGAATGTAAACCCCTCACCCCCTCCCANCCAGTGATGGTAAAACAGGTCCAGTGGGTCAGAAGGGGTCCAGTCTTCATCCCAGAAAATCCAGTGAAGCTAGCAACATTCGTATCCCTGTGTCTCCGTTTTATCCCAGGTAGAAACTGCCTGCCCCCACCCCACTGCCAGGGGGATGTGATGCATCTCACAATAGGATGATGGAAATGCAGATGCACCACTCTGGGGGGCAGAGGTATAGCCTGGGGAGGTGCTAATGGCCCGTTATCAGAAGGCATCAGGCCTCTCCTCCCTTGAGTTACAAGAGACAAAGAAAAACATCTCCTCAACTGCTTCTAACAGATGAAAATATAATACACATATTTGGTTCCACAACCCAAGACAAGGGGGAAACCAAAACTGGTTGAGGCTGATAACCATTCCCTGGGCTGTCACTTGGAGCAGTCTAAGTACTAAGCTATGCCTTGGCAGCAGCTGAAATAAGCCGTTCCACAGTCCTTCAGAAGGCAAGGGGAAGGCACAGGGCATGGGGTTATTTTGCTGTGAGAAGCAGCTTGCTGGCCAAGGCAAATCTCTGCCTAGGACTCCAGGCAGAGTTTAGGTTGTAACTTCCATCCCACTGCTCTGTATCTGCACCTAAGATTCAGTTGATAAGACTTCATTTCTTACCCATTTTCTTACCCATTTTCTAGTCGTGACTGTGTTCCTTGGATTACAGCAAGAGAAATCCAAATTCTATAAACATCCTGATATGTGACCTAAAATATCCAGATGCCTCAAGGCTAACTTTCCTGTTTCTTCCCGTCTATGCTTTTCCTTACTTTAAAACCATTTCTACCTATCCAATCAATGTGTCTGGAACCATACTTGTAATTTACTTACTTTTCATAAAAATGCTGATTCTGAGCTTGTGGTTGACTATATTTCAGATGGTGATACTGGGGTTTTTTGAAAGTGATGATGATGGAAGTTGGTGGCTCCACATGTGGTTTTGTCAAAAATAGAAACTGGTAGGGCTTCTTGGTGATGTGTTTTCTCCAAGTGACAAAGCAGTTAAAAAGATGTCTCAACATATCCATTTTCAAGGATATCTCAGACTAATTTCTATTTTAGGTTGTCACCTTTCTACACTTTCACATTTGTTCACACTTTTTTTTTTTTTTTTTGGAAGACCTCAGGATCTATACTTGCTTGGTTTCTGAGGGCAACCAGTTATGGTTCTGTTTGAGGACAGTAGGCAAAATAGTACCTCACAAAACTCCTGGGTGAAAATAGCCAAAAATTCCACTCACCCACAGTTTTCTCCCAAGGAACAAACTCCTTTGTATAGGCACTCCTTTTTTCTGTCACTTCTGAGGATAATCAAAGTTAAACCTATTAATATATTGTATGATATTTCTGAATGACTGTTAACTACCTACATCTGGGTTGAAGGAGAAGTTTCTAGGTGACCAGAATTTCTGACTCAGTCAGACTTTGGATGATGCTGTCTGAGTTTGGGCCAAGACTGCCTTCACGGGGACCTTAAAGTAGGACTGAGCTCTGTTTGCTGCAAGCTGAGACCTTTTTATTGGATGCAATCACTGGCTGGCCTGGACACCCCTTGGATGCATTCAGCCTCAACTGTACTTCTACTAGGATGGTGGTAGAAAAGACAAATAACAGGATCTGAAATTGCTCTCTTCCCATGTCACTACAGGGGTCTGGACAGGGCTGAGGAGTAGGGCCTCCAGCAGGAGCCATGGGGTGGCAGCAGAGCAGGCATCAGAAATGTCCTTCAAAAGAGGACTTGTTTTCATCCTTACCTAGGGCAAAACTTTCTGAAGCATTTGCATGTAGCTTTCCCCTTCAGGAAATTACCCATCCTTTGGGTAATTTTCTGAAAACAATGTGGAAATTAGCAAACAGACCACCAAAAATGCTTTGGGAGGAAAGGCTTTGTAAGGTTCATAGTGCTTAAGGTCTTTTGGGAGGCAGGGAAGGCAGGACAGGTAAAATATGAGTAACTTTTACCAATTAATAGACATTAGCACGCGCTCCATACTTCAGCAGAATCCATGAAAGGCACAACAACAGAGGGCTATAAACCTGGCCACAAATATATGAGAGTAGTAACCTTATTACTAAGAAATGCAAAATTTGCTATTCTGAAGAGGAAAAAAAATTCTCTACCACAGTGAAAAAAACCCCAAAGCATAAAACCTGAAGAGAGGTGTGAACATGCCCATACACATGCAGGATTATGCTGCAGACATACAATTCTTTGGATTTACTTAGCCGTGACTAAACTAAATATTAACATATTAAATTAAAAAAATAGACTGTTAAGAGGAAAAAAAAGACTTTTATGAGAGAATCCCACATATTTTTTCTCTGCACAAAACATAACAGTTCAAAGGACTATTCATTTATGGACTACTCACCTATGTTTTATCCTCCAACGTAGATCATCTAATAATCCAACAGAATGTACTCATGATTTATCAGTTCTCGCACCCAGTAGAAATAGGTAAATATTTCTCGTTAAAATCCTTAGAATTTACAAAATGTTAAGCTCCAAAATGTACAAACCACATGCCTACGTGAAAACAATATTCACACCAACCCAAATTAATTCAAAGCCTTGTTAACATTACAGTAATACTAGGAGAACAACAAATATTTATCCCCCATGCTCCTAAAAGGCTCATCTTCTCTTTAGATACTGATTCTAACATTTCTCCTCAAAATAATTACTGAGAGCCTGAGCTTGTTTCTGTGGAAGGCAATGGACAGCTCTCTGCTAGCTCCAGCAGAGGCCCTAATTGCTTGCCTCTACTAATAAACTAATCTCAGGCACCTGGAACTAGCAGGCTCCATGCCGGGCAGACAGGGCTCAGGTTACCTAAGAAATGCTCTAAATATATTCACACAAATCACTAGCCCTGCAGATGTGCAAATACTGCTTTTGTCATATTGCTGGAGAGATGGACATGTGTTTGCAGGGCTGTAACACATAAAACCTGAAGACGAATTCATTGTGTTCCTTTAATCCCTTCCAGAGGCCAGGTGGGCATTTGGGGAGCCAGATAAGCGTGCTGATTATCCACATTACTCATTGCATTAATCCACTTGTCTGTGACTCAGGGTATCAGAAATGCTCACAGCATAAGTATGTAGGTGGCTGGAAAAAAATATATGTATTTCATGAGTGCCTGTTGTCTGTAAAATAAAACCTAATCAGGAAGTTAGCCTAAAACTTTGACTAAAATCTAAACAAGTCTAAACTTTGTTGATGTCTACAGTTTGTAATATTAGAGTTAAAGGAGAGGATGTAAGCCATGGTGCAAGTCTTATGAGAAAAACTACCTTACTTTTAAAAGATTTTTACAGGTAAACATTTTCTGTTTCTCAGAAATTAAAGCAGGTGTCAGCCAATTTCCATGGAACCTTCCACAAATTTCTTCTCCTTCCTTGAACAGATTATACTGATAAACATGTGTCAAACACAGTATGTGTCTGGTTTCATTTGAGGAGGGGAGAATGAGATAAACAGGACACACTTTGACCTGAAAATGGAGGAGACAAAGAATATCCTATATTCTTGGTCTCAAAAATTCTTGCTGAAATAGATGTGTGGTTTAGGTGATGTTCACATAGGTTGATTTGTATTAAAAAATATTATCTCAATTTGTTTGTCTGCATGAAAAATATTGTTTCTATTGACTACATAGGCACAAACACAAAATCATTTTAGAAGCAAAAAGAGGAACATCTTCCAAAGATACCTACATTTTGTGATGTTACAGATTTTTTTCTTCTTCAAGACACTGTAAAAAAACCCCAAAACCAGCAAAACAAACAGC